>CAMPDV010000306.1:0-383093 GCA_946699065.1 Loxodes magnus
ATATTAAAAGTGAATTTGAAAAGAAGCGAAGGAAAAGTAGGAAGTGAGTTTTAATATGATTTTAGGAAAAAAGATTTAAAGACGAAAATGTTAAGAAATTGATCATATTAAAAGTGAATTTGAAAAGAACCGAAGAAAAGTAGGAGTTTTAATATGATTTTGGAAAAAAGATTATAAGACGAAAAATGTTAAGAATATGATCATAGAAAGAGGGAATTTGAAAAGAAGCGAAGAAAAGAAGTAAGTGAGTTTTAATATGATTTTATGAAAAAAGATTTAAAGACGAAAAATGTTAAAAAAGTGATTATATAAAGAGGGAATTTGAAAAGAACCGAAGAAAAGTAGGAGTTTTAATATGATTTTAGGAAAAAAGATTTAAAGACGAAAAATGTTAAGAATATGATCATAGAAAGAGGGAATTTAAAAAGAAGCGAAGAAAAGTAGGAAGTGAGTTTTAATTTGATTTTTGGAAAAAAGATTATAAGACGAAAAATGTTAAGAAAGTGATTATATTAAAAGGGAATTTGAAAAGAAGCGAAGAAAAGTAGGAAGTGAGTTTTAATATGATTTTAGGAAAAAAGATTTAAGACGAAAAATGTTAAAAAAGTGATTATATTAAAAGTGAATTTGAAAAGAAGCGAAGAAAAGTAGGAGTTTTAATATGATTTTAGGAAAAAAGATTTAAAGACGAAAAATGTTAAAAAAGTGATTATATAAAGAGGGAATTTGAAAAGAAGCGAAGAAAAGTAGGAAGTGAGTTTTAATATGATTTTTGGAAAAAAGATTTAAAGACGAAAAATGTTAAGAAAGTTATTATATAAAGAGGGAATTTGAAAAGAAGCGAAGAAAAGTAAGTGAGTTTTAATATGATTTTAGGAAAAAAGATTTAAAGACAAAAAATGTTAGAATATGATCATAGAAAAAGGGAATTTAAAAAGAAGCGAAGAAAAGTAGTAAGTGAGTTTTAATATGATTTTAGGAAAAAAGATTTAAAGACGAAAAATGTTAAGAAAGTGATCATATTAAAAGTGAATTTGAAAGAAGCGAAGAAAAGTAGTAAGTGAGTTTTAATATGATTTTAGGAAAAAAGATTATAAGACGAAAAATGTTAAGAAAGTGATTATATAAAGAGGGAATTTGAAAAGAAGCGAAGAAAAGTAGGAAGTGAGTTTTAATATGATTTTAGGAAAAAAGATTTAAAGACGAAAAATGTTAAGAAAGTGATCATATTAAAAGTGAATTTGAAAAGAAGCGAAGAAAAGTAGTAAGTGAGTTTTAATATGATTTTTGGAAAAAATATTTAAAGACGAAAAATGTTAAGAAGTGATTATATTAAAAGTGAATTTGAAAAGAAGCGAAGAAAAGTAGGAAGTGAGTTTTAATATGATTTTAGGAAAAAAGATTTAAAGACGAAAAATGTTAAGAAAGTGATCATATTAAAAGTGAATTTGAAAAGAAGCGAAGAAAAGAAGTAAGTGAGTTTTAATATGATTTTAGGAAAAAAGATTTAAAGACGAAAAATGTTAAAAAAGTGATTATTTTAAAAGTGAATTTGAAAAGAAGCGAAGAAAAGAAGTAAGTGAGTTTTAATATGATTTAGGAAAAAAGATTTAAAGACGAAAAATGTTAAAAAAGAGATTATATAAAGAGGGAATTTGAAAAGAAGCGAAGAAAAGAAGTAAGTGAGTCTTAATATGATTTTAGGAAAAAAGATTTAAAGACGAAAAATGTTAAGAAAGTGATTATATTAAAAGTGAATTTGAAAAGAAGCGAAGAAAAGTAGGAGTTTTAATATGATTTTTGGAAAAAAGATTTAAAGACGAAAAATGTTAAGAATATGATTATATAAAGAGGGAATTTGAAAAGAAGCGAAGAAAAGAAGTAAGTGAGTCTTAATATGATTTTAGGAAAAAAGATTTAAAGACGAAAAATGTTAAGAAAGTGATTATATTAAAAGTGAATTTGAAAAGAAGCGAAGAAAAGTAGGAAGTGAGTTTTAATATGATTTTAGGAAAAAAGATTTAAAGACGAAAAATGTTAAGAAAGTGATCATATTAAAAGTGAATTTGAAAAGAAGCGAAGAAAAGTAGTAAGTGAGTTTTAATATGATTTTTGGAAAAAAGATTTAAAGACGAAAAATGTTAAAAAAGTGATCATATTAAAAGTGAATTTGAAAAGAACCGAAGAAAAGTAGGAGTTTTAATATGATTTTAGGAAAAAAGATTTAAAGACGAAAATGTTAAAAAAGAGATTATATAAAGAGGGAATTTGAAAAGAAGCGAAGAAAAGAAGTAAGTGAGTCTTAATATGATTTTAGGAAAAAAGATTTAAAGACGAAAAATGTTAAGAAAGTGATTATATTAAAAGTGAATTTGAAAAGAAGCGAAGAAAAGTAGGAAGTGAGTTTTAATATGATTTTAGGAAAAAAGATTTAAAGACGAAAAATGTTAAGAAAGTGATTATATTAAAAGTGAATTTGAAAAGAAGCGAAGAAAAGTAGGAAGTGAGTTTTAATATGATTTTAGGAAAAAAGATTTAAAGACGAAAAATGTTAAGAAAGTGATTATTTTAAAAGTGAATTTGAAAAGAAGCGAAGAAAAGTAGGAAGTGAGTTTTAATATGATTTTAGGAAAAAAGATTTAAAGACGAAAAATGTTAAGAAAGTGATTATATTAAAAGTGAATTTGAAAAGAAGCGAAGAAAAGTAGGAAGTGAGTTTTAATATGATTTTTGGAAAAAGATTATAAGACGAAAAATGTTAAGAAAGTGATCATATTAAAAGTGAATTTGAAAAGAAGCGAAGAAAAGTAGTAAGTGAGTTTTAATATGATTTTTGGAAAAAAGATTTAAAGACGAAAAATGTTAAGAAAGTGATCATATTAAAAGTGAATTTGAAAAGAAGCGAAGAAAAGTAGGAAGTGAGTTTTAATATGATTTTAGGAAAAAAGATTTAAAGACGAAAAATGTTAAGAAATTGATCATAGAAAGAGGGAATTTAAAAAGAAGCGAAGAAAAGTAGGAAGTGAGTTTTAATATGATTTTTGGAAAAAAGATTTAAAAGACGAAAAATGTTAAGAAAGTGATCATATTAAAAGTGAATTTGAAAAGAAGCGAAGAAAAGTAGGAAGTGAGTTTTAATATGATTTTAGGAAAAAAGATTATAAGACGAAAAATGTTAAGAAATTGATCATATTAAAAGTGAATTTGAAAAGAACCGAAGAAAAGAAGTAAGTGAGTTTTAATATGATTTTAGGAAAAAAGATTATAAGACGAAAAATGTTAAGAAAGTGATCATAGAAAGAGGGAATTTGAAAAGAAGCGAAGAAAAGTAGGAAGTGAGTTTTAATTTGATTTTAGGAAAAAAGATTTAAAGACGAAAAATGTTAAGAAAGTGATTATATTAAAAGTGAATTTGAAAAGAAGCGAAGAAAAGAAGTAAGTGAGTTTTAATATGATTTTAGGAAAAAAGATTTAAAGACGAAAAATGTTAAAAAAGAGATTATATTAAAAGTGAATTTGAAAAGAAGCGAAGAAAAGAAGTAAGTGAGTTTTAATATGATTTTTGGAAAAAAGATTTAAAGACGAAAAAATGTTAAAAAAGTGATCATATTAAAAGTGAATTTGAAAAGAAGCGAAGAAAAGAAGTAAGTGAGTTTTAATATGATTTTAGGAAAAAAGATTTAAAGACGAAAAATGTTAAAAAAGAGATTATATAAAGAGGGAATTTGAAAAGAAGCGAAGAAAAGAAGTAAGTGAGTTTTAATATGATTTTAGGAAAAAAGATTTAAAGACGAAAAATGTTAAAAAAGTGATTATATTAAAAGTTAATTTGAAAAGAAGCGAAGAAAAGTAGGAAGTGAGTTTAATATGATTTTAGGAAAAAAGATTTAAAGACGAAAAATGTTAAGAAAGTGATCATATTAAAGTGAATTTGAAAAGAAGCGAAGAAAAGTAGGAAGTGAGTTTTAATATGATTTTAGGAAAAAAGATTTAAAGACGAAAAATGTTAAGAAAGTGATTATTTTAAAAGTGAATTTGAAAAGAAGCGAAGAAAAGTAGGAAGTGAGTTTTAATATGATTTTAGGAAAAAAGATTTAAAGACGAAAAATGTTAAAAAAGTGATTATATTAAAAGTGAATTTGAAAAGAAGCGAAGAAAAGTAGTAAGTGAGTTTTAATATGATTTTAGGAAAAAAGATTTAAAGACGAAAAATGTTAAGAAGTGATTATATTAAAAGTGAATTTGAAAAGAAGCGAAGAAAAGAAGTAAGTGAGTCTTAATATGATTTTATTGAAAAAAGATTTAAAGACGAAAAATGTTAAGAAAGTGATCATATTAAAAGTGAATTTGAAAAGAAGCGAAGAAAAGTAGGAAGTGAGTTTTAATATGATTTTAGGAAAAAAGATTTAAAGACGAAAAATGTTAAGAAAGTGATCATATTAAAAGTGAATTTGAAAAGAAGCGAAGAAAAGTAGGAAGTGAGTTTTAATATGATTTTAGGAAAAAAGATTTAAAGACGAAAAATGTTAAGAAAGTGATTATTTTAAAAGTGAATTTGAAAAGAAGCGAAGAAAAGAAGTAAGTGAGTTTTAATATGATTTTAGGAAAAAAGATTTTAAAGACGAAAAATGTTAAAAAAGTGATTATATAAAGAGGGAATTTGAAAAGAAGCGAAGAAAAGAAGTAAGGTGAGTTTTTAATATGATTTTAGGAAAAAAGATTTAAAGACGAAAAATGTTAAGAAAGTGATCATATTAAAAGTGAATTTGAAAAGAAGCGAAGAAAAGTAGGAAGTGAGTTTTAATATGATTTTAGGAAAAAAGATTTAAAGACGAAAAATGTTAAGAAAGTGATCATATTAAAAGTGAATTTGAAAAGAAGCGAAGAAAAGTAGTAAGTGAGTTTTAATATGATTTTTGGAAAAAAGATTTAAAGACGAAAAATGTTAAGAAAGTGATTATATTAAAAGTGAATTTGAAAAGAAGCGAAGAAAGTAGGAAGTGAGTTTTAATATGATTTTAGGAAAAAAGATTTAAAGACGAAAAATGTTAAAAAAGTGATTATATTAAAAGTGAATTTGAAAAGAAGCGAAGAAAAGTAGGAAGTGAGTTTTAATATGATTTTTGGAAAAAAGATTTAAAGACGAAAAATGTTAAGAAATTGATCATAGAAAGAGGGAATTTAAAAAGAAGCGAAGAAAAGTAGAAGTGAGTTTTAATTTGATTTTTGGAAAAAAGATTATAAGACGAAAAATGTTAAGAAAGTGATTATATTAAAAGGGAATTTGAAAAGAAGCGAAGAAAAGTAGGAAGTGAGTTTTAATATGATTTTTGGAAAAAAGATTTAAAGACGAAAAATGTTAAGAAAGTGATTATATAAAGAGGGAATTTGAAAAGAAGCGAAGAAAAGTAGGAAGTGAGTTTTAATATGATTTTAGGAAAAAAGATTTAAAGACGAAAAATGTTAAGAAAGTGATTATATTAAAAGTGAATTTGAAAAGAAGCGAAGAAAAGTAGGAAGTGAGTTTTAATATGATTTTAGGAAAAAAGATTTAAAGACGAAAAATGTTAAAAAAGTGATTATATTAAAAGTGAATTTGAAAAGAAGCGAAGAAAAGTAGGAAGTGAGTTTTAATATGATTTTAGGAAAAAAGATTTAAAGACGAAAAATGTTAAGAAAGTGATTATATAAAGAGGGAATTTGAAAAGAAGCGAAGAAAAGTAGGAGTTTTAACATGATTTTAGGAAAAAAAGATTTAAAGACGAAAAATGTTAAGAAAGTGATTATATAAAGAGGGAATTTGAAAAGAAGCGAAGAAAAGTAGGAAGTGAGTTTTTATATGATTTTAGGAAAAAAGATTATAAGACGAAAAATGTTAAGAAAGTGATCATAGAAAGAGGGAATTTGAAAAGAAGCGAAGAAAAGTAGGAAGTGAGTTTTAATATGATTTTTGGAAAAAAGATTTAAAGACGAAAAATGTTAAGAAAGTGATCATAGAAAGAGGGAATTTGAAAAGAAGCGAAGAAAAGAAGTAAGTGAGTTTTAATATGATTTTAGGAAAAAAGATTTAAAGACGAAAAAATGTTAAGAAAGTGATTATATTAAAAGTGAATTTGAAAAGAAGCGAAGAAAAGTAGGAAGTGAGTTTTAATATGATTTTAGGAAAAAAGATTTTAAAGACGAAAAATGTTAAGAATATGATCATAGAAAGAGGGAATTTGAAAAGAAGCGAAG
Organism: Loxodes magnus; assembly: GCA_946699065.1. Classification (NCBI taxonomy): domain Eukaryota; phylum Ciliophora; class Karyorelictea; order Loxodida; family Loxodidae; genus Loxodes; species Loxodes magnus. The sequence continues at coordinate 6,235 of CAMPDV010000306.1, forward strand.
AAAAGTGGAAGTTAGTTTTAATATGATTTTAGGAAAAAAGATTTAAAGACGAAAAAATGTTAAGAAAGTGATCATATTAAAAGTGAATTTGAAAAGAAGCGAAGAAAAGTAGAAAGTGAGTTTTAATATGATTTTAGGAAAAAGATTTAAAGACGAAAAATGTTAAGAAAGTGATTATAGAAAAAGGGAATTTAAAAAGAAGCGAAGAAAAGTAGGAGTTTTAATATGATTTTGGAAAAAAGATTTAAAGACGAAAAATGTTAAGAAAGTGATTATATTAAAAGTGAATTTGAAAAGAAGCGAAGAAAAGTAGGAAAGTGAGTTTTAATATGATTTTAGGAAAAAGATTTAAAGACGAAAAATGTTAAGAAAGTGATCATAGAAAGAGGGAATTTGAAAGAAGCGAAGAAAAGTAGGAAGTGAGTTTTAATATGATTTTAGAAAAAAGATTTAAAGACGAAAAATGTTAAGAAAGTGATCATAGAAAGAGGGGAATTTGAAAAGAAGCGAAGAAAAGTAGGAAGTGAGTTTTAATATGATTTTAGGAAAAAGATTTAAAGACGAAAATGTTAAGAAAGTGATTATATTAAAAGTGAATTTGAAAAGAAGCGAAGAAAAGTAGGAGTTTTAATATGATTTTTGGAAAAAAGATTTAAAGACGAAAAATGTTAAGAAAGTGATTATATAAAGAGGGAATTTGAAAAGAAGCGAAGAAAAGTAGGAGTTTTAATATGATTTTAGGAAAAAAGATTTAAAGACGAAAAATGTTAAGAAAGTGATCATATTAAAAGTGAATTTGAAAAGAAGCGAAGAAAAGTAGGAGTTTTAATATGATTTTAGGAAAAAAGATTTAAAGACGAAAAATGTTAAGAAAGTGATCATATTAAAAGTGAATTTGAAAAGAAGCGAAGAAAAGTAGGAGTTTTAAACATGATTTTAGGAAAAAAGATTTAAAGACGAAAAATGTTAAGAAAGTGATTATATAAAGAGGGAATTTGAAAAGAAGCGAAGAAAAGTAAGTGAGTTTTAATATGATTTTTGGAAAAAAGATTTAAAGACGAAAAGTGTTAAAAAAGTATTATATTAAAAGTGAATTTGAAAAGAAGCGAAGAAAAGTAGGAAGTGAGTTTTAATATGATTTTAGGAAAAAATATTTAAAGACGAAAAATGTTAAGAAAGTGATTATAGAAAAAGGGAATTTGAAAAGAAGCGAAGAAAAGAAGTAAGTGAGTTTTAATATGATTTTAGGAAAAAAAGATTTAAAGACGAAAAATGTTAAGAAAGTGATTATATTAAAGTGAATTTGAAAAGAAGCGAAGAAAAGTAGGAGTTTTAATATGATTTTAGGAAAAAAGATTTAAAGACGAAAAATGTTAAGAAAGTGATTATATAAAGAGGGAATTTGAAAAGAAGCGAAGAAAAGTAGGAGTTTTAATATGATTTTTGGAAAAAAGATTTAAAGACGAAAAATGTTAAGAAAGTGATTATATTAAAAGTGAATTTGAAAAGAAGCGAAGAAAAGTAGAAAGGAGTTTTAATATGATTTTAGGAAAAAAGATTTAAAGACGAAAAATGTTAAGAAAGTGATTATATAAAGAGGGAATTTAAAAAGAAGCGAAGAAAAGTAGGAGTTTTAACATGATTTTAGGAAAAAAGATTTAAAGACGAAAAATGTTAAGAAAGTGATTATATAAAGAGGGAATTTAAAAAGAAGCGAAGAAAAGAAGTAAGTGAGTTTAAATATGATTTTTGGAAAAAAGATTTAAAGACGAAAAATGTTAAGAAAGTGATCATATTAAAAGTGAATTTGAAAAGAAGCGAAGAAAAGTAGGAAGTGAGTTTTAATAGATTTTTGGAAAAAAGATTTAAAGACGAAAAATGTTAAGAAAGTGATCATATTAAAAGTGAATTTGAAAAGAAGCGAAGAAAAGTAGGAGTTTTAATATGATTTTAGGAAAAAAGATTTAAAAACGAAAAATGTTAAGAAAGTGATCATAGAAAGAGGGAATTTGAAAAGAAGCGAAGAAAGAAGTAAGTGAGTTTTTAATATGATTTTAGGAAAAAAGATTTAAAGACGAAAAATGTTAAGAAAGTGATTATAGAAAAAGGGAATTTGAAAAGAAGCGAAGAAAGTAGGAGTTTTAATATGATTTTAGGAAAAAAAGATTTAAAGACGAAAAATGTTAAAAAAGTGATTATATTAAAAGTGAATTTGAAAAGAAGCGAAGAAAAGTAGAAAGTGAGTGTTTATATGATTTTAGGAAAAAAGATTATAAGACGAAAAATGTTAAGAAAGTGATCATAGAAAGAGGGAATTTGAAAAGAAGCGAAGAAAAGTAGGAGTTTTAATATGATTTTGGAAAAAAGATTTAAAGACGAAAAATGTTAAGAAAGTGATTATATTAAAAGTGAATTTGAAAAGAAGCGAAGAAAAGTAGGAGTTTTAATATGATTTTAGGAAAAAAGATTTAAAGACGAAAAATGTTAAGAAAGTGATCATAGAAAGAGGGAATTTGAAAAGAAGCGAAGAAAAGTAGGAGTTTTAAATAGATTTTTGGAAAAAAAGATTTAAAGACGAAAAATGTTAAGAAAGTGATCATATTAAAAGTGAATTTGAAAAGAAGCGAAGAAAAGTAGAAAGTGAGTTTTAATATGATTTTAGGAAAAAAGATTTAAAGACGAAAAATGTAAGAAAGTGATCATAGAAAGAGGGAATTTGAAAAGAAGCGAAGAAAAAGTAGGAGTTTTAATATGATTTTTTGGAAAAAAAGATTTAAAGACGAAAAATGTTAAGAAAGTGATTATATTAAAAGTGAATTTGAAAAGAAGCGAAGAAAAGTAGGAGTTTTAATATGATTTTAGGAAAAAAAGATTTAAAGACGAAAAAATGTTAAGAAAGTGATTATATAAAGAGGGAATTTAAAAAGAAGCGAAGAAAAGTAGGAGTTTTAACATGATTTTAGGAAAAAAGATTTAAAAGACGAAAAATGTTAAGAAAGTGATTATATAAAGAGGGAATTTGAAAAGAAGCGAAGAAAAGTAGGAAGTGAGTTTTTATATGATTTTAGGAAAAAAGATTTAAAGACGAAAAATGTTAAGAAAGTGATCATAGAAAGAGGGAATTTGAAAGAAGCGAAGAAAAGTAGGAAGTGAGTTTTAATATGATTTTAGGAAAAAGATTTAAAGACGAAAAATGTTAAGAAAGTGATCATAGAAGAGGGAATTTGAAAAGAAGCGAAGAAAAGTAGGAGTTTTAACATGATTTTAGGAAAAAAGATTTAAAGACGAAAAATGTTAAGAAAGTGATTATATTAAAAGTGAATTTGAAAAGAAGCGAAGAAAAGTAGGAGTTTTAATATGATTTTTGGAAAAAGATTTAAAGACGAAAAAATGTTAAGAAAGTGATTATATAAAGAGGGAATTTGAAAAGAAGCGAAGAAAAGTAGGAGTTTTAATATGATTTTAGGAAAAAAGATTTAAAGACGAAAAATGTTAAGAAAGTGATCATATTAAAAGTGAATTTGAAAAGAAGCGAAGAAAAGTAGGAAGTGAGTTTTAATATGATTTTGGAAAAAAGATTTAAAGACGAAAAATGTTAAGAAAGTGATTATATAAAGAGGGAATTTGAAAAGAAGCGAAGAAAAGTAGGAGTTTTAACATGATTTTAGGAAAAAAAGATTTAAAGACGAAAAATGTTAAGAAAGTGATTATATAAAGAGGGAATTTGAAAAGAAGCGAAGAAAAGTAGGAGTTTTAATATGATTTTAGGAAAAAAGATTTAAAGACGAAAAATGTTAAGAAAGTGATTATATTAAAAGTGAATTTGAAAAGAAGCGAAGAAAAGTAGGAGTTTTAATATGATTTTAGGAAAAAAGATTTAAAGACGAAAAATGTTAAGAAAGTGATCATATAAAAAAAGAATTTGAAAAGAAGCGAAGAAAAGAAGTAAGTGAGTTTTAATATGATTTTTGGAAAAAAAGATTTAAAGACGAAAAATGTTAAGAAAGTGATCATATTAAAAGTGAATTTGAAAAGAAGCGAAGAAAAGTAGGAAGTGAGTTTTAATATGATTTTTGGAAAAAAGATTTAAAGACGAAAAATGTTAAGAAAGTGATCATATTAAAAGTGAATTTGAAAAGAAGCGAAGAAAAGTAGGAGTTTTAATATGATTTTAGAAAAAAGATTTAAAGACGAAAAATGTTAAGAAAGTGATCATATTAAAAGTGAATTTGAAAAGAAGCGAAGAAAAGAAGTAAGTGAGTTTTAATATGATTTAGGAAAAAAGATTTAAAGACGAAAAATGTTAAGAAAGTGATCATATAAAAAGTGAATTTGAAAAGAAGCGAAGAAAAGAAGTAAGTGAGTTTTAATATGATTTTTGGAAAAAAGATTTTAAAAACGAAAAATGTTAAGAAAGTGATCATAGAAAGAGGGAATTTGAAAAGAAGCGAAGAAAAGAAGTAAGTGAGTTTTAATATGATTTTAGGAAAAAAGATTTAAAGACGAAAAATGTTAAGAAAGTGATTATAGAAAAAGGGAATTTGAAAAGAAGCGAAGAAAAGTAGGAGTTTTAATATGATTTTAGGAAAAAAGATTTAAAGACGAAAAATGTTAAGAAAAGTGATCATAGAAAGAGGGAATTTGAAAAGAAGCGAAGAAAAGAAGTAAGTGAGTTTTAATATGATTTTAGGAAAAAAGATTTAAAGACGAAAAATGTTAAGAAAGTGATTATATTAAAAGTGAATTTGAAAAGAAGCGAAGAAAAGTAGGAGTTTTAATATGATTTTTGGAAAAAAGATTTAAAGACGAAAAATGTTAAGAAAGTGATCATAGAAAGAGGGAATTTGAAAAGAAGCGAAGAAAAGTAGGAGTTTTAATATGATTTTTGGAAAAAAGATTTAAAGACGAAAAATGTTAAGAAAGTGATTATATTAAAAGTGAATTTGAAAAGAAGCGAAGAAAAGTAGAAAGTGAGTTTTAATATGATTTTAGGAAAAAAGATTTAAAGACGAAAAATGTTAAGAAAGTGATTATATAAAGAGGGAATTTAAAAAGAAGCGAAGAAAAGTAGGAGTTTTAACATGATTTTAGGAAAAAAAGATTTAAAGACGAAAAATGTTAAGAAAGTGATTATATAAAGAGGGAATTTGAAAAGAAGCGAAGAAAAGTAGGAAGTGAGTTTTTATATGATTTTAGGAAAAAAGATTATAAGACGAAAAATGTTAAGAAAGTGATCATAGAAAGAGGGAATTTGAAAAGAAGCGAAGAAAAGAAGTAAGTGAGTTTTAATATGATTTTTGGAAAAAAGATTTAAAGACGAAAAATGTTAAGAAAGTGATTATATAAAGAGGGAATTTGAAAAGAAGCGAAGAAAAGAAGTAAGTGAGTTTTAATATGATTTTAGGAAAAAAGATTTAAAGACGAAAAATGTTAAGAAAGTGATTATATTAAAAGTGAATTTGAAAAGAAGCGAAGAAAAGTAGGAAGTGAGTTTTAATATGATTTTTGGAAAAAAAGATTTAAAGACGAAAAATGTTAAGAAAGTGATTATATAAAGAGGGAATTTGAAAAGAAGCGAAGAAAAGTAGGAGTTTTAACATGATTTTAGGAAAAAAGATTTAAAGACGAAAAATGTTAAGAAAGTGATTATATAAAGAGGGAATTTGAAAAGAAGCGAAGAAAAGTAGGAAGTGAGTTTTAATATGATTTTAGGAAAAAAGATTATAAGACGAAAAATGTTAAGAAAGTGATCATAGAAAGAGGGAATTTGAAAAGAAGCGAAGAAAAGAAGTAAGTGAGTTTTAATATGATTTTTGGAAAAAAGATTTAAAGACGAAACATGTTAAGAAAGTGATTATATAAAGAGGGAATTTGAAAAGAAGCGAAGAAAAGTAGGAGTTTTAATATGATTTTAGGAAAAAAGATTTAAAGACGAAAAATGTTAAGAAAGTGATCATATTAAAAGTGAATTTGAAAAGAAGCGAAGAAAAGTAGGAAGTGAGTTTTAATATGATTTTTGGAAAAAAGATTTAAAGACGAAAAAATGTTAAGAAAAGTGATTATATAAAGAGGGAATTTGAAAAGAAGCGAAGAAAAGTAGGAGTTTTAACATGATTTTAGGAAAAAAGATTTAAAGACGAAAAATGTTAAGAAAGTGATTATATAAAGAGGGAATTTGAAAAGAAGCGAAGAAAAGTAGGAGTTTTAATATGATTTTAGGAAAAAAGATTTAAAGACGAAAAATGTTAAGAAAGTGATTATATTAAAAGTGAATTTGAAAAGAAGCGAAGAAAAGTAGGAGTTTTAATATGATTTTAGGAAAAAAGATTTAAAGACGAAAAATGTTAAAAAAGTGATCATATTAAAAGTGAATTTGAAAAGAAGCGAAGAAAAGTTGGAAGTGAGTTTTAATATGATTTTAGGAAAAAAGATTTAAAGACGAAAAATGTTAAGAAAGTGATCATATTAAAAAAGAATTTGAAAAGAAGCGAAGAAAAGAAGTAAGTGAGTTTTAATATGATTTTTGGAAAAAACGATTTAAAGACGAAAAATGTTAAGAAAGTGATCATATTAAAAGTGAATTTGAAAAGAAGCGAAGAAAAGTAGGAAGGGAGTTTTAATATGATTTTTGGAAAAAAGATTTAAAGACGAAAAATGTTAAGAAAGTGATCATATTAAAAGTGAATTTGAAAGAAGCGAAGAAAAGTAGGAGTTTTAATATGATTTAGGAAAAAAGATTTAAAGACGAAAAATGGTTAAGAAAGTGATCATATTAAAAGTGAATTTGAAAAGAAGCGAAGAAAAGAAGTAAGTGAGTTTTAATATGATTTTGGAAAAAAGATTTAAAGACGAAAAATGTTAAGAAAGTGATTATATAAAGAGGGAATTTGAAAAGAAGCGAAGAAAAGTAGGAGTTTTAACATGATTTTAGGAAAAAAGATTTAAAGACGAAAAATGTTAAGAAAGTGATTATATAAAGAGGGAATTTGAAAAGAAGCGAAGAAAAGAAGTAAGTGAGTTTTAATATGATTTTAGGAAAAAAGATTTAAAGACGAAAAATGTTAAGAAAGTGATTATATAAAGAGGGAATTTGAAAAGAAGCGTAGAAAAGTAGGAGTTTTAATATGATTTAGGAAAAAAGATTTAAAGACGAAAAATGTTAAGAAAGTGATTATATTAAAAGTGAATTTGAAAAGAAGCGAAGAAAAGTAGGAGTTTTAATATGATTTTAGGAAAAAAGATTTAAAGACGAAAAATGTTAAGAAAGTGATCATATTAAAAGTGAATTTGAAAAGAAGCGAAGAAAAGTAGGAAGTGAGTTTTAATATGATTTTTGGAAAAAAGATTTAAAGACGAAAAAATGTTAAGAAAGTGATCATATTAAAAGTGGAATTTGAAAAGAAGCGAAGAAAAGTAGGAAGTGAGTTTTTAATATGATTTTTGGAAAAAAAGATTTAAAGACGAAAAATGTTAAGAAAGTGATCATATTAAAAGTGAATTTGAAAAGAAGCGAAGAAAAGTAGGAAGTGAGTTTTAATATGATTTTTGGAAAAAAGATTTAAAGACGAAAAATGTTAAGAAAGTGATCATATTAAAAGTGAATTTGAAAAGAAGCGAAGAAAAGTAGGAGTTTTAATATGATTTTAGGAAAAAAGATTTAAAGACGAAAAATGTTAAGAAAGTGATCATATTAAAAGTGAATTTGAAAAGAAGCGAAGAAAAGAAGTAAGTGAGTTTTAATATGATTTTTGGAAAAAAGATTTAAAGACGAAAAATGTTAAGAAAGTGATTATATAAAGAGGGAATTTGAAAAGAAGCGAAGAAAAGTAGGAGTTTTAACATGATTTAGGAAAAAAGATTTAAAGACGAAAAATGTTAAGAAAGTGATTATATAAAGAGGGAATTTGAAAAGAAGCGAAGAAAAGAAGTAAGTGAGTTTTAATATGATTTTAGGAAAAAAGATTTAAAGACGAAAAATGTTAAGAAAGTGATTATATAAAGAGGGAATTTGAAAAGAAGCGTAGAAAAGTAGGAGTTTTAATATGATTTTAGGAAAAAAGATTTAAAGACGAAAAATGTTAAGAAAGTGATTATATTAAAAGTGAATTTGAAAAGAAGCGAAGAAAAGTAGGAAGTGAGTTTTTATATGATTTTAGGAAAAAAGATTATAAGACGAAAAATGTTAAGAAAGTGATCATAGAAAGAGGGAATTTGAAAAGAAGCGAAGAAAAGAAGTAAGTGAGTTTTAATATGATTTTTGGAAAAAAGATTTAAAGACGAAAAATGTTAAGAAAGTGATCATATTAAAAGTGAATTTGAAAAGAAGCGAAGAAAAGTAGGAAGTGAGTTTTAATATGATTTTTGGAAAAAAGATTTAAAGACGAAAAATGTTAAGAAAGTGATCATATTAAAAGTGAATTTGAAAAGAAGCGAAGAAAAGTAGGAAGTGAGTTTTTAATATGATTTTTGGAAAAAAAGATTTAAAGACGAAAAATGTTAAGAAAGTGATTATATAAAGAGGGAATTTGAAAAGAAGCGAAGGAAAAGTAGGAGTTTTAATATGATTTAGGAAAAAAGATTTAAAGACGAAAAATGTTAAGAAAGTGATCATATTAAAAGTGAATTTGAAAAGAAGCGAAGAAAAGTAGGAGTTTTTAACATGATTTTAGGAAAAAAGATTTAAAAGACGAAAAATGTTAAGAAAGTGATCATATTAAAAGTGAATTTGAAAAGAAGCGAAGAAAAGTAGGAAGTGAGTTTTAATATGATTTTTGGAAAAAAGATTTAAAGACGAAAAATGTTAAGAAAGTGATCATATTAAAAGTGAATTTGAAAAGAAGCGAAGAAAAGTAGGAAGTGAGTTTTAATATGATTTTTGGAAAAAAGATTTAAAGACGAAAAATGTTAAGAAAGTGATTATATAAAGAGGGAATTTGAAAAGAAGCGAAGAAAAGTAGGAGTTTTAACATGATTTAGGAAAAAAGATTTAAAGACGAAAAATGTTAAGAAAGTGATTATATAAAGAGGGAATTTGAAAAGAAGCGAAGAAAAGTAGGAGTTTTAATATGATTTTAGGAAAAAAGATTTAAAGACGAAAAATGTTAAGAAAGTGATTATATTAAAAGTGAATTTGAAAAGAAGCGAAGAAAAGTAGGAGTTTTAATATGATTTTAGGAAAAAAGATTTAAAGACGAAAAATGTTAAGAAAGTGATCATATTAAAAAAGAATTTGAAAAGAAGCGAAGAAAAGAAGTAAGTGAGTTTTAATATGATTTTTGGAAAAAAGATTTAAAGACGAAAAATGTTAAGAAAGTGATCATATTAAAAGTGAATTTGAAAAGAAGCGAAGAAAAGAAGTAAGTGAGTTTTAATATGATTTTTGGAAAAAAAGATTTAAAGACGAAAAATGTTAAGAAAGTGATCATATTAAAAGTGAATTTGAAAAGAAGCGAAGAAAAGTAGGAGTTTTAATATGATTTTAGGAAAAAGATTTAAAGACGAAAAATGTTAAGAAAGTGATCATATTAAAAGTGAATTTGAAAAGAAGCGAAGAAAAGAAGTAAGTGAGTTTTAATATGATTTTAGGAAAAAAGATTTAAAGACGAAAAATGTTAAGAAAGTGATCATATAAAAAGTGGAATTTGAAAAGAAGCGAAGAAAAGAAGTAAGTGAGTTTTAATATGATTTTTGGAAAAAAGATTTAAAAACGAAAAATGTTAAGAAAGTGATCATAGAAAGAGGGAATTTGAAAAGAAGCGAAGAAAAGAAGTAAGTGAGTTTTAATATGATTTTAGGAAAAAAGATTTAAAGACGAAAAATGTTAAGAAAGTGATTATAGAAAAAGGGAATTTGAAAAGAAGCGAAGAAAAGTAGGAGTTTTAATATGATTTTAGGAAAAAAGATTTAAAGACGAAAAATGTTAAAAAAGTGATTATATTAAAAGTGAATTTGAAAAGAAGCGAAGAAAAGTAGAAAGTGAGTTTTTATATGATTTTAGGAAAAAAGATTATAAGACGAAAAATGTTAAGAAAGTGATCATAGAAAGAGGGAATTTGAAAAGAAGCGAAGAAAAGTAGGAGTTTTAATATGATTTTTGGAAAAAAGATTTAAAGACGAAAAATGTTAAGAAAGTGATTATAGAAAAAGGGAATTTAAAAAAGAAGCGAAGAAAAGTAGGAGTTTTAATATGATTTTTGGAAAAAAGATTTAAAGACGAAAAATGTTAAGAAAGTGATTATATTAAAAGTGAATTTGAAAAGAAGCGAAGAAAAGTAGAAAGTGAGTTTTAATATGATTTTAGGAAAAAAGATTTAAAGACGAAAAATGTTAAGAAAGTGATTATATTAAAAGTGAATTTGAAAAGAAGCGAAGAAAAAGTAGGAGTTTTAATATGATTTTTGGAAAAAAGATTTAAAGACGAAAAATGTTAAGAAAGTGATCATATTAAAAGTGAATTTGAAAAGAAGCGAAGAAAAGTAGTAAGTGAGTTTTAATATGATTTTAGGAAAAAAGATTTAAAGACGAAAAATGTTAAGAAAGTGATCATATTAAAAGGGAATTTGAAAAGAAGCGAAGAAAAGAAGTAAGTGAGTCTTAATATGATTTTAGGAAAAAAGATTTAAAGACGAAAAATGTTAAGAAAGTGATCATATTAAAAGTGAATTTGAAAAGAAGCGAAGAAAAGAAGTAAGTGAGTCTTAATATGATTTTAGGAAAAAAGATTTAAAGACGAAAAATGTTAAGAAAGTGATCATATTAAAAGTGAATTTGAAAAGAAGCGAAGAAAAGTAGGAGTTTTAATATGATTTTAGGAAAAAAGATTTAAAGACGAAAAATGTTAAGAAAGTGATCATATTAAAAGTGAATTTGAAAAGAAGCGAAGAAAAGAAGTAAGTGAGTTTTAATATGATTTTTGGAAAAAAGATTTAAAGACGAAAAATGTTAAGAAAGTGATTATATAAAGAGGGAATTTGAAAAGAAGCGAAGAAAAGTAGGAGTTTTAACATGATTTTAGGAAAAAAGATTTAAAGACGAAAAATGTTAAGAAAGTGATTATATAAAGAGGGAATTTGAAAAGAAGCGAAGAAAAGAAGTAAGTGAGTTTTAATATGATTTTAGGAAAAAAGATTTAAAGACGAAAAATGTTAAGAAAGTGATTATATAAAGAGGGAATTTGAAAAGAAGCGTAGAAAAGTAGGAGTTTTAATATGATTTTAGGAAAAAAGATTTAAAGACGAAAAATGTTAAGAAAGTGATTATATTAAAAGTGAATTTGAAAAGAAGCGAAGAAAAGTAGGAGTTTTAATATGATTTTAGGAAAAAAGATTTAAAGACGAAAAATGTTAAGAAAGTGATCATATTAAAAGTGAATTTGAAAAGAAGCGAAGAAAAGTAGGAAGTGAGTTTTTAATATGATTTTTGGAAAAAAGATTTAAAGACGAAAAATGTTAAGAAAGTGATCATATTAAAAGTGAATTTGAAAAGAAGCGAAGAAAAGTAGGAAGTGAGTTTTAATATGATTTTTGGAAAAAAGATTTAAAGACGAAAAATGTTAAGAAAGTGATCATATTAAAAGTGAATTTGAAAAGAAGCGAAGAAAAGTAGGAAGTGAGTTTTAATATGATTTTTGGAAAAAAGATTTAAAGACGAAAAATGTTAAGAAAGTGATCATATTAAAAGTGAATTTGAAAAGAAGCGAAGAAAAGTAGGAGTTTTAATATGATTTTAGGAAAAAAGATTTAAAGACGAAAAATGTTAAGGAAAGTGATCATATTAAAAGTGAATTTGAAAAGAAGCGAAGAAAAGAAGTAAGTGAGTTTTAATATGATTTTTGGAAAAAAGATTTAAAGACGAAAAATGTTAAGAAAGTGATTATATAAAGAGGGAATTTGAAAAGAAGCGAAGAAAAGTAGGAGTTTTAACATGATTTTAGGAAAAAAGATTTAAAGACGAAAAATGTTAAGAAAGTGATTATATAAAGAGGGAATTTGAAAAGAAGCGAAGAAAAGAAGTAAGTGAGTTTTAATATGATTTTAGGAAAAAAGATTTTAAAGACGAAAAATGTTAAGAAAGTGATTATATAAAGAGGGAATTTGAAAAGAAGCGTAGAAAAGTAGGAGTTTTAATATGATTTTAGGAAAAAAGATTTAAAGACGAAAAATGTTAAGAAAGTGATTATATTAAAAGTGAATTGAAAAGAAGCGAAGAAAAGTAGGAAGTGAGTTTTTATATGATTTTAGGAAAAAAGATTATAAGACGAAAATGTTAAGAAAGTGATCATAGAAAGAGGGAATTTGAAAAGAAGCGAAGAAAAGAAGTAAGTGAGTTTTAATATGATTTTTGGAAAAAAGATTTAAAGACGAAAAATGTTAAGAAAGTGATCATATTAAAAGTGAATTTGAAAAGAAGCGAAGAAAAGTAGGAAGTGAGTTTTAATATGATTTTTGGAAAAAAGATTTAAAGACGAAAAATGTTAAGAAAGTGATCATATTAAAAGTGAATTTGAAAAGAAGCGAAGAAAAGTAGGAAGTGAGTTTTAATATGATTTTTGGAAAAAAGATTTAAAGACGAAAAATGTTAAGAAAGTGATTATATAAAGAGGGAATTTGAAAAGAAGCGAAGAAAAGTAGGAGTTTTAATATGATTTTAGGAAAAAAGATTTAAAGACGAAAAATGTTAAGAAAGTGATCATATTAAAAGTGAATTTGAAAAGAAGCGAAGAAAAGTAGGAGTTTTAACATGATTTTAGGAAAAAAGATTTAAAGACGAAAATGTTAAGAAAGTGATCATATTAAAAGTGAATTTGAAAAGAAGCGAAGAAAAGTAGGAAGTGAGTTTTAATATGATTTTTGGAAAAAAGATTTAAAGACGAAAAATGTTAAGAAAGTGATCATATTAAAAGTGAATTTGAAAAGAAGCGAAGAAAAGTAGGAAGTGAGTTTTAATATGATTTTTGGAAAAAAGATTTAAAGACGAAAAATGTTAAGAAAGTGATTATATAAAGAGGGAATTTGAAAAGAAGCGAAGAAAAGTAGGAGTTTTAACATGATTTTAGGAAAAAAGATTTAAAGACGAAAAATGTTAAGAAAGTGATTATATAAAGAGGGGAATTTGAAAAGAAGCGAAGAAAAGTAGGAGTTTTAATATGATTTTAGGAAAAAAGATTTAAAGACGAAAAATGTTAAGAAAGTGATTATATTAAAAGTGAATTTGAAAAGAAGCGAAGAAAAGTAGGAGTTTTAATATGATTTTAGGAAAAAAGATTTAAAGACGAAAAATGTTAAGAAAGTGATCATATTAAAAAAGAATTTGAAAAGAAGCGAAGAAAAGAAGTAAGTGAGTTTTAATATGATTTTTGGAAAAAAGATTTAAAGACGAAAAATGTTAAGAAAGTGATCATATTAAAAGTGAATTTGAAAAGAAGCGAAGAAAAGAAGTAAGTGAGTTTTAATATGATTTTTGGAAAAAAGATTTAAAGACGAAAAATGTTAAGAAAGTGATCATATTAAAAGTGAATTTGAAAAGAAGCGAAGAAAAGTAGGAGTTTTAATATGATTTTAGGAAAAAAGATTTAAAGACGAAAAATGTTAAGAAAGTGATCATATTAAAAGTGAATTTGAAAAGAAGCGAAGAAAAGAAGTAAGTGAGTTTTAATATGATTTTAGGAAAAAAGATTTAAAGACGAAAAATGTTAAGAAAGTGATCATATAAAAAGTGAATTTGAAAAGAAGCGAAGAAAAGAAGTAAGTGAGTTTTAATATGATTTTTGGAAAAAAGATTTAAAAACGAAAAATGTTAAGAAAGTGATCATAGAAAGAGGGAATTTGAAAAGAAGCGAAGAAAGAAGTAAGTGAGTTTTAATATGATTTTAGGAAAAAAGATTTAAAGACGAAAAATGTTAAGAAAGTGATTATAGAAAAAGGGAATTTGAAAAGAAGCGAAGAAAAGTAGGAGTTTTAATATGATTTTAGGAAAAAAGATTTAAAGACGAAAAATGTTAAAAAAGTGATTATATTAAAAGTGAATTTGAAAAGAAGCGAAGAAAAGTAGAAAGTGAGTTTTTATATGATTTTAGGAAAAAAGATTATAAGACGAAAAATGTTAAGAAAGTGATCATAGAAAGAGGGAATTTGAAAAGAAGCGAAGAAAAGTAGGAGTTTTAATATGATTTTTGGAAAAAAGATTTAAAGACGAAAAATGTTAAGAAAGTGATTATAGAAAAAGGGAATTTAAAAAGAAGCGAAGAAAAGTAGGAGTTTTAATATGATTTTTGGAAAAAAGATTTAAAGACGAAAAATGTTAAGAAAGTGATTATATTAAAAGTGAATTTGAAAAGAAGCGAAGAAAAGTAGAAAGTGAGTTTTAATATGATTTTAGGAAAAAAGATTTAAAGACGAAAAATGTTAAGAAAGTGATTATATTAAAAGTGAATTTGAAAAGAAGCGAAGAAAAGTAGGAGTTTTAATATGATTTTTGGAAAAAAGATTTAAAGACGAAAAATGTTAAAAAAGTGATTATATTAAAAGTGAATTTGAAAAGAAGCGAAGAAAAGTAGTAAGTGAGTTTTAATATGATTTTAGGAAAAAAGATTTAAAGACGAAAAATGTTAAGAAAGTGATCATATTAAAAGGGAATTTGAAAAGAAGCGAAGAAAAGAAGTAAGTGAGTCTTAATATGATTTTAGGAAAAAAGATTTAAAGACGAAAAATGTTAAGAAAGTGATCATATTAAAAGTGAATTTGAAAAGAAGCGAAGAAAAGTAGGAAGTGAGTTTTAATATGATTTTAGGAAAAAAGATTTAAAGACGAAAAATGTTAAGAAAGTGATCATATTAAAAGTGAATTTGAAAAGAAGCGAAGAAAAGTAGGAAGTGAGTTTTAATATGATTTTTGGAAAAAAGATTTAAAGACGAAAAATGTTAAGAAAGTGATCATAGAAAGAGGGAATTTGAAAAGAAGCGAAGAAAAGAAGTAAGTGAGTTTTAATATGATTTTAGAAAAAAGATTTAAAGACGAAAAATGTTAAGAAAGTGATCATATTAAAAGTGAATTTGAAAAAAAGCGAAGAAAAGAAGTAAGTGAGTTTTAATATGATTTTAGGAAAAAAGATTTAAAGACGAAAAATGTTAAGAAAGTGATCATATTAAAAGGGAATTTGAAAAGAAGCGAAGAAAAGAAGTAAGTGAGTCTTAATATGATTTTAGGAAAAAAGATTTAAAGACGAAAAATGTTAAGAAAGTGATCATAGAAAGAGGGAATTTGAAAAGAAGCGAAGAAAAGTAGGAGTTTTAACATGATTTTAGGAAAAAAGATTTAAAGACGAAAAATGTTAAGAAAGTGATCATATTAAAAGTGAATTTGAAAAAAAGCGAAGAAAAGTAGGAAGTGAGTTTTAATATGATTTTAGGAAAAAAGATTTAAAGACGAAAAATGTTAAGAAAGTGATTATATTAAAAGTGAATTTGAAAAGAAGCGAAGAAAAGTAGGAGTTTTAATATGATTTTAGGAAAAAAGATTTAAAGACGAAAAATGTTAAGAAAGTGATCATATTAAAAGTGAATTTGAAAAGAAGCGAAGAAAAGTAGGAGTTTAAATATGATTTTAGGAAAAAAGATTTAAAGACGAAAAATGTTAAGAAGTGATCATATTAAAAGTGAATTTGAAAAGAAGCGAAGAAAAGAAGTAAGTGAGTTTTAATATGATTTTAGGAAAAAAGATTTAAAGACGAAAAATGTTAAGAAAGTGATTATATTAAAAGTGAATTTGAAAAGAAGCGAAGAAAAGAAGTAAGTGAGTTTTAATATGATTTTAGGAAAAAAGATTTAAAGACGAAAAATGTTAAGAAAGTGATCATATTAAAAGTGAATTTGAAAAGAAGCGAAGAAAAGTAGGAAGTGAGTTTTAATATGATTTTTGGAAAAAAGATTTAAAGACGAAAAATGTTAAGAAAGTGATTATATAAAGAGCGAATTTGAAAAGAAGCGAAGAAAAGAAGTAAGTGAGTTTTAATATGATTTTAGGAAAAAAGATTTAAAGACGAAAAATGTTAAGAAAGTGATTATATAAAGAGGGAATTTGAAAAGAAGCGAAGAAAAGAAGTAAGTGAGTTTTAATATGATTTTAGGAAAAAAGATTTAAAGACGAAAAATGTTAAGAAAGTGATCATATTTAAAGTGAATTTGAAAGAAGCGAAGAAAAGAAGTAAGTGAGTTTTAATATGATTTTAGGAAAAAAGATTTAAAGACGAAAAATGTTAAGAAAGTGATCATATTAAAAGTGAATTTGAAAAGAAGCGAAGAAAAGTAGGAAGTGAGTTTTAATATGATTTTTGGAAAAAAGATTTAAAGACGAAAAATGTTAAGAAAGTGATTATATAAAGAGCGAATTTGAAAAGAAGCGAAGAAAAGTAGGAGTTTTAATATGATTTTAGGAAAAAAGATTTAAAGACGAAAAATGTTAAGAAAGTGATCATATTAAAAAGAATTTGAAAGAAGCGAAGAAAAGTAGGAGTTTTAATATGATTTTTGGAAAAAAGATTTAAAGACGAAAAGTGTTAAGAAAGTGATCATATTAAAAGTGAATTTGAAAAGAAGCGAAGAAAAGTAGGAGTTTAAATATGATTTTAGGAAAAAAGATTTAAAGACGAAAAATGTTAAAAAAGTGATCATATTAAAAGTGAATTTGAAAAGAAGCGAAGAAAAGTAGGAGTTTTAATATGATTTTAGGAAAAAAGATTATAAGACGAAAAATGTTAAAAAAGTGATCATATTAAAAGTGAATTTGAAAAGAAGCGAAGAAAAGAAGTAAGTGAGTTTTAATATGATTTTAGGAAAAAAGATTTAAAGACGAAAAATGTTAAGAAAGTGATTATATAAAGAGGGAATTTGAAAAGAAGCGAAGAAATGTAGGAGTTTTAATATGATTTTAGGAAAAAAGATTTAAAGACGAAAAATCTTAAAAAAGTGATCATATTAAAAGTGAATTTGAAAAGAAGCGAAGAAAAGTAGGAGTTTAAATATGATTTAAGGAAAAAAGATTTAAAGACGAAAAATGTTAAGAAAGTGATCATATTAAAAGTGAATTTGAAAAGAAGCGAAGAAAAGAAGTAAGTGAGTTTTAATATGATTTTTGGAAAAAAGATTTAAAGACGAAAAATGTTAAGAAAGTGATTATATAAAGAGGGAATTTGAAAAGAAGCGAAGAAATGTAGGAGTTTTAATATGATTTTAGGAAAAAAGATTTAAAGACGAAAAATCTTAAAAAAGTGATCATATTAAAAGTGAATTTGAAAAGAAGCGAAGAAAAGTAGGAGTTTAAATATGATTTAAGGAAAAAAGATTTAAAGACGAAAAATGTTAAGAAAGTGATCATATTAAAAGTGAATTTGAAAAGAAGCGAAGAAAAGAAGTAAGTGAGTTTTAATATGATTTTTGGAAAAAAGATTTAAAGACGAAAAATGTTAAGAAAGTGATCATATTAAAAGTGAATTTGAAAAGAAGCGAAGAAAAGTAGGAAGTGAGTTTTAATATGATTTTAGGAAAAAAGATTTAAAGACGAAAAATGTTAAGAAAGTGATCATAGAAAGAGGGAATTTGAAAAGAAGCGAAGAAAAGAAGTAAGTGAGTTTTAATATGATTTTTGGAAAAAAGATTTAAAGACGAAAAATGTTAAGAAAGTGATTATATTAAAAGTGAATTTGAAAAGAAGCGAAGAAAAGTAGAAAGTGAGTTTTTATATGATTTTAGGAAAAAAGATTATAAGACGAAAAATGTTAAGAAAGTGATCATAGAAAGAGGGAATTTGAAAAGAAGCGAAGAAAAGTAGGAGTTTTAATATGATTTTTGGAAAAAAGATTTAAAGACGAAAAATGTTAAGAAAGTGATCATATTAAAAGTGAATTTGAAAAGAAGCGAAGAAAAGTAGGAGTTTAAATAGTATTTTAGGAAAAAAGATTTAAAGACGAAAAATGTTAAGAAAGTGATCATAGAAAGAGGGAATTTGAAAAGAAGCGAAGAAAAGAAGTAAGTGAGTTTTAATATGATTTTAGGAAAAAGATTTAAAGACGAAAAATGTTAAGAAAGTGATCATATTAAAAGTGAATTTGAAAAGAAGCGAAGAAAAGAAGTAAGTGAGTTTTAATATGATTTTAGGAAAAAAGATTTAAAGACGAAAAATGTTAAGAAAGTGATTATATTAAAAGTGAATTTGAAAAGAAGCGAAGAAAAGAAGTAAGTGAGTTTTAATATGATTTTAGGAAAAAAGATTTAAAGACGAAAAATGTTAAGAAAGTGATTATATAAAGAGGGAATTTGAAAAGAAGCGTAGAAAAGTAGGAGTTTTAATATGATTTTAGGAAAAAAGATTTAAAGACGAAAAATGTTAAGAAAGTGATTATATTAAAAGTGAATTTGAAAAGAAGCGAAGAAAAGTTGGAAGTGAGTTTTAATATGATTTTTGGAAAAAAGATTTAAAGACGAAAAATGTTAAGAAAGTGATTATATTAAAAGTGAATTTGAAAAGAAGCGAAGAAAAGTAGGAGTTTTAATATGATTTTAGGAAAAAAGATTTAAAGACGAAAAATGTTAAGAAAGTGATTATATAAAGAGGGAATTTGAAAAGAAGCGAAGAAAAGAAGTAAGTGAGTTTTAATATGATTTTAGGAAAAAGATTTAAAGACGAAAAATGTTAAGAAAGTGATCATATTAAAAGTGAATTTGAAAAGAAGCGAAGAAAAGAAGTAAGTGAGTTTTAATATGATTTTAGGAAAAAAGATTTAAAGACGAAAAATGTTAAGAAAGTGATCATATTAAAAGTGAATTTGAAAAGAAGCGAAGAAAAGAAGTAAGTGAGTTTTAATATGATTTTTGGAAAAAAGATTTAAAGACGAAAAATGTTAAGAAAGTGATTATATAAAGAGGGAATTTGAAAAGAAGCGAAGAAAAGAAGTAAGTGAGTTTTAATATGATTTTTGGAAAAAAGATTTAAAGACGAAAAATGTTAAGAAAGTGATTATATAAAGAGGGAATTTGAAAAGAAGCGAAGAAAAGAAGTAAGTGAGTTTTAATATGATTTTTGGAAAAAAGATTTAAAGACGAAAAATGTTAAGAAAGTGATTATATAAAGAGGGAATTTGAAAAGAAGCGAAGAAAAGAAGTAAGTGAGTTTTAATATGATTTTAGGAAAAAAGATTTAAAGACGAAAAATGTTAAGAAAGTGATCATATTAAAAGTGAATTTGAAAAGAAGCGAAGAAAAGAAGTAAGTGAGTTTTAATATGATTTTAGGAAAAAGATTTAAAGACGAAAAATGTTAAGAAAGTGATCATATTAAAAGTGAATTTGAAAAGAAGCGAAGAAAAGAAGTAAGTGAGTTTTAATATGATTTTAGGAAAAAGATTTAAAGACGAAAAATGTTAAGAAAGTGATCATATTAAAAGTGAATTTGAAAAGAAGCGAAGAAAAGAAGTAAGTGAGTTTTAATATGATTTTAGGAAAAAATATTTAAAGACGAAAAATGTTAAAAAAGTGATCATATTAAAAGTGAATTTGAAAAGAAGCGAAGAAAAGTTGGAAGTGAGTTTTAATATGATTTTAGGAAAAAAGATTTAAAGACGAAAAATGTTAAGAAAGTGATCATATTAAAAGTGAATTTGAAAAGAAGCGAAGAAAAGAAGTAAGTGAGTTTTAATATGATTTTAGGAAAAAAGATTTAAAGACGAAAAATGTTAAGAAAGTGATCATATTAAAAGTGAATTTGAAAAGAAGCGAAGAAAAGAAGTAAGTGAGTTTTAATATGATTTTAGGAAAAAAGATTTAAAGACGAAAAATGTTAAGAAAGTGATTATATAAAGAGGGAATTTGAAAAGAAGCGTAGAAAAGTAGGAGTTTTAATATGATTTTAGGAAAAAAGATTTAAAGACGAAAAATGTTAAGAAAGTGATTATATTAAAAGTGAATTTGAAAAGAAGCGAAGAAAAGTTGGAAGTGAGTTTTAATATGATTTTTGGAAAAAAGATTTAAAGACGAAAAATGTTAAGAAAGTGATCATATTAAAAGTGAATTTGAAAAGAAGCGAAGAAAAGTAGGAGTTTTAATATGATTTTAGGAAAAAAGATTTAAAGACGAAAAATGTTAAGAAAGTGATTATATAAAGAGGGAATTTGAAAAGAAGCGAAGAAAAGTAGTAAGTGAGTTTTTATATGATTTTTGGAAAAAAGATTTAAAGACGAAAAATGTTAAGAAAGTGATCATATTAAAAGTGAATTTGAAAAGAAGCGAAGAAAAGAAGTAAGTGAGTTTTAATATGATTTTAGGAAAAAAGATTTAAAGACGAAAAATGTTAAGAAAGTGATCATATTAAAAGTGAATTTGAAAAGAAGCGAAGAAAAGAAGTAAGTGAGTTTTAATATGATTTTAGGAAAAAAGATTTAAAGACGAAAAATGTTAAGAAAGTGATTATATAAAGAGGGAATTTGAAAAGAAGCGAAGAAAAGAAGTAAGTGAGTTTTAATATGATTTTAGGAAAAAAGATTTAAAGACGAAAAATGTTAAGAAAGTGATCATATTAAAAGTGAATTTGAAAAGAAGCGAAGAAAAGAAGTAAGTGAGTTTTAATATGATTTTAGGAAAAAAGATTTAAAGACGAAAAATGTTAAGAAAGTGATCATATTAAAAGTGAATTTGAAAAGAAGCGAAGAAAAGAAGTAAGTGAGTTTTAATATGATTTTAGGAAAAAAGATTTAAAGACGAAAAATGTTAAGAAAGTGATCATATTAAAAGTGAATTTGAAAAGAAGCGAAGAAAAGAAGTAAGTGAGTTTTAATATGATTTTTGGAAAAAAGATTTAAAGACGAAAAATGTTAAGAAAGTGATCATATTAAAAGTGAATTTGAAAAGAAGCGAAGAAAAGTAGGAGTTTTAATATGATTTTTGGAAAAAAGATTTAAAGACGAAAAATGTTAAGAAAGTGATTATATAAAGAGGGAATTTGAAAAGAAGCGAAGAAAAGAAGTAAGTGAGTTTTAATATGATTTTAGGAAAAAAGATTTAAAGACGAAAAATGTTAAGAAAGTGATCATATTAAAAGTGAATTTGAAAAGAAGCGAAGAAAAGAAGTAGTTTTAATATGATTTTAGGAAAAAAGATTTAAAGACGAAAAATGTTAAGAAAGTGATCATAGAAAGAGGGAATTTGAAAAGAAGCGAAGAAAAGAAGTAAGTGAGTTTTAATATGATTTTAGGAAAAAAGATTTAAAGACGAAAAATGTTAAGAAAGTGATCATATTAAAAGTGAATTTGAAAAGAAGCGAAGAAAAGAAGTAAGTGAGTTTTAATATGATTTTAGGAAAAAAGATTTAAAGACGAAAAATGTTAAGAAAGTGATTATATAAAGAGGGAATTTGAAAAGAAGCGAAGAAAAGAAGTAAGTGAGTTTTAATATGATTTTAGGAAAAAGATTTAAAGACGAAAAATGTTAAGAAAGTGATCATATTAAAAGTGAATTTGAAAAGAAGCGAAGAAAAGAAGTAAGTGAGTTTTAATATGATTTTAGGAAAAAAGATTTAAAGACGAAAAATGTTAAGAAAGTGATTATATAAAGAGGGAATTTGAAAAGAAGCGAAGAAAAGAAGTAAGTGAGTTTTAATATGATTTTAGGAAAAAAGATTTAAAGACGAAAAATGTTAAGAAAGTGATTATATAAAGAGGGAATTTGAAAAGAAGCGTAGAAAAGTAGGAGTTTTAATATGATTTTAGGAAAAAAGATTTAAAGACGAAAAATGTTAAGAAAGTGATTATATTAAAAGTGAATTTGAAAAGAAGCGAAGAAAAGTTGGAAGTGAGTTTTAATATGATTTTTGGAAAAAAGATTTAAAGACGAAAAATGTTAAGAAAGTGATTATATAAAGAGGGAATTTGAAAAGAAGCGAAGAAAAGAAGTAAGTGAGTTTTAATATGATTTTTGGAAAAAAGATTTAAAGACGAAAAATGTTAAGAAAGTGATCATATTAAAAGTGAATTTGAAAAGAAGCGAAGAAAAGAAGTAAGTGAGTTTTAATATGATTTTTGGAAAAAAGATTTAAAGACGAAAAATGTTAAGAAAGTGATTATATAAAGAGGGAATTTGAAAAGAAGCGAAGAAAAGAAGTAAGTGAGTTTTAATATGATTTTTGGAAAAAAGATTTAAAGACGAAAAATGTTAAGAAAGTGATTATATAAAGAGGGAATTTGAAAAGAAGCGAAGAAAAGAAGTAAGTGAGTTTTAATATGATTTTAGGAAAAAAGATTTAAAGACGAAAAATGTTAAGAAAGTGATTATATAAAGAGGGAATTTGAAAAGAAGCGAAGAAAAGAAGTAAGTGAGTTTTAATATGATTTTTGGAAAAAAGATTTAAAGACGAAAAATGTTAAGAAAGTGATCATATTAAAAGTGAATTTGAAAAGAAGCGAAGAAAAGAAGTAAGTGAGTTTTAATATGATTTTTGGAAAAAAGATTTAAAGACGAAAAATGTTAAGAAAGTGATTATATTAAAAGTGAATTTGAAAAGAAGCGAAGAAAAGAAGTAAGTGAGTTTTAATATGATTTTTGGAAAAAAGATTTAAAGACGAAAAATGTTAAGAAAGTGATTATATAAAGAGGGAATTTGAAAAGAAGCGAAGAAAAGAAGTAAGTGAGTTTTAATATGATTTTTGGAAAAAAGATTTAAAGACGAAAAATGTTAAGAAAGTGATTATATAAAGAGGGAATTTGAAAAGAAGCGAAGAAAAGAAGTAAGTGAGTTTTAATATGATTTTAGGAAAAAAGATTTAAAGACGAAAAATGTTAAGAAAGTGATCATATTAAAAGTGAATTTGAAAAGAAGCGAAGAAAAGAAGTAAGTGAGTTTTAATATGATTTTAGGAAAAAGATTTAAAGACGAAAAATGTTAAGAAAGTGATCATATTAAAAGTGAATTTGAAAAGAAGCGAAGAAAAGAAGTAAGTGAGTTTTAATATGATTTTAGGAAAAAGATTTAAAGACGAAAAATGTTAAGAAAGTGATCATATTAAAAGTGAATTTGAAAAGAAGCGAAGAAAAGAAGTAAGTGAGTTTTAATATGATTTTAGGAAAAAAGATTTAAAGACGAAAAATGTTAAGAAAGTGATTATATAAAGAGGGAATTTGAAAAGAAGCGAAGAAAAGAAGTAAGTGAGTTTTAATATGATTTTAGGAAAAAAGATTTAAAGACGAAAAATGTTAAGAAAGTGATTATATTAAAAGTGAATTTGAAAAGAAGCGAAGAAAAGAAGTAAGTGAGTTTTAATATGATTTTAGGAAAAAGATTTAAAGACGAAAAATGTTAAGAAAGTGATCATATTAAAAGTGAATTTGAAAAGAAGCGAAGAAAAGAAGTAAGTGAGTTTTAATATGATTTTAGGAAAAAAGATTTAAAGACGAAAAATGTTAAGAAAGTGATTATATAAAGAGGGAATTTGAAAAGAAGCGAAGAAAAGAAGTAAGTGAGTTTTAATATGATTTTAGGAAAAAAGATTTAAAGACGAAAAATGTTAAGAAAGTGATTATATAAAAAGTGAATTTGAAAAGAAGCGAAGAAAAGAAGTAAGTGAGTTTTAATATGATTTTTGGAAAAAAGATTTAAAGACGAAAAATGTTAAGAAAGTGATTATATAAAGAGGGAATTTGAAAAGAAGCGAAGAAAAGAAGTAAGTGAGTTTTAATATGATTTTTGGAAAAAAGATTTAAAGACGAAAAATGTTAAGAAAGTGATTATATAAAGAGGGAATTTGAAAAGAAGCGAAGAAAAGAAGTAAGTGAGTTTTAATATGATTTTAGGAAAAAAGATTTAAAGACGAAAAATGTTAAGAAAGTGATCATATTAAAAGTGAATTTGAAAAGAAGCGAAGAAAAGTAGGAAGTGAGTTTTAATATGATTTTTGGAAAAAAGATTTAAAGACGAAAAATGTTAAGAAAGTGATCATATTAAAAGTGAATTTGAAAAGAAGCGAAGAAAAGTAGGAGTTTTAATATGATTTTTGGAAAAAAGATTTAAAGACGAAAAATGTTAAGAAAGTGATCATATTAAAAGTGAATTTGAAAAGAAGCGAAGAAAAGTTGGAAGTGAGTTTTAATATGATTTTTGGAAAAAAGATTTAAAGACGAAAAATGTTAAGAAAGTGATCATATTAAAAGTGAATTTGAAAAGAAGCGAAGAAAAGAAGTAAGTGAGTTTTAATATGATTTTAGGAAAAAAGATTTAAAGACGAAAAATGTTAAGAAAGTGATTATATAAAGAGGGAATTTGAAAAGAAGCGAAGAAAAGAAGTAAGTGAGTTTTAATATGATTTTAGGAAAAAAGATTTAAAGACGAAAAATGTTAAGAAAGTGATTATATAAAGAGGGAATTTGAAAAGAAGCGTAGAAAAGTAGGAGTTTTAATATGATTTTAGGAAAAAAGATTTAAAGACGAAAAATGTTAAGAAAGTGATTATATTAAAAGTGAATTTGAAAAGAAGCGAAGAAAAGTTGGAAGTGAGTTTTAATATGATTTTTGGAAAAAAGATTTAAAGACGAAAAATGTTAAGAAAGTGATCATATAAAGAGGGAATTTGAAAAGAAGCGAAGAAAAGAAGTAAGTGAGTTTTAATATGATTTTAGGAAAAAAGATTTAAAGACGAAAAATGTTAAGAAAGTGATTATATAAAGAGGGAATTTGAAAAGAAGCGAAGAAAAGAAGTAAGTGAGTTTTAATATGATTTTAGGAAAAAAGATTTAAAGACGAAAAATGTTAAGAAAGTGATTATAGAAAAAAGGAATTTAAAAAGAAGCGAAGAAAAGTAGGAGTTTTAATATGATTTTAGGAAAAAAGATTTAAAGACGAAAAATGTTAAGAAAGTGATCATATTAAAAGTGAATTTGAAAAGAAGCGAAGAAAAGTAGGAGTTTTAACATGATTTTAGGAAAAAGATTTAAAGACGAAAAATGTTAAGAAAGTGATTATATAAAGAGGGAATTTGAAAAGAAGCGAAGAAAAGAAGTAAGTGAGTTTTAATATGATTTTAGGAAAAAAGATTTAAAGACGAAAAATGTTAAGAAAGTGATCATATTAAAAGTGAATTTGAAAAGAAGCGAAGAAAAGAAGTAAGTGAGTTTTAATATGATTTTAGGAAAAAAGATTTAAAGACGAAAAATGTTAAGAAAGTGATTATATAAAAAAGGAATTTAAAAAGAAGCGAAGAAAAGTAGGAAGTGAGTTTTAATATGATTTTAGGAAAAAAGATTTAAAGACGAAAAATGTTAAGAAAGTGATCATATTAAAAGTGAATTTGAAAAGAAGCGAAGAAAAGAAGTAAGTGAGTTTTAATATGATTTTAGGAAAAAAGATTTAAAGACGAAAAATGTTAAGAAAGTGATTATATAAAAAGTGAATTTGAAAAGAAGCGAAGAAAAGTAGGAAGTGAGTTTTAATATGATTTTTGGAAAAAAGATTTAAAGACGAAAAATGTTAAGAAAGTGATTATATAAAGAGGGAATTTGAAAAGAAGCGAAGAAAAGAAGTAAGTGAGTTTTGATATGATTTTAGGAAAAAAGATTTAAAGACGAAAAATGTTAAGAAAGTGATCATAGAAAGAGGGAATTTGAAAAGAAGCGAAGAAAAGAAGTAAGTGAGTTTTAATATGATTTTAGGAAAAAAGATTTAAAGACGAAAAATGTTAAGAAAGTGATTATATAAAAAGTGAATTTGAAAAGAAGCGAAGAAAAGTAGGAAGTGAGTTTTAATATGATTTTAGGAAAAAAGATTTAAAGACGAAAAATGTTAAGAAAGTGATTATATAAAAAGTGAATTTGAAAAGAAGCGAAGAAAAGTAGGAAGTGAGTTTTAATATGATTTTTGGAAAAAAGATTTAAAGACGAAAAATGTTAAGAAAGTGATTATATAAAGAGGGAATTTGAAAAGAAGCGAAGAAAAGAAGTAAGTGAGTTTTAATATGATTTTAGGAAAAAGATTTAAAGACGAAAAATGTTAAGAAAGTGATTATATTAAAAGTGAATTTGAAAAGAAGCGAAGAAAAGAAGTAAGTGAGTTTTAATATGATTTTAGGAAAAAAGATTTAAAGACGAAAAATGTTAAGAAAGTGATTATATAAAGAGGGAATTTGAAAAGAAGCGAAGAAAAGTAGGAGTTTTAACATGATTTTAGGAAAAAGATTTAAAGACGAAAAATGTTAAGAAAGTGATTATATAAAGAGGGAATTTGAAAAGAAGCGAAGAAAAGAAGTAAGTGAGTTTTAATATGATTTTAGGAAAAAAGATTTAAAGACGAAAAATGTTAAGAAAGTGATCATATTAAAAGTGAATTTGAAAAGAAGCGAAGAAAAGAAGTAAGTGAGTTTTAATATGATTTTAGGAAAAAAGATTTAAAGACGAAAAATGTTAAGAAAGTGATTATATAAAGAGGGAATTTGAAAAGAAGCGAAGAAAAGTAGTAAGTGAGTTTTAATATGATTTTAGGAAAAAAGATTTAAAGACGAAAAATGTTAAGAAAGTGATTATAGAAAAAGGGAATTGGAAAAGAAGCGAAGAAAAGAAGTAAGTGAGTTTTAATATGATTTTAGGAAAAAAGATTTAAAGACGAAAAATGTTAAGAAAGTGATTATATAAAGAGGGAATTTGAAAAGAAGCGAAGAAAAGTAGGAGTTTTAATATGATTTTAGGAAAAAAGATTTAAAGACGAAAAATGTTAAGAAAGTGATTATATTAAAAGTGAATTTGAAAAGAAGCGAAGAAAAGAAGTAAGTGAGTTTTAATATGATTTTTGGAAAAAAGATTTAAAGACGAAAAATGTTAAGAAAGTGATTATATAAAGAGGGAATTTGAAAAGAAGCGAAGAAAAGAAGTAAGTGAGTTTTAATATGATTTTAGGAAAAAAGATTTAAAGACGAAAAATGTTAAGAAAGTGATCATATTAAAAGTGAATTTGAAAAGAAGCGAAGAAAAGAAGTAAGTGAGTTTTAATATGATTTTAGGAAAAAAGATTTAAAGACGAAAAATGTTAAGAAAGTGATTATATAAAGAGGGAATTTGAAAAGAAGCGAAGAAAAGTAGTAAGTGAGTTTTAATATGATTTTAGGAAAAAAGATTTAAAGACGAAAAATGTTAAGAAAGTGATTATATAAAGAGGGAATTTGAAAAGAAGCGAAGAAAAGAAGTAAGTGAGTTTTAATATGATTTTAGGAAAAAGATTTAAAGACGAAAAATGTTAAGAAAGTGATTATATTAAAAGTGAATTTGAAAAGAAGCGAAGAAAAGAAGTAAGTGAGTTTTAATATGATTTTAGGAAAAAATATTTAAAGACGAAAAATGTTAAGAAAGTGATTATAGAAAAAGGGAATTTGAAAAGAAGCGAAGAAAAGAAGTAAGTGAGTTTTAATATGATTTTTGGAAAAAAGATTTAAAGACGAAAAATGTTAAGAAAGTGATTATATAAAGAGGGAATTTGAAAAGAAGCGAAGAAAAGAAGTAAGTGAGTTTTAATATGATTTTAGGAAAAAAGATTTAAAGACGAAAAATGTTAAGAAAGTGATTATATAAAGAGGGAATTTGAAAAGAAGCGAAGAAAAGAAGTAAGTGAGTTTTAATATGATTTTAGGAAAAAAGATTTAAAGACGAAAAATGTTAAGAAAGTGATCATATTAAAAGTGAATTTGAAAAGAAGCGAAGAAAAGAAGTAAGTGAGTTTTAATATGATTTTAGGAAAAAAGATTTAAAGACGAAAAATGTTAAGAAAGTGATTATATAAAGAGGGAATTTGAAAAGAAGCGAAGAAAAGAAGTAAGTGAGTTTTAATATGATTTTAGGAAAAAAGATTTAAAGACGAAAAATGTTAAGAAAGTGATTATATAAAGAGGGAATTTGAAAAGAAGCGAAGAAAAGAAGTAAGTGAGTTTTAATATGATTTTAGGAAAAAAGATTTAAAGACGAAAAATGTTAAGAAAGTGATTATATTAAAAGTGAATTTGAAAAGAAGCGTAGAAAAGTAGGAGTTTTAATATGATTTTAGGAAAAAAGATTTAAAGACGAAAAATGTTAAGAAAGTGATTATATTAAAAGTGAATTTGAAAAGAAGCGAAGAAAAGTTGGAAGTGAGTTTTAATATGATTTTAGGAAAAAAGATTTAAAGACGAAAAATGTTAAGAAAGTGATTATATAAAGAGGGAATTTGAAAAGAAGCGAAGAAAAGTAGGAGTTTTAATATGATTTTAGGAAAAAAGATTTAAAGACGAAAAATGTTAAGAAAGTGATTATATTAAAAGTGAATTTGAAAAGAAGCGAAGAAAAGAAGTAAGTGAGTTTTAATATGATTTTTGGAAAAAAGATTTAAAGACGAAAAATGTTAAGAAAGTGATCATATTAAAAGTGAATTTGAAAAGAAGCGAAGAAAAGAAGTAAGTGAGTTTTAATATGATTTTAGGAAAAAAGATTTAAAGACGAAAAATGTTAAGAAAGTGATTATATAAAGAGGGAATTTGAAAAGAAGCGAAGAAAAGTAGGAGTTTTAATATGATTTTAGGAAAAAAGATTTAAAGACGAAAAATGTTAAGAAAGTGATTATATTAAAAGTGAATTTGAAAAGAAGCGTAGAAAAGTAGGAGTTTTAATATGATTTTAGGAAAAAAGATTTAAAGACGAAAAATGTTAAGAAAGTGATTATATTAAAAGTGAATTTGAAAAGAAGCGAAGAAAAGTTGGAAGTGAGTTTTAATATGATTTTTGGAAAAAAGATTTAAAGACGAAAAATGTTAAGAAAGTGATCATATTAAAAGTGAATTTGAAAAGAAGCGAAGAAAAGAAGTAAGTGAGTTTTAATATGATTTTAGGAAAAAAGATTTAAAGACGAAAAATGTTAAGAAAGTGATTATATAAAGAGGGAATTTGAAAAGAAGCGAAGAAAAGAAGTAAGTGAGTTTTAATATGATTTTAGGAAAAAAGATTTAAAGACGAAAAATGTTAAGAAAGTGATCATATTAAAAGTGAATTTGAAAAGAAGCGAAGAAAAGAAGTAAGTGAGTTTTAATATGATTTTTGGAAAAAAGATTTAAAGACGAAAAATGTTAAGAAAGTGATCATATTAAAAGTGAATTTGAAAAGAAGCGAAGAAAAGTAGGAGTTTTAATATGATTTTAGGAAAAAAGATTTAAAGACGAAAAATGTTAAGAAAGTGATTATATAAAGAGGGAATTTGAAAAGAAGCGAAGAAAAGTAGTAAGTGAGTTTTTATATGATTTTAGGAAAAAAGATTATAAGACGAAAAATGTTAAGAAAGTGATCATAGAAAGAGGGAATTTGAAAAGAAGCGAAGAAAAGAAGTAAGTGAGTTTTAATATGATTTTAGGAAAAAAGATTTAAAGACGAAAAATGTTAAGAAAGTGATTATATAAAGAGGGAATTTGAAAAGAAGCGAAGAAAAGTAGGAAGTGAGTTTTAATATGATTTTTGGAAAAAAGATTTAAAGACGAAAAATGTTAAGAAAGTGATTATATAAAGAGGGAATTTGAAAAGAAGCGAAGAAAAGAAGTAAGTGAGTTTTAATATGATTTTTGGAAAAAAGATTTAAAGACGAAAAATGTTAAGAAAGTGATTATATAAAGAGGGAATTTGAAAAGAAGCGAAGAAAAGAAGTAAGTGATTTTAATATGATTTTAGGAAAAAAGATTTAAAGACGAAAAATGTTAAGAAAGTGATCATATTAAAAGTGAATTTGAAAAGAAGCGAAGAAAAGTAGGAAGTGAGTTTTAATATGATTTTAGGAAAAAAGATTTAAAGACGAAAAATGTTAAGAAAGTGATTATATAAAGAGGGAATTTGAAAAGAAGCGAAGAAAAGTAGGAGTTTTAATATGATTTTAGGAAAAAAGATTTAAAGACGAAAAATGTTAAGAAAGTGATTATAGAAAAAAGGAATTTAAAAAGAAGCGAAGAAAAGTAGGAAGTGAGTTTTAATATGATTTTAGGAAAAAAGATTTAAAGACGAAAAATGTTAAGAAAGTGATTATATAAAAAGTGAATTTGAAAAGAAGCGAAGAAAAGAAGTAAGTGAGTTTTAATATGATTTTAGGAAAAAAGATTTAAAGACGAAAAATGTTAAGAAAGTGATTATATAAAGAGGGAATTTGAAAAGAAGCGAAGAAAAGTAGGAGTTTTAATATGATTTTAGGAAAAAAGATTTAAAGACGAAAAATGTTAAGAAAGTGATTATATAAAGAGGGAATTTGAAAAGAAGCGAAGAAAAGTAGGAGTCTTAATATGATTTTAGGAAAAAAGATTTAAAGACGAAAAATGTTAAGAAAGTGATTATATAAAGAGGGAATTTGAAAAGAAGCGAAGAAAAGTAGGAGTCTTAATATGATTTTAGGAAAAAAGATTTAAAGACGAAAAATGTTAAGAAAGTGATTATATAAAAAGGGAATTTGAAAAGAAGCGAAGAAAAGAAGTAAGTGAGTTTTAATATGATTTTAGGAAAAAAGATTTAAAGACGAAAAATGTTAAGAAAGTGATTATATAAAGAGGGAATTTGAAAAGAAGCGAAGAAAAGAAGTAAGTGAGTTTTAATATGATTTTAGGAAAAAAGATTTAAAGACGAAAAATGTTAAGAAAGTGATTATATTAAAAGTGAATTTGAAAAGAAGCGAAGAAAAGAAGTAAGTGAGTTTTAATATGATTTTAGGAAAAAAGATTTAAAGACGAAAAATGTTAAGAAAGTGATTATATAAAGAGGGAATTTGAAAAGAAGCGAAGAAAAGAAGTAAGTGAGTTTTTATATGATTTTAGGAAAAAAGATTATAAGACGAAAAATGTTAAGAAAGTGATCATAGAAAGAGGGAATTTGAAAAGAAGCGAAGAAAAGAAGTAAGTGAGTTTTAATATGATTTTAGGAAAAAAGATTTAAAGACGAAAAATGTTAAGAAAGTGATCATATTAAAAGTGAATTTGAAAAGAAGCGAAGAAAAGTAGGAGTTTTAATATGATTTTAGGAAAAAAGATTTAAAGACGAAAAATGTTAAGAAAGTGATTATATAAAGAGGGAATTTGAAAAGAAGCGAAGAAAAGTAGTAAGTGAGTTTTTATATGATTTTAGGAAAAAAGATTATAAGACGAAAAATGTTAAGAAAGTGATCATAGAAAGAGGGAATTTGAAAAGAAGCGAAGAAAAGAAGTAAGTGAGTTTTAATATGATTTTAGGAAAAAAGATTTAAAGACGAAAAATGTTAAGAAAGTGATTATATAAAGAGGGAATTTGAAAAGAAGCGAAGAAAAGTAGGAAGTGAGTTTTAATATGATTTTTGGAAAAAAGATTTAAAGACGAAAAATGTTAAGAAAGTGATTATATTAAAAGTGAATTTGAAAAGAAGCGTAGAAAAGTAGGAGTTTTAATATGATTTTAGGAAAAAAGATTTAAAGACGAAAAATGTTAAGAAAGTGATTATATTAAAAGTGAATTTGAAAAGAAGCGAAGAAAAGTAGGAGTTTTAATATGATTTTTGGAAAAAAGATTTAAAGACGAAAAATGTTAAGAAAGTGATCATATTAAAAGTGAATTTGAAAAGAAGCGAAGAAAAGAAGTAAGTGAGTTTTAATATGATTTTAGGAAAAAAGATTTAAAGACGAAAAATGTTAAGAAAGTGATTATATAAAGAGGGAATTTGAAAAGAAGCGAAGAAAAGAAGTAAGTGAGTTTTAATATGATTTTAGGAAAAAAGATTTAAAGACGAAAAATGTTAAGAAAGTGATCATATTAAAAGTGAATTTGAAAAGAAGCGAAGAAAAGAAGTAAGTGAGTTTTAATATGATTTTTGGAAAAAAGATTTAAAGACGAAAAATGTTAAGAAAGTGATCATATTAAAAGTGAATTTGAAAAGAAGCGAAGAAAAGTAGGAGTTTTAATATGATTTTAGGAAAAAAGATTTAAAGACGAAAAATGTTAAGAAAGTGATTATATAAAGAGGGAATTTGAAAAGAAGCGAAGAAAAGTAGTAAGTGAGTTTTTATATGATTTTAGGAAAAAAGATTATAAGACGAAAAATGTTAAGAAAGTGATCATAGAAAGAGGGAATTTGAAAAGAAGCGAAGAAAAGAAGTAAGTGAGTTTTAATATGATTTTAGGAAAAAAGATTTAAAGACGAAAAATGTTAAGAAAGTGATTATATAAAGAGGGAATTTGAAAAGAAGCGAAGAAAAGTAGGAAGTGAGTTTTAATATGATTTTTGGAAAAAAGATTTAAAGACGAAAAATGTTAAGAAAGTGATTATATTAAAAGTGAATTTGAAAAGAAGCGTAGAAAAGTAGGAGTTTTAATATGATTTTAGGAAAAAAGATTTAAAGACGAAAAATGTTAAGAAAGTGATTATATTAAAAGTGAATTTGAAAAGAAGCGAAGAAAAGTAGGAGTTTTAATATGATTTTTGGAAAAAAGATTTAAAGACGAAAAATGTTAAGAAAGTGATCATATTAAAAGTGAATTTGAAAAGAAGCGAAGAAAAGTAGGAAGTGAGTTTTAATATGATTTTAGGAAAAAAGATTTAAAGACGAAAAATGTTAAGAAAGTGATTATATAAAGAGGGAATTTGAAAAGAAGCGAAGAAAAGTAGGAGTTTTAATATGATTTTAGGAAAAAAGATTTAAAGACGAAAAATGTTAAGAAAGTGATTATAGAAAAAAGGAATTTAAAAAGAAGCGAAGAAAAGTAGGAAGTGAGTTTTAATATGATTTTAGGAAAAAAGATTTAAAGACGAAAAATGTTAAGAAAGTGATCATAGAAAGAGGGAATTTGAAAAGAAGCGAAGAAAAGTAGGAGTTTTAATATGATTTTAGGAAAAAAGATTTAAAGACGAAAAATGTTAAGAAAGTGATTATATAAAGAGGGAATTTGAAAAGAAGCGAAGAAAAGTAGGAGTCTTAATATGATTTTAGGAAAAAAGATTTAAAGACGAAAAATGTTAAGAAAGTGATTATATAAAAAGGGAATTTGAAAAGAAGCGAAGAAAAGAAGTAAGTGAGTTTTAATATGATTTTAGGAAAAAAGATTTAAAGACGAAAAATGTTAAGAAAGTGATTATATAAAGAGGGAATTTGAAAAGAAGCGAAGAAAAGAAGTAAGTGAGTTTTAATATGATTTTAGGAAAAAAGATTTAAAGACGAAAAATGTTAAGAAAGTGATTATATTAAAAGTGAATTTGAAAAGAAGCGTAGAAAAGTAGGAGTTTTAATATGATTTTAGGAAAAAAGATTTAAAGACGAAAAATGTTAAGAAAGTGATTATATTAAAAGTGAATTTGAAAAGAAGCGAAGAAAAGTTGGAAGTGAGTTTTAATATGATTTTTGGAAAAAAGATTTAAAGACGAAAAATGTTAAGAAAGTGATTATATTAAAAGTGAATTTGAAAAGAAGCGAAGAAAAGAAGTAAGTGAGTTTTAATATGATTTTAGGAAAAAGATTTAAAGACGAAAAATGTTAAGAATATGATCATATTAAAAGTGAATTTGAAAAGAAGCGAAGAAAAGAAGTAAGTGAGTTTTAATATGATTTTAGGAAAAAAGATTTAAAGACGAAAAATGTTAAGAAAGTGATTATATAAAGAGGGAATTTGAAAAGAAGCGAAGAAAAGTAGGAGTTTTAATATGATTTTAGGAAAAAAGATTTAAAGACGAAAAATGTTAAGAAAGTGATTATATTAAAAGTGAATTTGAAAAGAAGCGTAGAAAAGTAGGAGTTTTAATATGATTTTAGGAAAAAAGATTTAAAGACGAAAAATGTTAAGAAAGTGATTATATTAAAAGTGAATTTGAAAAGAAGCGAAGAAAAGAAGTAAGTGAGTTTTAATATGATTTTAGGAAAAAAGATTTAAAGACGAAAAATGTTAAGAAAGTGATTATATAAAGAGGGAATTTGAAAAGAAGCGAAGAAAAGAAGTAAGTGAGTTTTAATATGATTTTAGGAAAAAAGATTTAAAGACGAAAAATGTTAAGAAAGTGATCATATTAAAAGTGAATTTGAAAAGAAGCGAAGAAAAGTAGGAAGTGAGTTTTAATATGATTTTTGGAAAAAAGATTTAAAGACGAAAAATGTTAAGAAAGTGATCATATTAAAAGTGAATTTGAAAAGAAGCGAAGAAAAGAAGTAAGTGAGTTTTAATATGATTTTAGGAAAAAGATTTAAAGACGAAAAATGTTAAGAAAGTGATCATATTAAAAGTGAATTTGAAAAGAAGCGAAGAAAAGAAGTAAGTGAGTTTTAATATGATTTTAGGAAAAAGATTTAAAGACGAAAAATGTTAAGAAAGTGATTATATAAAGAGGGAATTTGAAAAGAAGCGAAGAAAAGTAGTAAGTGAGTTTTAATATGATTTTAGGAAAAAAGATTTAAAGACGAAAAATGTTAAGAAAGTGATTATATAAAGAGGGAATTTGAAAAGAAGCGAAGAAAAGTAGGAAGTGAGTTTTAATATGATTTTGGAAAAAAGATTTAAAGACGAAAAATGTTAAGAAAGTGATTATATAAAGAGGGAATTTGAAAAGAAGCGAAGAAAAGAAGTAAGTGAGTTTTAATATGATTTTTGGAAAAAAGATTTAAAGACGAAAAATGTTAAGAAAGTGATTATATAAAGAGGGAATTTGAAAAGAAGCGAAGAAAAGAAGTAAGTGAGTTTTAATATGATTTTAGGAAAAAAGATTTAAAGACGAAAAATGTTAAGAAAGTGATCATATTAAAAGTGAATTTGAAAAGAAGCGAAGAAAAGTAGGAAGTGAGTTTTAATATGATTTTAGGAAAAAAGATTTAAAGACGAAAAATGTTAAGAAAGTGATTATATTAAAAGTGAATTTGAAAAGAAGCGAAGAAAAGTAGTGAGTTTTAATATGATTTTAGGAAAAAAGATTTAAAGACGAAAAATGTTAAGAAAGTGATTATATTAAAGAGTGAATTTGAAAAGAAGCGAAGAAAAGTAGTGAGTTTTAATATGATTTTAGGAAAAAAGATTTAAAGACGAAAAATGTTAAGAAAGTGATCATAGAAAGAGGGAATTTGAAAAGAAGCGAAGAAAAGTAGGAGTTTTAATATGATTTTAGGAAAAAAGATTTAAAGACGAAAAATGTTAAGAAAGGTATTATATAAAGAGGGAATTTGAAAAGAAGCGAAGAAAAGTAGGAAGTGAGTTTTTATATGATTTTAGGAAAAAAGATTTAAAGACGAAAAATGTTAAGAAAGTGATTATATTAAAAGTGAATTTGAAAAGAAGCGAAGAAAAGAAGTAAGTGAGTTTTAATATGATTTTAGGAAAAAAGATTTAAAGACGAAAAATGTTAAGAAAGTGATTATATAAAGAGGGAATTGGAAAAGAAGCGAAGAAAAGAAGTAAGTGAGTTTTAATATGATTTTAGGAAAAAAGATTTAAAGACGAAAAATGTTAAGAAAGTGATTATATTAAAAGTGAATTTAAAAAGAAGCGAAGAAAAGTAGGAGTTTTAACATGATTTTAGGAAAAAAGATTTAAAGACGAAAAATGTTAAGAAAGTGATTATATTAAAAGTGAATTTAAAAAGAAGCGAAGAAAAGTAGGAGTTTTAACATGATTTTAGGAAAAAAGATTTAAAGACGAAAAATGTTAAAAAAGTGATTATATAAAGAGGGAATTTGAAAAGAAGCGAAGAAATGAAGTAAGTGAGTTTTAATTTGATTTTTGGAAAAAAGATTTAAAGACAAAAAATGTTAAGAAAGTGATTATATTAAAAGTGAATTTGAAAAGAAGCGAAGAAAAGTAGGAGTTTTAATATGATTTTAGGAAAAAAGATTTAAAGACGAAAAATGTTAAGAAAGTGATCATAGAAAGAGGGAATTTGAAAAGAAGCGAAGAAAAGAAGTAAGTGAGTTTTAATATGATTTTAGGAAAAAAGATTTAAAGACGAAAAATGTTAAGAAAGTGATTATATTAAAAGTGAATTTGAAAAGAAGCGAAGAAAAGAAGTAAGTGAGTTTTAATATGATTTTAGGAAAAAGATTTAAAGACGAAAAATGTTAAGAAAGTGATCATATTAAAAGTGAATTTGAAAAGAAGCGAAGAAAAGAAGTAAGTGAGTTTTAATATGATTTTAGGAAAAAAGATTTAAAGACGAAAAATGTTAAGAAAGTGATTATATAAAGAGGGAATTTGAAAAGAAGCGAAGAAAAGTAGTAAGTGAGTTTTAATATGATTTTAGGAAAAAAGATTTAAAGACGAAAAATGTTAAGAAAGTGATTATATAAAGAGGGAATTTGAAAAGAAGCGAAGAAAAGTAGGAGTTTTAATATGATTTTAGGAAAAAAGATTTAAAGACGAAAAATGTTAAGAAAGTGATTATATTAAAAGTGAATTTAAAAAGAAGCGAAGAAAAGTAGGAGTTTTAACATGATTTTAGGAAAAAAGATTTAAAGACGAAAAATGTTAAGAAAGGTATTATATAAAGAGGGAATTTGAAAAGAAGCGAAGAAAAGTAGGAAGTGAGTTTTTATATGATTTTAGGAAAAAAGATTTAAAGACGAAAAATGTTAAGAAAGTGATCATATTAAAAGTGAATTTGAAAAGAAGCGAAGAAAAGAAGTAAGTGAGTTTTAATATGATTTTTGGAAAAAAGATTTTAAAGACGAAAAATGTTAAGAAAGTGATTATATAAAGAGGGAATTTGAAAAGAAGCGAAGAAAAGAAGTAAGTGAGTTTTAATATGATTTTAGGAAAAAAGATTTAAAGACGAAAAATGTTAAGAAAGTGATTATATTAAAAGTGAATTTAAAAAGAAGCGAAGAAAAGAAGTAAGTGAGTTTTAATATGATTTTAGGAAAAAAGATTTAAAGACGAAAAATGTTAAGAAAGTGATTATATAAAGAGGGAATTTGAAAAGAAGCGAAGAAAAGAAGTAAGTGAGTTTTAATATGATTTTAGGAAAAAGAT
The DNA here is from genome assembly GCA_946699065.1 of Loxodes magnus. Taxonomy (NCBI): domain Eukaryota; phylum Ciliophora; class Karyorelictea; order Loxodida; family Loxodidae; genus Loxodes; species Loxodes magnus. The sequence goes on from CAMPDV010000306.1 coordinate 43,201, forward strand.
TTAAAGACGAAAAATGTTAAGAAAGTGATCATATTAAAAGTGAATTTGAAAAGAAGCGAAGAAAAGAAGTAAGTGAGTTTTAATATGATTTTAGGAAAAAAGATTTAAAGACGAAAAATGTTAAGAAAGTGATTATATAAAGAGGGAATTTGAAAAGAAGCGAAGAAAAGTAGGAGTTTTAATATGATTTTAGGAAAAAAGATTTAAAGACGAAAAATGTTAAGAAAGTGATTATATTAAAAGTGAATTTGAAAAAAAGCGTAGAAAAGTAGGAGTTTTAATATGATTTTTGGAAAAAAGATTTAAAGACGAAAAATGTTAAGAAAGTGATTATATAAAGAGGGAATTTGAAAAGAAGCGAAGAAAAGTAGGAGTTTTAATATGATTTTAGGAAAAAAGATTTAAAGACGAAAAATGTTAAGAAAGTGATCATAGAAAGAGGTAATTTGAAAAGAAGCGAAGAAAAGTAGGAAGTGAGTTTTAATATGATTTTGGGAAAAAAGATTTAAAGACGAAAAATGTTAAGAAAGTGATTATATAAAGATGGAACTTGAAAAGAAGCGAAGAAAAGTAGGAAGTGAGTTTTAATATGATTTTTGGAAAAAAGATTTAAAGACGAAAAATGTTAAGAAAGTGATCATAGAAAGAGTGAATTTGAAAAGAAGCGAAGAAAAGTAGGAAGTGAGTTTTAATATGATTTTAGGAAAAAAGATTTAAAGACGAAAAATGTTAAGAAAGTGATTATATAAAGAGGGAATTTAAAAAGAAGCGAAGAAAAGTAGGAGTTTTAATATGATTTTAGGAAAAAAGATTTAAAGACGAAAAATGTTAAGAAAGTGATTATATTAAAAGTGAATTTGAAAAGAAGCGAAGAAAAGTAGGAGTTTTAATATGATTTTAGGAAAAAAGATTTAAAGACGAAAAATGTTAAAAAAGTGATTATAGAAAAAGGGAATTTAAAAAGAAGCGAAGAAAAGAAGTAAGTGAGTTTTAATATGATTTTAGGAAAAAAGATTTAAAGACGAAAAATGTTAAGAAAGTGATTATATTAAAAGTGAATTTGAAAAGAAGCGAAGAAAAGTAGGAGTTTTAATATGATTTTAGGAAAAAAGATTTAAAGACGAAAAATGTTAAAAAAAGTGATCATAGAAAGAGGGAATTTGAAAGAAGCGAAGAAAAGTAGGAGTTTTAATATGATTTTAGGAAAAAAGATTTAAAGACGAAAAATGTTAAGAAAGTGATTATATAAAGAGGGAATTTGAAAAGAAGCGAAGAAAAGTAGGAGTTTTAATATGATTTTAGGAAAAAAGATTTAAAGACGAAAAATGTTAAGAATATGATCATAGAAAGAGGGAATTTGAAAAGAAGCGAAGAAAAGTAGGAGTTTTAATATGATTTTAGGAAAAAAGATTTAAAGACGAAAAATGTTAAGAAAGTGATTATATAAAGAGGGAATTTGAAAAGAAGCGAAGAAAAGTAGGAGTTTTTAATATGATTTTAGGAAAAAAGATTTAAAGACGAAAAATGTTAAGAAAGTGATTATATTAAAAGTGAATTTGAAAAGAAGCGAAGAAAAGTAGGAGTTTTAATATGATTTTAGGAAAAAAGATTTAAAGACGAAAAATGTTAAGAAAGTGATTATATTAAAAGTGAATTTGAAAAGAAGCGAAGAAAAGTAGGAAGTGAGTTTTAATATGATTTTTGGAAAAAAGATTTAAAGACGAAAAATGTTAAGAAAGTGATTATATAAAGAGGGAATTTGAAAAGAAGCGAAGAAAAGTAGGAGTTTTAATATGATTTTAGGAAAAAAGATTTAAAGACGAAAAATGTTAAGAAAGTGATCATAGAAAGAGGTAATTTGAAAAGAAGCGAAGAAAAGTAGGAAGTGAGTTTTAATATGATTTTGGGAAAAAAGATTTAAAGACGAAAAATGTTAAGAAAGTGATTATATAAAGATGGAACTTGAAAAGAAGCGAAGAAAAGTAGGAAGTGAGTTTTAATATGATTTTTGGAAAAAAGATTTAAAGACGAAAAATGTTAAGAAAGTGATCATAGAAAGAGTGAATTTGAAAAGAAGCGAAGAAAAGTAGGAAGTGAGTTTTAATATGATTTTAGGAAAAAAGATTTAAAGACGAAAAATGTTAAGAAAGTGATTATATAAAGAGGGAATTTAAAAAGAAGCGAAGAAAAGTAGGAGTTTTAATATGATTTTAGGAAAAAAGATTTAAAGACGAAAAATGTTAAGAAAGTGATTATATTAAAAGTGAATTTGAAAAGAAGCGAAGAAAAGTAGGAGTTTTAATATGATTTTAGGAAAAAAGATTTAAAGACGAAAAATGTTAAAAAAGTGATTATAGAAAAAGGGAATTTGAAAAGAAGCGAAGAAAAGTAGGAAGTGAGTTTTAATATGATTTTAGGAAAAAAGATTTAAAGACGAAAAATGTTAAGAAAGTGATTATATTAAAAGTGAATTTGAAAAGAAGCGAAGAAAAGTAGGAGTTTTAATATGATTTTAGGAAAAAGATTTAAAGACGAAAAATGTTAAAAAAGTGATCATAGAAAGAGGGAATTTGAAAAGAAGCGAAGAAAAGTAGGAGTTTTAATATGATTTTAGGAAAAAAGATTTAAAGACGAAAAATGTTAAGAAAGTGATCATAGAAAGAGGGAATTTGAAAAGAAGCGAAGAAAAGTAGGAGTTTTAATATGATTTTAGGAAAAAAGATTTAAAGACGAAAAATGTTAAGAAAGTGATCATAGAAAGAGGGAATTTGAAAAGAAGCGAAGAAAAGTAGGAGTTTTAATATGATTTTAGGAAAAAAGATTTAAAGACGAAAAATGTTAAGAAAGTGATCATAGAAAGAGTGAATTTGAAAAGAAGCGAAGAAAAGTAGGAGTTTTAATATGATTTTGGAAAAAAGATTTAAAGACGAAAAATGTTAAGAAAGTGATTATATTAAAAGTGAATTTGAAAAGAAGCGAAGAAAAGTAGGAGTTTTAATATGATTTTAGGAAAAAAGATTTAAAGACGAAAAATGTTAAGAAAGTGATTATATTAAAAGTGAATTTGAAAAGAAGCGAAGAAAAGTAGGAAGTGAGTTTTAATATGATTTTTGGAAAAAAGATTTAAAGACGAAAAATGTTAAGAAAGTGATCATATTAAAAGTGAATTTGAAAAGAAGCGAAGAAAAGTAGGAAGTGAGTTTTAATATGATTTTTGGAAAAAAGATTTAAAGACGAAAAATGTTAAGAAAGTGATCATATTAAAAGTGAATTTGAAAAGAAGCGAAGAAAAGTAGGAAGTGAGTTTTAATATGATTTTTGGAAAAAAGATTTAAAGACGAAAAATGTTAAGAAAGTGATCATATTAAAAGTGAATTTGAAAAGAAGCGAAGAAAAGTAGGAAGTGAGTTTTAATATGATTTTAGGAAAAAAGATTTAAAGACGAAAAATGTTAAGAAAGTGATTATATTAAAAGTGAATTTGAAAAGAAGCGAAGAAAAGTAGGAGTTTTAATATGATTTTTGGAAAAAAGATTTAAAGACGAAAAATGTTAAGAAAGTGATTATATAAAGAGGGAATTTGAAAGAAGCGAAGAAAAGTAGGAGTTTTAATATGATTTTAGGAAAAAAGATTTAAAGACGAAAAATGTTAAGAAAGTGATCATAGAAAGAGGGAATTTGAAAAGAAGCGAAGAAAAGAAGTAAGTGAGTTTTAATATGATTTTAGGAAAAAAGATTTAAAGACGAAAAATGTTAAGAAAGTGATTATATTAAAAGTGAATTTGAAAAGAAGCGAAGAAAAGTAGGAGTTTTAATATGATTTTAGGAAAAAAGATTTAAAGACGAAAAATGTTAAGAAAGTGATCATAGAAAGAGGTAATTTGAAAAGAAGCGAAGAAAAGTAGGAAGTGAGTTTTAATATGATTTTAGGAAAAAAGATTTAAAGACGAAAAATGTTAAGAAAGTGATTATAGAAAAAGGGAATTTGAAAAGAAGCGAAGAAAAGTAGGAAGTGAGTTTTAATATGATTTTAGGAAAAAAGATTTAAAGACGAAAAATGTTAAGAAAGTGATTATATTAAAAGTGAATTTGAAAAGAAGCGAAGAAAAGTAGGAAGTGAGTTTTAATATGATTTTAGGAAAAAAGATTTAAAGACGAAAAATGTTAAGAAAGTGATTATATAAAGAGGGAATTTGAAAAGAAGCGAAGAAAAGTCGGAGTTTTAATATGATTTTAGGAAAAAAGATTTAAAGACGAAAAATGTTAAAAAAGTGATTATAGAAAAAGGGAATTTAAAAAGAAGCGAAGAAAAGAAGTAAGTGAGTTTTAATATGATTTTAGGAAAAAAGATTTAAAGACGAAAAATGTTAAGAAAGTGATTATATTAAAAGTGAATTTGAAAAGAAGCGAAGAAAAGTAGGAGTTTTTAATATGATTTTTGGAAAAAAGATTTAAAGACGAAAAATGTTAAGTCAGTGATTATAGAAAGAGGGAATTTGAAAAGAAGCGAAGAAAAGTAGGAGTTTTAATATGATTTTAGGAAAAAAGATTTAAAGACGAAAAATGTTAAGAAAGTGATTATATTAAAAGGGAATTTGAAAAGAAGCGAAGAAAAGTAGGAAGTGAGTTTTAATATGATTTTTGGAAAAAAGATTTAAAGACGAAAAATGTTAAGAAAGTGATTAAAGAAAAAGGGAATTTAAAAAGAAGCGAAGAAAAGTAGGAATTGAGTTTTAATATGATTTTAGGAAAAAAGATTTAAAGACGAAAAATGTTAAGAAAGTGATTATATTAAAAGTGAATTTGAAAAGAAGCGAAGAAAAGTAGGAGTTTTAATATGATTTAGGAAAAAAGATTATAAGACGAAAAATGTTAAGAAAGTGATTATATAAAGAGGGAATTTGAAAAGAAGCGAAGAAAAGTAGGAGTTTTAATATGATTTTAGGAAAAAAGATTTAAAGACGAAAAATGTTAAAAAAGTGATTATATAAAGAGGGAATTTGAAAAGAAGCGAAGAAAAGAAGTAAGTGAGTTTTAATATGATTTTAGGAAAAAAGATTTAAAGACGAAAAATGTTAAGAAAGTGATTATATTAAAAGTGAATTTGAAAAGAAGCGAAGAAAAGTAGGAGTTTTAATATGATTTTTGGAAAAAAGATTTAAAGACGAAAAATGTTAAAAAAGTGATTATATAAAGAGGGAATTTGAAAAGAAGCGAAGAAAAGTAGGAGTTTTAATATGATTTTAGGAAAAAAGATTTAAAGACGAAAAATGTTAAGAAAGTGATCATAGAAAGAGGGAATTTGAAAAGAAGCGAAGAAAAGAAGTAAGTGAGTTTTAATATGATTTTAGGAAAAAAGATTTAAAGACGAAAAATGTTAAGAAAGTGATTATATTAAAAGTGAATTTGAAAAGAAGCGTAGAAAAGTAGGAAGTGAGTTTTAATATGATTTTTGGAAAAAAGATTTAAAGACGAAAAATGTTAAGAAAGTGATCATAGAAAGAGTGAATTTGAAAAGAAGCGAAGAAAAGTAGGAAGTGAGTTTTAATATGATTTTAGGAAAAAAGATTATAAGACGAAAAATGTTAAGAAAGTGATCATTGAAAGAGGGAATTTGAAAAGAAGCGAAGAAAAGTAGGAAGTGAGTTTTAATATGATTTTAGGAAAAAAGATTATAAGACGAAAAATGTTAAGAAAGTGATCATAGAAAGAGGGAATTTGAAAAGAAGCGAAGAAAAGTAGGAAGTGAGTTTTAATATGATTTTAGGAAAAAAGATTTAAAGACGAAAAATTTTAAGAAAGTGATTATATAAAGAGGGAATTTGAAAAGAAGCGAAGAAAAGAAGTAAGTGAGTTTTTAATATGATTTTAGGAAAAAAGATTTAAAGACGAAAAATGTTAAGAAAGTGATCATAGAAAGAGGGAATTTGAAAAGAAGCGAAGAAAAGTAGGAAGTGAGTTTTAATATGATTTTAGGAAAAAAGATTTAAAGACGAAAAATGTTAAGAAAGTGATTATAGAAAGAGGGAATTTAAAAGAAGCGAAGAAAAGTAGGAGTTTTAATATGATTTTTGGAAAAAAGATTTAAAGACGAAAAATGTTAAGAAAGTGATCATAGAAAGAGGGAATTTGAAAAGAAGCGAAGAAAAGTAGGAAGTGAGTTTTAATATGATTTTAGGAAAAAAGATTATAAGACGAAAAATGTTAAGAAAGTGATCATATTAAAAGTGAATTTGAAAAGAAGCGAAGAAAAGAAGTAAGTGAGTTTTAATATGATTTTAGGAAAAAAGATTATAAGACGAAAAATGTTAAGAAAGTGATTATATAAAGAGGGAATTTGAAAAGAAGCGAAGAAAAGTAGGAGTTTTAATATGATTTTAGGAAAAAAGATTTAAAGACGAAAAATGTTAAAAAAGTGATTATATTAAAAGTGAATTTGAAAAGAAGCGAAGAAAAGTAGGAAGTGAGTTTTTATATGATTTTAGGAAAAAAGATTATAAGACGAAAAATGTTAAGAAAGTGATCATAGAAAGAGGGAATTTGAAAAGAAGCGAAGAAAAGTAGGAAGTGAGTTTTAATATGATTTTAGGAAAAAAGATTATAAGACGAAAAATGTTAAGAAAGTGATCATATTAAAATTAATTTGAAAAGAAGCGAAGAAAAGTAGGAAGTGAGTTTTAATATGATTTTAGAAAAAAGATTTAAAGACGAAAAATGTTAAGAAAGTGATTATATAAAGAGGAATTTGAAAAGAAGCGAAGAAAAGTAGTAAGTGAGTTTTAATATGATTTTAGGAAAAAAGATTTAAAGACGAAAAATTTTAAGAAAGTGATTATATAAAGAGGGAATTTGAAAAGAAGCGAAGAAAAGTAGTAAGTGAGTTTTAATATGATTTTTGGAAAAAAGATTTAAAGACGAAAAATGTTAAGAAAGTGATTATATAAAGAGGGAATTTGAAAAGAAGCGAAGAAAAGTAGGAAGTGAGTTTTAATATGATTTTAGGAAAAAAGATTTAAAGACGAAAAATGTTAAGAATATGATCATAGAAAAAGGGAATTTAAAAAGAAGCGAAGAAAAGAAGTAAGTGAGTTTTAATATGATTTTAGGAAAAAAGATTTAAAGACGAAAAATGTTAAGAAAGTGATTATATAAAGAGGGAATTTGAAAAGAAGCGAAGAAAAGTAGGAGTTTTAATATGATTTTAGGAAAAAAGATTTAAAGACGAAAAATGTTAAGAATATGATCATAGAAAGAGGGAATTTGAAAAGAAGCGAAGAAAAGTAGGAGTTTTAATATGATTTTAGGAAAAAAGATTTAAAGACGAAAAATGTTAAGAAAGTGATCATAGAAAGAGGGAATTTGAAAAGAAGCGAAGAAAATTAGGAAGTGAGTTTTAATATGATTTTAGGAAAAAAGATTTAAAGACGAAAAATGTTAAGAAAGTGATCATAGAAAGAGGGAATTTGAAAAGAAGCGAAGAAAAGTAGGAGTTTTAATATGATTTTTGGAAAAAAGATTTAAAGACAAAAAATGTTAAAAAAGTGATTATATTAAAAGGGAATTTGAAAAGAAGCGAAGAAAAGTAGGAGTTTTAATATGATTTTAGGAAAAAAGATTTAAAGACGAAAAATGTTAAGAAAGTGATTATATAAAGAGGGAATTTGAAAAGAAGCGAAGAAAAGTAGGAAGTGAGTTTTAATATGATTTTAGGAAAAAAGATTATAAGACGAAAAATGTTAAGAAAGTGATCATAGAAAGAGTGAATTTGAAAAGAAGCGAAGAAAAGTAGGAAGTGAGTTTTAATATGATTTTAGAAAAAAGATTTAAAGACGAAAAATGTTAAGAAAGTGATCATATTAAAAGTGAATTTGAAAAGAAGCGAAGAAAAGTAGGAGTTTTAATATGATTTTAGGAAAAAAGATTTAAAGACGAAAAATGTTAAAAAAGTGATTATATAAAGAGGGAATTTGAAAAGAAGCGAAGAAAAGTAGGAGTTTTAATATGATTTTTGGAAAAAAGATTTAAAGACGAAAAATGTTAAGAATATGATCATATTAAAAGTGAATTTGAAAAGAAGCGAAGAAAAGAAGGAGTTTTAATATGATTTTAGGAAAAAAGATTTAAAGACGAAAAATGTTAAGAAAGTGATTATATAAAGAGGGAATTTGAAAAGAAGCGAAGAAAAGTAGGAAGTGAGTTTTAATATGATTTTAGGAAAAAAGATCTAAAGACGAAAAATGTTAAGAAAGTGATTATATTAAAAGGGAATTTGAAAAGAAGCGAAGAAAAAGTGGAAGTGAGTTTTAATATGATTTTAGGAAAAAAGATTTAAAGACGAAAAATGTTAAGAAAGTGATTATATTAAAAGTGAATTTGAAAAGAAGCGAAGAAAAGTAGGAGTTTTAATATGATTTTTGGAAAAAAGATTTAAAGACGAAAAATGTTAAGAAAGTGATTATATAAAAAGGGAATTTAAAAAGAAGCGAAGAAAAGTAGGAGTTTTAATATGATTTTAGGAAAAAAGATTTAAAGACGAAAAATGTTAAGAAAGTGATTATATAAAGAGGGAATTTGAAAAGAAGCGAAGAAAAGTAGGAGTTTTAATATGATTTTTGGAAAAAAGATTTAAAGACGAAAAATGTTAAGAAAGTGATTATATAAAAAGGGAATTTAAAAAGAAGCGAAGAAAAGTAGGAGTTTTAATATGATTTTAGGAAAAAAGATTTAAAGACGAAAAATGTTAAGAAAGTGATTATATAAAGAGGGAATTTGAAAAGAAGCGAAGAAAAGTAGGAGTTTTAATATGATTTTAGGAAAAAAGATTTAAAGACGAAAAATGTTAAGAAAGTGATCATATTAAAAGTGAATTTGAAAAGAAGCGAAGAAAAGAAGTAAGTGAGTTTTAATATGATTTTAGGAAAAAAGATTTAAAGACGAAAAATGTTAAGAAAGTGATTATATAAAGAGGGAATTTGAAAAGAAGCGAAGAAAAGTAGTAAGTGAGTTTTAATATGATTTTAGGAAAAAAGATTTAAAGACGAAAAATGTTAAGAAAGTGATTATATAAAGAGGGAATTTGAAAAGAAGCGAAGAAAAGTAGGAAGTGAGTTTTAATATGATTTTTGGAAAAAAGATTTAAAGACGAAAAATGTTAAGAAAGTGATTATATAAAGAGGGAATTTGAAAAGAAGCGAAGAAAAGAAGTAAGTGAGTTTTAATATGATTTTAGGAAAAAGATTTAAAGACGAAAAATGTTAAGAAAGTGATCATATTAAAGAGTGAATTTGAAAAGAAGCGAAGAAAAGAAGTAAGTGAGTTTTAATATGATTTTAGGAAAAAAGATTTAAAGACGAAAAATGTTAAGAAAGTGATTATATAAAGAGGGAATTTGAAAAGAAGCGAAGAAAAGTAGTAAGTGAGTTTTAATATGATTTTAGGAAAAAAGATTTAAAGACGAAAAATGTTAAGAAAGTGATTATATAAAGAGGGAATTTGAAAAGAAGCGAAGAAAAGTAGGAAGTGAGTTTTAATATGATTTTTGGAAAAAAGATTTAAAGACGAAAAATGTTAAGAAAGTGATTATATAAAGAGGGAATTTGAAAAGAAGCGAAGAAAAGAAGTAAGTGAGTTTTAATATGATTTTTGGAAAAAAGATTTAAAGACGAAAAATGTTAAGAAAGTGATTATATAAAGAGGGAATTTGAAAAGAAGCGAAGAAAAGAAGTAAGTGAGTTTTAATATGATTTTAGGAAAAAAGATTTAAAGACGAAAAATGTTAAGAAAGTGATCATATTAAAAGTGAATTTGAAAAGAAGCGAAGAAAAGTAGGAAGTGAGTTTTAATATGATTTTAGGAAAAAAGATTTAAAGACGAAAAATGTTAAGAAAGTGATTATATTAAAAGTGAATTTGAAAAGAAGCGAAGAAAAGTAGGAGTTTTAATATGATTTTAGGAAAAAAGATTTAAAGACGAAAAATGTTAAGAAAGTGATTATATAAAGAGGGAATTTAAAAAGAAGCGAAGAAAAGTAGGAAGTGAGTTTTAATATGATTTTAGGAAAAAAGATTTAAAGACGAAAAATGTTAAGAAAGTGATCATAGAAAGAGGGAATTTGAAAAGAAGCGAAGAAAAGTAGGAGTTTTAATATGATTTTAGGAAAAAAGATTTAAAGACGAAAAATGTTAAGAAAGGTATTATATAAAGAGGGAATTTGAAAAGAAGCGAAGAAAAGTAGGAAGTGAGTTTTTATATGATTTTAGGAAAAAAGATTTAAAGACGAAAAATGTTAAGAAAGTGATTATATTAAAAGTGAATTTGAAAAGAAGCGAAGAAAAGAAGTAAGTGAGTTTTAATATGATTTTAGGAAAAAAGATTTAAAGACGAAAAATGTTAAGAAAGTGATTATATAAAGAGGGAATTGGAAAAGAAGCGAAGAAAAGAAGTAAGTGAGTTTTAATATGATTTTAGGAAAAAAGATTTAAAGACGAAAAATGTTAAGAAAGTGATTATATTAAAAGTGAATTTAAAAAGAAGCGAAGAAAAGTAGGAGTTTTAACATGATTTTAGGAAAAAAGATTTAAAGACGAAAAATGTTAAGAAAGTGATTATATTAAAAGTGAATTTAAAAAGAAGCGAAGAAAAGTAGGAGTTTTAACATGATTTTAGGAAAAAAGATTTAAAGACGAAAAATGTTAAAAAGTGATTATATAAAGAGGGAATTTGAAAAGAAGCGAAGAAATGAAGTAAGTGAGTTTTAATTTGATTTTTGGAAAAAAGATTTAAAGACAAAAAATGTTAAGAAAGTGATTATATTAAAGAGTGAATTTGAAAAGAAGCGAAGAAAAGTAGTGAGTTTTAATATGATTTTAGGAAAAAAGATTTAAAGACGAAAAATGTTAAGAAAGTGATCATAGAAAGAGGGAATTTGAAAAGAAGCGAAGAAAAGAAGTAAGTGAGTTTTAATATGATTTTAGGAAAAAAGATTTAAAGACGAAAAATGTTAAGAAAGTGATTATATTAAAAGTGAATTTGAAAAGAAGCGAAGAAAAGAAGTAAGTGAGTTTTAATATGATTTTAGGAAAAAAGATTTAAAGACGAAAAATGTTAAGAAAGTGATCATATTAAAAGTGAATTTGAAAAGAAGCGAAGAAAAGAAGTAAGTGAGTTTTAATATGATTTTAGGAAAAAAGATTTAAAGACGAAAAATGTTAAGAAAGTGATTATATAAAGAGGGAATTTGAAAAGAAGCGAAGAAAAGTAGTAAGTGAGTTTTAATATGATTTTAGGAAAAAAGATTTAAAGACGAAAAATGTTAAGAAAGTGATTATATAAAGAGGGAATTTGAAAAGAAGCGAAGAAAAGTAGGAGTTTTAATATGATTTTAGGAAAAAAGATTTAAAGACGAAAAATGTTAAGAAAGTGATTATATTAAAAGTGAATTTAAAAAGAAGCGAAGAAAAGTAGGAGTTTTAACATGATTTTAGGAAAAAAGATTTAAAGACGAAAAATGTTAAGAAAGGTATTATATAAAGAGGGAATTTGAAAAGAAGCGAAGAAAAGTAGGAAGTGAGTTTTTATATGATTTTAGGAAAAAAGATTTAAAGACGAAAAATGTTAAGAAAGTGATCATATTAAAAGTGAATTTGAAAAGAAGCGAAGAAAAGAAGTAAGTGAGTTTTAATATGATTTTTGGAAAAAAGATTTAAAGACGAAAAATGTTAAGAAAGTGATTATATAAAGAGGGAATTTGAAAAGAAGCGAAGAAAAGAAGTAAGTGAGTTTTAATATGATTTTAGGAAAAAAGATTTAAAGACGAAAAATGTTAAGAAAGTGATTATATTAAAAGTGAATTTAAAAAGAAGCGAAGAAAAGAAGTAAGTGAGTTTTAATATGATTTTAGGAAAAAAGATTTAAAGACGAAAAATGTTAAGAAAGTGATTATATAAAGAGGGAATTTGAAAAGAAGCGAAGAAAAGAAGTAAGTGAGTTTTAATATGATTTTAGGAAAAAGATTTAAAGACGAAAAATGTTAAGAAAGTGATCATATTAAAAGTGAATTTGAAAAGAAGCGAAGAAAAGAAGTAAGTGAGTTTTAATATGATTTTAGGAAAAAAGATTTAAAGACGAAAAATGTTAAGAAAGTGATTATATAAAGAGGGAATTTGAAAAGAAGCGAAGAAAAGTAGGAGTTTTAATATGATTTTAGGAAAAAAGATTTAAAGACGAAAAATGTTAAGAAAGTGATTATATTAAAAGTGAATTTGAAAAAAAGCGTAGAAAAGTAGGAGTTTTAATATGATTTTTGGAAAAAAGATTTAAAGACGAAAAATGTTAAGAAAGTGATTATATTAAAAGTGAATTTGAAAAGAAGCGAAGAAAAGTTGGAAGTGAGTTTTAATATGATTTTTGGAAAAAAGATTTAAAGACGAAAAATGTTAAGAAAGTGATCATATTAAAAGTGAATTTGAAAAGAAGCGAAGAAAAGTAGGAAGTGAGTTTTAATATGATTTTAGGAAAAAAGATTTAAAGACGAAAAATGTTAAGAAAGTGATTATATTAAAAGTGAATTTGAAAAGAAGCGAAGAAAAGTAGGAGTTTTAATATGATTTTAGGAAAAAAGATTTAAAGACGAAAAATGTTAAGAAAGTGATTATATAAAGAGGGAATTTGAAAAGAAGCGAAGAAAAGTAGGAGTTTTAATATGATTTTAGGAAAAAAGATTTAAAGACGAAAAATGTTAAGAAAGTGATTATATTAAAAGTGAATTTAAAAAGAAGCGAAGAAAAGTAGGAGTTTTAACATGATTTTAGGAAAAAAGATTTAAAGACGAAAAATGTTAAGAAAGGTATTATATAAAGAGGGAATTTGAAAAGAAGCGAAGAAAAGTAGGAAGTGAGTTTTTATATGATTTTAGGAAAAAAGATTTAAAGACGAAAAATGTTAAGAAAGTGATCATATTAAAAGTGAATTTGAAAAGAAGCGAAGAAAAGAAGTAAGTGAGTTTTAATATGATTTTAGGAAAAAAGATTTAAAGACGAAAAATGTTAAGAAAGTGATTATATAAAGAGGGAATTGGAAAAGAAGCGAAGAAAAGAAGTAAGTGAGTTTTAATATGATTTTAGGAAAAAAGATTTAAAGACGAAAAATGTTAAGAAAGTGATTATATTAAAAGTGAATTTAAAAAGAAGCGAAGAAAAGTAGGAGTTTTAACATGATTTTAGGAAAAAAGATTTAAAGACGAAAAATGTTAAGAAAGTGATTATATTAAAAGTGAATTTAAAAAGAAGCGAAGAAAAGAAGTAAGTGAGTTTTAATATGATTTTAGGAAAAAAGATTTAAAGACGAAAAATGTTAAGAAAGTGATTATATAAAGAGGGAATTTGAAAAGAAGCGAAGAAAAGAAGTAAGTGAGTTTTAATATGATTTTAGGAAAAAGATTTAAAGACGAAAAATGTTAAGAAAGTGATCATATTAAAAGTGAATTTGAAAAGAAGCGAAGAAAAGAAGTAAGTGAGTTTTAATATGATTTTAGGAAAAAAGATTTAAAGACGAAAAATGTTAAGAAAGTGATTATATAAAGAGGGAATTTGAAAAGAAGCGAAGAAAAGTAGGAGTTTTAATATGATTTTAGGAAAAAAGATTTAAAGACGAAAAATGTTAAGAAAGTGATTATATTAAAAGTGAATTTGAAAAAAAGCGTAGAAAAGTAGGAGTTTTAATATGATTTTTGGAAAAAAGATTTAAAGACGAAAAATGTTAAGAAAGTGATTATATTAAAAGTGAATTTGAAAAGAAGCGAAGAAAAGTTGGAAGTGAGTTTTAATATGATTTTTGGAAAAAAGATTTAAAGACGAAAAATGTTAAGAAAGTGATCATATTAAAAGTGAATTTGAAAAGAAGCGAAGAAAAGTAGGAAGTGAGTTTTAATATGATTTTAGGAAAAAAGATTTAAAGACGAAAAATGTTAAGAAAGTGATTATATTAAAAGTGAATTTGAAAAGAAGCGAAGAAAAGTAGGAGTTTTAATATGATTTTAGGAAAAAAGATTTAAAGACGAAAAATGTTAAGAAAGTGATTATATAAAGAGGGAATTTGAAAAGAAGCGAAGAAAAGTTGGAAGTGAGTTTTTATATGATTTTAGGAAAAAAGATTATAAGACGAAAAATGTTAAGAAAGTGATCATAGAAAGAGGGAATTTGAAAAGAAGCGAAGAAAAGTAGGAAGTGAGTTTTAATATGATTTTAGGAAAAAAGATTTAAAGACGAAAAATGTTAAGAAAGTGATCATATTAAAAGTGAATTTGAAAGGAAGCGAAGAAAAGTAGGAAGTGAGTTTTAATATGATTTTAGGAAAAAAGATTTAAAGACGAAAAATGTTAAGAAAGTGATTATATTAAAAGTGAATTTAAAAAGAAGCGAAGAAAAGTAGGAGTTTTAATATGATTTTAGGAAAAAAGATTTAAAGACGAAAAATTATAAGAATATGATCATAGAAAGAGTGAATTTAAAAAGAAGCGAAGAAAAGAAGTAAGTGAGTTTTAATATGATTTTAGGAAAAAAGATTTAAAGACGAAAAATGTTAAGAAAGTGATTATATAAAGAGGGAATTTGAAAAGAAGCGAAGAAATGAAGTAAGTATGTTTTAATATGATTTTAGGAAAAAAGATTTAAAGACAAAAAATGTTAAGAAAGTGATTATATTAAAAGTGAATTTGAAAAGAAGCGAAGAAAAGTAGGAGTTTTAATATGATTTTAGGAAAAAAGATTTAAAGACGAAAAATGTTAAGAAAGTGATCATAGAAAGAGGGAATTTGAAAAGAAGCGAAGAAAAGAAGTAAGTGAGTTTTAATATGATTTTAGGAAAAAAGATTTAAAGACGAAAAATGTTAAGAAAGTGATCATATTAAAAGTGAATTTGAAAAGAAGCGAAGAAAAGTAGGAAGTGAGTTTTAATATGATTTTTGGAAAAAAGATTTAAAGACGAAAAATGTTAAGAAAGTGATTATATTAAAAGTGAATTTAAAAAGAAGCGAAGAAAAGTAGGAGTTTTAATATGATTTTAGGAAAAAAGATTTAAAGACGAAAAATGTTAAGAAAGTGATTATAGAAAAAGGGAATTTGAAAAGAAGCGAAGAAAAGTAGGAGTTTTAATATGATTTTAGGAAAAAAGATTTAAAGACGAAAAATGTTAAGAAAGTGATTATATAAAGAGGGAATTTGAAAAGAAGCGAAGAAATGAAGTAAGTATGTTTTAATATGATTTTAGGAAAAAAGATTTAAAGACGAAAAATGTTAAGAAAGTGATTATATTAAAAGTGAATTTAAAAAGAAGCGAAGAAAAGTAGGAGTTTTAATATGATTTTAGGAAAAAAGATTTAAAGACGAAAAATGTTAAGAATATGATCATAGAAAGAGTGAATTTAAAAAGAAGCGAAGAAAAGAAGTAAGTGAGTTTTAATATGATTTTAGGAAAAAGATTTAAAGACGAAAAATGTTAAGAAAGTGATCATATTAAAAGTGAATTTGAAAAGAAGCGAAGAAAAGAAGTAAGTGAGTTTTAATATGATTTTTGGAAAAAAGATTTAAAGACGAAAAATGTTAAGAAAGTGATTATATTAAAAGTGAATTTGAAAAGAAGCGAAGAAAAGAAGTAAGTGAGTTTTAATATGATTTTAGGAAAAAGATTATAAGACGAAAAATGTTAAGAAAGTGATTATATTAAAAGTGAATTTGAAAAGAAGCGAAGAAAAGTAGTAAGTGAGTTTTAATATGATTTTAGGAAAAAAGATTATAAGACGAAAAATGTTAAAAAAGTGATTATATAAAGAGGGAATTTGAAAAGAAGCGAAGAAAAGGTGGAGTTTTAATATGATTTTAGGAAAAAAGATTTAAAGACGAAAAATGTTAAGAAAGTGATTATATTAAAAGTGAATTTAAAAAGAAGCGAAGAAAAGTAGGAGTTTTAACATGATTTTAGGAAAAAAGATTTAAAGACGAAAAATGTTAAGAAAGTGATTATATAAAGAGGGAATTTGAAAAGAAGCGAAGAAATGAAGTAAGTGAGTTTTAATATGATTTTAGGAAAAAAGATTTAAAGACGAAAAATGTTAAGAAAGTGATTATATAAAGAGGGAATTTGAAAAGAAGCGAAGAAAAGAAGTAAGTGAGTTTTAATATGATTTTAGGAAAAAAGATTTAAAGACGAAAAATGTTAAAAAAGTGATCATAGAAAGAGGGAATTTGAAAAGAAGCGAAGAAAAGTAGGAGTTTTAATATGATTTTAGGAAAAAAGATTTAAAGACGAAAAATGTTAAGAAAGTGATTATATAAAGAGGGAATTTGAAAAGAAGCGAAGAAAAGTAGGAGTTTTAATATGATTTTAGGAAAAAAGATTTAAAGACGAAAAATGTTAAGAAAGTGATCATATTAAAAGTGAATTTGAAAAGAAGCGAAGAAAAGTAGGAAGTGAGTTTTAATATGATTTTAGGAAAAAAGATTTAAAGACGAAAAATGTTAAGAAAGTGATTATAGAAAAAAGGAATTTAAAAAGAAGCGAAGAAAAGTAGGAAGTGAGTTTTAATATGATTTTAGGAAAAAAGATTTAAAGACGAAAAATGTTAAGAAAGTGATCATATTAAAAGTGAATTTGAAAAGAAGCGAAGAAAAGTAGGAAGTGAGTTTTTATATGATTTTAGGAAAAAAGATTTAAAGACGAAAAATGTTAAGAAAGTGATCATATTAAAAGTGAATTTGAAAAGAAGCGAAGAAAAGTAGGAAGTGAGTTTTAATATGATTTTAGGAAAAAAGATTTAAAGACGAAAAATGTTAAAAAAGTGATCATAGAAAGAGGGAATTTGAAAAGAAGCGAAGAAAGTAGGAGTTTTAATATGATTTTAGGAAAAAAGATTTAAAGACGAAAAATGTTAAGAAAGTGATTATATAAAGAGGGAATTTGAAAAGAAGCGAAGAAAAGAAGTAAGTGAGTTTTAATATGATTTTAGGAAAAAAGATTTAAAGACGAAAAATGTTAAGAAAGTGATCATATTAAAAGTGAATTTGAAAAGAAGCGAAGAAAAGTAGGAGTTTTAATATGATTTTAGGAAAAAAGATTTAAAGACGAAAAATGTTAAAAAAGTGATTATAGAAAAAAGGAATTTAAAAAGAAGCGAAGAAAAGTAGGAAGTGAGTTTTAATATGATTTTAGGAAAAAAGATTTAAAGACGAAAAATGTTAAGAAAGTGATCATATTAAAAGTGAATTTGAAAAGAAGCGAAGAAAAGTAGGAAGTGAGTTTTAATATGATTTTAGGAAAAAAGATTTAAAGACGAAAAATGTTAAGAAAGTGATTATATTAAAAGTGAATTTGAAAAGAAGCGAAGAAAAGTAGGAGTTTTAATATGATTTTAGGAAAAAAGATTTAAAGACGAAAAATGTTAAAAAAGTGATCATATTAAAAGTGAATTTGAAAAGAACCGAAGAAAAGTAGGAGTTTTAATATGATTTTAGGAAAAAAGATTTAAAGACGAAAAATGTTAAAAAAGAGATTATATAAAGAGGGAATTTGAAAAGAAGCGAAGAAAAGAAGTAAGTGAGTCTTAATATGATTTTAGGAAAAAAGATTTAAAGACGAAAAATGTTAAGAAAGTGATTATATTAAAAGTGAATTTGAAAAGAAGCGAAGAAAAGAAGTAAGTGAGTTTTAATATGATTTTAGGAAAAAAGATTTAAAGACGAAAAATGTTAAAAAAGAGATTATATAAAGAGGGAATTTGAAAAGAAGCGAAGAAAAGTAGGAGTTAAAATATGATTTTAGGAAAAAAGATTTAAAGACGAAAAATGTTAAGAAAGTGATTATATTAAAAGTGAATTTGAAAAGAAGCGAAGAAAAGTAGGAAGTGAGTTTTAATATGATTTTAGGAAAAAAGATTTAAAGACGAAAAATGTTAAGAAAGTGATTATATTAAAAGTGAATTTGAAAAGAAGCGAAGAAAAGTAGGAAGTGAGTTTTAATATGATTTTAGGAAAAAAGATTTAAAGACGAAAAATGTTAAGAAAGTGATTATTTTAAAAGTGAATTTGAAAAGAAGCGAAGAAAAGTAGGAAGTGAGTTTTAATATGATTTTAGGAAAAAAGATTTAAAGACGAAAAATGTTAAGAAAGTGATTATATTAAAAGTGAATTTGAAAAGAAGCGAAGAAAAGTAGGAAGTGAGTTTTAATATGATTTTTGGAAAAAAGATTATAAGACGAAAAATGTTAAGAAAGTGATCATATTAAAAGTGAATTTGAAAAGAAGCGAAGAAAAGTAGTAAGTGAGTTTTAATATGATTTTTGGAAAAAAGATTTAAAGACGAAAAATGTTAAGAAAGTGATCATATTAAAAGTGAATTTGAAAAGAAGCGAAGAAAAGTAGGAAGTGAGTTTTAATATGATTTTAGGAAAAAAGATTTAAAGACGAAAAATGTTAAGAAATTGATCATAGAAAGAGGGAATTTAAAAAGAAGCGAAGAAAAGTAGGAAGTGAGTTTTAATATGATTTTTGGAAAAAAGATTTAAAGACGAAAAATGTTAAGAAAGTGATCATATTAAAAGTGAATTTGAAAAGAAGCGAAGAAAAGTAGGAAGTGAGTTTTAATATGATTTTAGGAAAAAAGATTATAAGACGAAAAATGTTAAGAAATTGATCATATTAAAAGTGAATTTGAAAAGAACCGAAGAAAAGAAGTAAGTGAGTTTTAATATGATTTTAGGAAAAAAGATTATAAGACGAAAAATGTTAAGAAAGTGATCATAGAAAGAGGGAATTTGAAAAGAAGCGAAGAAAAGTAGGAAGTGAGTTTTAATTTGATTTTAGGAAAAAAGATTTAAAGACGAAAAATGTTAAGAAAGTGATTATATTAAAAGTGAATTTGAAAAGAAGCGAAGAAAAGAAGTAAGTGAGTTTTAATATGATTTTAGGAAAAAAGATTTAAAGACGAAAAATGTTAAAAAAGAGATTATATTAAAAGTGAATTTGAAAAGAAGCGAAGAAAAGAAGTAAGTGAGTTTTAATATGATTTTTGGAAAAAAGATTTAAAGACGAAAAATGTTAAAAAAGTGATCATATTAAAAGTGAATTTGAAAAGAAGCGAAGAAAAGAAGTAAGTGAGTTTTAATATGATTTTAGGAAAAAAGATTTAAAGACGAAAAATGTTAAAAAAGTGATTATATAAAGAGGGAATTTGAAAAGAAGCGAAGAAAAGAAGTAAGTGAGTTTTAATATGATTTTAGGAAAAAAGATTTAAAGACGAAAAATGTTAAAAAAGTGATTATATTAAAAGTTAATTTGAAAAGAAGCGAAGAAAAGTAGGAAGTGAGTTTTAATATGATTTTAGGAAAAAAGATTTAAAGACGAAAAATGTTAAGAAAGTGATCATATTAAAAGTGAATTTGAAAAGAAGCGAAGAAAAGTAGGAAGTGAGTTTTAATATGATTTTAGGAAAAAAGATTTAAAGACGAAAAATGTTAAGAAAGTGATTATTTTAAAAGTGAATTTGAAAAGAAGCGAAGAAAAGTAGGAAGTGAGTTTTAATATGATTTTAGGAAAAAAGATTTAAAGACGAAAAATGTTAAAAAAGTGATTATATTAAAAGTGAATTTGAAAAGAAGCGAAGAAAAGTAGTAAGTGAGTTTTAATATGATTTTAGGAAAAAAGATTTAAAGACGAAAAATGTTAAGAAAGTGATTATATTAAAAGTGAATTTGAAAAGAAGCGAAGAAAAGAAGTAAGTGAGTCTTAATATGATTTTAGGAAAAAAGATTTAAAGACGAAAAATGTTAAGAAAGTGATCATATTAAAAGTGAATTTGAAAAGAAGCGAAGAAAAGTAGGAAGTGAGTTTTAATATGATTTTAGGAAAAAAGATTTAAAGACGAAAAATGTTAAGAAAGTGATCATATTAAAAGTGAATTTGAAAAGAAGCGAAGAAAAGTAGGAAGTGAGTTTTAATATGATTTTAGGAAAAAAGATTTAAAGACGAAAAATGTTAAGAAAGTGATTATTTTAAAAGTGAATTTGAAAAGAAGCGAAGAAAAGAAGTAAGTGAGTTTTAATATGATTTTAGGAAAAAAGATTTAAAGACGAAAAATGTTAAAAAAGTGATTATATAAAGAGGGAATTTGAAAAGAAGCGAAGAAAAGAAGTAAGTGAGTTTTAATATGATTTTAGGAAAAAAGATTTAAAGACGAAAAATGTTAAGAAAGTGATCATATTAAAAGTGAATTTGAAAAGAAGCGAAGAAAAGTAGGAAGTGAGTTTTAATATGATTTTAGGAAAAAAGATTTAAAGACGAAAAATGTTAAGAAAGTGATCATATTAAAAGTGAATTTGAAAAGAAGCGAAGAAAAGTAGTAAGTGAGTTTTAATATGATTTTTGGAAAAAAGATTTAAAGACGAAAAATGTTAAGAAAGTGATTATATTAAAAGTGAATTTGAAAAGAAGCGAAGAAAAGTAGGAAGTGAGTTTTAATATGATTTTAGGAAAAAAGATTTAAAGACGAAAAATGTTAAAAAAGTGATTATATTAAAAGTGAATTTGAAAAGAAGCGAAGAAAAGTAGGAAGTGAGTTTTAATATGATTTTTGGAAAAAAGATTTAAAGACGAAAAATGTTAAGAAATTGATCATAGAAAGAGGGAATTTAAAAAGAAGCGAAGAAAAGTAGGAAGTGAGTTTTAATTTGATTTTTGGAAAAAAGATTATAAGACGAAAAATGTTAAGAAAGTGATTATATTAAAAGTGAATTTGAAAAGAAGCGAAGAAAAGTAGTAAGTGAGTTTTAATATGATTTTTGGAAAAAAGATTTAAAGACGAAAAATGTTAAGAAAGTGATTATATTAAAAGTGAATTTGAAAAGAAGCGAAGAAAAGTAGGAGTTTTAATATGATTTTAGGAAAAAAGATTTAAAGACGAAAAATGTTAAGAAAGTGATTATATTAAAAGTGAATTTGAAAAGAAGCGAAGAAAAGTAGGAAGTGAGTTTTAATATGATTTTAGGAAAAAAGATTTAAAGACGAAAAATGTTAAGAAAGTGATTATATTAAAAGTGAATTTGAAAAGAAGCGAAGAAAAGTAGGAAGTGAGTTTTAATATGATTTTAGGAAAAAAGATTTAAAGACGAAAAATGTTAAGAAAGTGATCATATTAAAAGGGAATTTGAAAAGAAGCGAAGAAAAGTAGGAGTTTTAATATGATTTTAGGAAAAAAGATTTAAAGACGAAAAATGTTAAGAAAGTGATTATATTAAAAGTGAATTTGAAAAGAAGCGAAGAAAAGTAGGAAGTGAGTTTTAATATGATTTTAGGAAAAAAGATTTAAAGACGAAAAATGTTAAAAAAGTGATTATATAAAGAGGGAATTTGAAAAGAAGCGAAGAAAAGTAGGAAGTGAGTTTTAATATGATTTTAGGAAAAAAGATTTAAAGACGAAAAATGTTAAGAAAGTGATCATATTAAAAGTGAATTTGAAAAGAAGCGAAGAAAAGAAGTAAGTGAGTTTTAATATGATTTTAGGAAAAAAGATTTAAAGACGAAAAATGTTAAGAAAGTGATTATATTAAAAGTGAATTTGAAAAGAAGCGAAGAAAAGAAGTAAGTGAGTTTTAATATGATTTTAGGAAAAAAGATTTAAAGACGAAAAATGTTAAGAAAGTGATCATATTAAAAGTGAATTTGAAAAGAAGCGAAGAAAAGTAGGAAGTGAGTTTTAATATGATTTTAGAAAAAAAGATTATAAGACGAAAAATGTTAAGAAAGTGATTATATTAAAAGTGAATTTGAAAAGAAGCGAAGAAAAGTAGGAAGTGAGTTTTAATATGATTTTAGGAAAAAAGATTTAAAGACGAAAAATGTTAAGAAAGTGATCATATTAAAAGGGAATTTGAAAAGAAGCGAAGAAAAGTAGGAGTTTTAATATGATTTTAGGAAAAAAGATTTAAAGACGAAAAATGTTAAGAAAGTGATTATATTAAAAGTGAATTTGAAAAGAAGCGAAGAAAAGTAGGAAGTGAGTTTTAATATGATTTTAGGAAAAAAGATTTAAAGACGAAAAATGTTAAAAAAGTGATTATATTAAAAGTGAATTTGAAAAGAAGCGAAGAAAAGTAGGAAGTGAGTTTTAATATGATTTTAGGAAAAAAGATTTAAAGACGAAAAATGTTAAAAAAGTGATTATATTAAAAGTGAATTTGAAAAGAAGCGAAGAAAAGAAGTAAGTGAGTCTTAATATGATTTTAGGAAAAAAGATTTAAAGACGAAAAATGTTAAGAAAGTGATCATATTAAAAGTGAATTTGAAAAGAAGCGAAGAAAAGTAGGAAGTGAGTTTTAATATGATTTTAGGAAAAAAGATTTAAAGACGAAAAATGTTAAGAAAGTGATCATATTAAAAGTGAATTTGAAAAGAAGCGAAGAAAAGTAGGAAGTGAGTTTTAATATGATTTTAGGAAAAAAGATTTAAAGACGAAAAATGTTAAGAAAGTGATTATTTTAAAAGTGAATTTGAAAAGAAGCGAAGAAAAGAAGTAAGTGAGTTTTAATATGATTTTAGGAAAAAAGATTTAAAGACGAAAAATGTTAAGAAAGTGATTATATTAAAAGTGAATTTGAAAAGAAGCGAAGAAAAGTAGGAGTTTTAATATGATTTTAGGAAAAAAGATTTAAAGACGAAAAATGTTAAGAAAGTGATTATATTAAAAGGGAATTTGAAAAGAAGCGAAGAAAAGTAGGAAGTGAGTTTTAATATGATTTTTGGAAAAAAGATTTAAAGACGAAAAATGTTAAGAAAGTGATTATATAAAGAGGGAATTTGAAAAGAAGCGAAGAAAAGTAGGAAGTGAGTTTTAATATGATTTTAGGAAAAAAGATTTAAAGACGAAAAATGTTAAGAAAGTGATTATATTAAAAGTGAATTTGAAAAGAAGCGAAGAAAAGTAGGAAGTGAGTTTTAATATGATTTTAGGAAAAAAGATTTAAAGACGAAAAATGTTAAAAAAGTGATTATATTAAAAGTGAATTTGAAAAGAAGCGAAGAAAAGTAGGAAGTGAGTTTTAATATGATTTTAGGAAAAAAGATTTAAAGACGAAAAATGTTAAGAAAGTGATCATATTAAAAGTGAATTTGAAAAGAAGCGAAGAAAAGAAGTAAGTGAGTTTTAATATGATTTTAGGAAAAAAGATTTAAAGACGAAAAATGTTAAGAAAGTGATTATATTAAAAGTGAATTTGAAAAGAAGCGAAGAAAAGAAGTAAGTGAGTTTTAATATGATTTTAGGAAAAAAGATTTAAAGACGAAAAATGTTAAGAAAGTGATCATATTAAAAGTGAATTTGAAAAGAAGCGAAGAAAAGTAGGAAGTGAGTTTTAATATGATTTTAGAAAAAAAGATTATAAGACGAAAAATGTTAAGAAAGTGATTATATTAAAAGTGAATTTGAAAAGAAGCGAAGAAAAGTAGGAAGTGAGTTTTAATATGATTTTAGGAAAAAAGATTTAAAGACGAAAAATGTTAAGAAAGTGATCATATTAAAAGGGAATTTGAAAAGAAGCGAAGAAAAGTAGGAGTTTTAATATGATTTTAGGAAAAAAGATTTAAAGACGAAAAATGTTAAGAAAGTGATTATATTAAAAGTGAATTTGAAAAGAAGCGAAGAAAAGTAGGAAGTGAGTTTTAATATGATTTTAGGAAAAAAGATTTAAAGACGAAAAATGTTAAAAAAGTGATTATATTAAAAGTGAATTTGAAAAGAAGCGAAGAAAAGTAGGAAGTGAGTTTTAATATGATTTTAGGAAAAAAGATTTAAAGACGAAAAATGTTAAAAAAGTGATTATATTAAAAGTGAATTTGAAAAGAAGCGAAGAAAAGAAGTAAGTGAGTCTTAATATGATTTTAGGAAAAAAGATTTAAAGACGAAAAATGTTAAGAAAGTGATCATATTAAAAGTGAATTTGAAAAGAAGCGAAGAAAAGTAGGAAGTGAGTTTTAATATGATTTTAGGAAAAAAGATTTAAAGACGAAAAATGTTAAGAAAGTGATCATATTAAAAGTGAATTTGAAAAGAAGCGAAGAAAAGTAGGAAGTGAGTTTTAATATGATTTTAGGAAAAAAGATTTAAAGACGAAAAATGTTAAGAAAGTGATTATTTTAAAAGTGAATTTGAAAAGAAGCGAAGAAAAGAAGTAAGTGAGTTTTAATATGATTTTAGGAAAAAAGATTTAAAGACGAAAAATGTTAAAAAAGTGATTATATAAAGAGGGAATTTGAAAAGAAGCGAAGAAAAGAAGTAAGTGAGTTTAATATGATTTTAGGAAAAAAGATTTAAAGACGAAAAATGTTAAGAAAGTGATCATATTAAAAGTGAATTTGAAAAGAAGCGAAGAAAAGTAGGAAGTGAGTTTTAATATGATTTTTGGAAAAAAGATTTAAAGACGAAAAATGTTAAAAAAGTGATTATATTAAAAGTGAATTTGAAAAGAAGCGAAGAAAAGTAGGAAGTGAGTTTTAATATGATTTTTGGAAAAAAGATTTAAAGACGAAAAATGTTAAGAAAGTGATTATATAAAGAGGGAATTTGAAAAGAAGCGAAGAAAAGTAGGAAGTGAGTTTTAATATGATTTTAGGAAAAAAGATTATAAGACGAAAAATGTTAAGAAAGTGATTATATTAAAAGTGAATTTGAAAAGAAGCGAAGAAAAGTAGGAAGTGAGTTTTAATATGATTTTAGGAAAAAAGATTTAAAGACGAAAAATGTTAAAAAAGTGATTATATTAAAAGTGAATTTGAAAAGAAGCGAAGAAAAGTAGGAAGTGAGTTTTAATATGATTTTTGGAAAAAAGATTATAAGACGAAAAATGTTAAGAAAGTGATCATATTAAAAGTGAATTTGAAAAGAAGCGAAGAAAAGTAGGAAGTGAGTTTTAATATGATTTTAGGAAAAAAGATTTAAAGACGAAAAATGTTAAGAAATTGATCATAGAAAGAGGGAATTTAAAAAGAAGCGAAGAAAAGTAGGAAGTGAGTTTTAATTTGATTTTTGGAAAAAAGATTATAAGACGAAAAATGTTAAGAAAGTGATTATATTAAAAGGGAATTTGAAAAGAAGCGAAGAAAAGTAGGAGTTTTAATATGATTTTAGGAAAAAAGATTTAAAGACGAAAAATGTTAAGAAAGTGATCATAGAAAGAGGGAATTTGAAAAGAAGCGAAGAAAAGTAGGAGTTTTAATATGATTTTTGGAAAAAAAATTTAAAGACGAAAAGTGTTAAGAAAGTGATTATATAAAGAGGGAATTTGAAAAGAAGCGAAGAAAAGTAGTAAGTGAGTTTTAATATGATTTTAGGAAAAAAGATTTAAAGACGAAAAATGTTAAAAAAGTGATTATATTAAAAGTGAATTTGAAAAGAAGCGAAGAAAAGTAGGAAGTGAGTTTTAATATGATTTTAGGAAAAAAGATTTAAAGACGAAAAATGTTAAGAAAGTGATCATATTAAAAGTGAATTTGAAAAGAAGCGAAGAAAAGAAGTAAGTGAGTTTTAATATGATTTTAGGAAAAAAGATTTAAAGACGAAAAATGTTAAGAAAGTGATTATATTAAAAGTGAATTTGAAAAGAAGCGAAGAAAAGTAGTAAGTGAGTTTTAATATGATTTTTGGAAAAAAGATTTAAAGACGAAAAATGTTAAGAAAGTGATTATATTAAAAGTGAATTTGAAAAGAAGCGAAGAAAAGTAGTAAGTGAGTTTTAATATGATTTTTGGAAAAAAGATTTAAAGACGAAAAATGTTAAGAAAGTGATCATATTAAAAGTGAATTTGAAAAGAAGCGAAGAAAAGTAGGAAGTGAGTTTTAATATGATTTTTGGAAAAAAGATTTAAAGACGAAAAATGTTAAAAAAGTGATTATATAAAGAGGGAATTTGAAAAGAAGCGAAGAAAAGTAGGAGTTTTAATATGATTTTAGGAAAAAAGATTTAAAGACGAAAAATGTTAAGAAAGTGATCATATTAAAAGTGAATTTGAAAAGAAGCGAAGAAAAGTAGGAAGTGAGTTTTAATATGATTTTAGGAAAAAAGATTTAAAGACGAAAAATGTTAAGAAAGTGATCATATTAAAAGGGAATTTGAAAAGAAGCGAAGAAAAGTAGTGAGTTTTAATATGATTTTAGGAAAAAAGATTTAAAGACGAAAAATGTTAAGAAAGTGATTATATTAAAAGGGAATTTGAAAAGAAGCGAAGAAAAGTAGGAAGTGAGTTTTAATATGATTTTAGGAAAAAAGATTTAAAGACGAAAAATGTTAAAAAAGTGATTATATTAAAAGGGAATTTGAAAAGAAGCGAAGAAAAGTAGGAAGTGAGTTTTAATATGATTTTAGGAAAAAAGATTTAAAGACGAAAAATGTTAAAAAAGTGATTATATAAAGAGGGAATTTGAAAAGAAGCGAAGAAAAGAAGTAAGTGAGTTTTAATATGATTTTAGGAAAAAAGATTTAAAGACGAAAAATGTTAAGAAAGTGATTATATAAAGAGGGAATTTGAAAAGAAGCGAAGAAAAGTAGGAAGTGAGTTTTAATATGATTTTTGGAAAAAAGATTTAAAGACGAAAAATGTTAAAAAAGTGATTATATTAAAAGTGAATTTGAAAAGAAGCGAAGAAAAGTAGGAAGTGAGTTTTAATATGATTTTAGGAAAAAAGATTTAAAGACGAAAAATGTTAAGAAAGTGATTATATAAAGAGGGAATTTGAAAAGAAGCGAAGAAAAGTAGGAAGTGAGTTTTAATATGATTTTAGGAAAAAAGATTATAAGACGAAAAATGTTAAGAAAGTGATTATATTAAAAGTGAATTTGAAAAGAAGCGAAGAAAAGTAGGAAGTGAGTTTTAATATGATTTTAGGAAAAAAGATTTAAAGACGAAAAATGTTAAAAAAGTGATTATATTAAAAGTGAATTTGAAAAGAAGCGAAGAAAAGTAGGAAGTGAGTTTTAATATGATTTTTGGAAAAAAGATTATAAGACGAAAAATGTTAAGAAAGTGATCATATTAAAAGTGAATTTGAAAAGAAGCGAAGAAAAGTAGGAAGTGAGTTTTAATATGATTTTAGGAAAAAAGATTTAAAGACGAAAAATGTTAAGAAAGTGATTATATTAAAGAGGGAATTTGAAAAGAAGCGAAGAAAAGTAGGAAGTGAGTTTTAATATGATTTTTGGAAAAAAGATTATAAGACGAAAAATGTTAAGAAAGTGATTATATTAAAAGTGAATTTGAAAAGAAGCGAAGAAAAGTAGGAAGTGAGTTTTAATATGATTTTAGGAAAAAAGATTTAAAGACGAAAAATGTTAAGAAAGTGATCATAGAAAGAGGGAATTTGAAAAGAAGCGAAGAAAAGTAGTAAGTGAGTTTTAATATGATTTTTGGAAAAAAGATTATAAGACGAAAAATGTTAAGAAAGTGATTATATTAAAAGGGAATTTGAAAAGAAGCGAAGAAAAGTAGTGAGTTTTAATATGATTTTAGGAAAAAAGATTTAAAGACGAAAAATGTTAAGAAAGTGATCATAGAAAGAGGGAATTTGAAAAGAAGCGAAGAAAAGGAAGTGAGTTTTAATATGATTTTAGGAAAAAAGATTTAAAGACGAAAAGTGTTAAAAAAGTGATTATATAAAGAGGGAATTTGAAAAGAAGCGAAGAAAAGTAGGAAGTGAGTTTTAATATGATTTTAGGAAAAAAGATTTAAAGACGAAAAATGTTAAGAAAGTGATTATATAAAGAGGGAATTTGAAAAGAAGCGAAGAAAAAAGTAAGTGAGTTTTAATATGATTTTAGGAAAAAAGATTTAAAGACGAAAAATGTTAAAAAAGTGATTATATTAAAAGTGAATTTGAAAAGAAGCGAAGAAAAGTAGGAAGTGAGTTTTAATATGATTTTAGGAAAAAAGATTTAAAGACGAAAAATGTTAAAAAAGTGATTATATTAAAAGTGAATTTGAAAAGAAGCGAAGAAAAGTAGGAAGTGAGTTTTAATATGATTTTAGGAAAAAAGATTTAAAGACGAAAAATGTTAAAAAAGTGATTATATAAAGAGGGAATTTGAAAAGAAGCGAAGAAAAGTAGGAAGTGAGTTTTAATATGATTTTAGGAAAAAAGATTTAAAGACGAAAAATGTTAAGAAAGTGATTATATTAAAAGTGAATTTGAAAAGAAGCGAAGAAAAGTAGGAGTTTTAATATGATTTTAGGAAAAAAGATTTAAAGACGAAAAATGTTAAAAAAGTGATTATATTAAAAGGGAATTTGAAAAGAAGCGAAGAAAAGTAGGAAGTGAGTTTTAATATGATTTTAGGAAAAAAGATTTAAAGACGAAAAATGTTAAGAAAGTGATTATATAAAAGGGAATTTGAAAAGAAGCGAAGAAAAGTAGGAAGTGAGTTTTAATATGATTTTAGGAAAAAAGATTTAAAGACGAAAAATGTTAAGAAAGTGATTATATTAAAAGTGAATTTGAAAAGAAGCGAAGAAAAGTAGGAAGTGAGTTTTAATATGATTTTTGGAAAAAAGATTTAAAGACGAAAAATGTTAAAAAAGTGATTATATTAAAAGTGAATTTGAAAAGAAGCGAAGAAAAGTAGGAGTTTTAATATGATTTTAGGAAAAAAGATTTAAAGACGAAAAATGTTAAAAAAGTGATTATATTAAAAGTGAATTTGAAAAGAAGCGAAGAAAAGTAGGAAGTGAGTTTTAATATGATTTTAGGAAAAAAGATTTAAAGACGAAAAATGTTAAGAAAGTGATCATATTAAAGAGGGAATTTGAAAAGAAGCGAAGAAAAGTAGGAAGTGAGTTTTAATATGATTTTAGGAAAAAAGATTTAAGACGAAAAATTTTAAGAAAGTGATCATATAAAGAGGGAATTTGAAAAGAAGCGAAGAAAAGTAGGAAGTGAGTTTTAATATGATTTTTGGAAAAAAGATTTAAAGACGAAAAATGTTAAAAAAGTGATTATATTAAAAGTGAATTTGAAAAGAAGCGAAGAAAAGTAGGAAGTGAGTTTTAATATGATTTTAGGAAAAAAGATTTAAAGACGAAAAATGTTAAGAAAGTGATCATAGAAAGAGGGAATTTGAAAAGAAGCGAAGAAAAGTAGGAAGTGAGTTTTAATATGATTTTAGGAAAAAAGATTATAAGACGAAAAATGTTAAGAAAGTGATTATATAAAGAGGGAATTTGAAAAGAAGCGAAGAAAAGTAGTGAGTTTTAATATGATTTTAGGAAAAAAGATTTAAAGACGAAAAATGTTAAGAAAGTGATCATATTAAAAGTGAATTTGAAAAGAAGCGAAGAAAAGTAGGAAGTGAGTTTTAATATGATTTTAGGAAAAAAGATTTAAAGACGAAAAATGTTAAGAAAGTGATTATATAAAGAGGGAATTTGAAAAGAAGCGAAGAAAAGTAGGAGTTTTAATATGATTTTAGGAAAAAAGATTTAAAGACGAAAAATGTTAAAAAAGTGATTATATTAAAAGGGAATTTGAAAAGAAGCGAAGAAAAGTAGGAAGTGAGTTTTAATATGATTTTAGGAAAAAAGATTTAAAGACGAAAAATGTTAAGAAAGTGATCATATTAAAAGTGAATTTGAAAAGAAGCGAAGAAAAGTAGGAGTTTTAATATGATTTTAGGAAAAAGGATTATAAGACGAAAAATTTTAAGAAAGTGATTATATAAAGAGGGAATTTGAAAAGAAGCGAAGAAAAGTAGGAAGTGAGTTTTAATATGATTTTTGGAAAAAAGATTATAAGACGAAAAATTTTAAGAAAGTGATTATATAAAGAGGGAATTTGAAAAGAAGCGAAGAAAAGTAGTAAGTGAGTTTTAATATGATTTTTGGAAAAAAGATTTAAAGACGAAAAATGTTAAAAAAGTGATTATATTAAAAGTGAATTTGAAAAGAAGCGAAGAAAAGTAGGAAGTGAGTTTTTATATGATTTTAGGAAAAAAGATTATAAGACGAAAAATGTTAAGAAAGTGATCATAGAAAGAGGGAATTTGAAAAGAAGCGAAGAAAAGTAGGAAGTGAGTTTTAATATGATTTTAGGAAAAAAGATTTAAAGACGAAAAATGTTAAGAAAGTGATCATAGAAAGAGGGAATTTGAAAAGAAGCGAAGAAAAGTAGGAGTTTTAATATGATTTTAGGAAAAAAGATTTAAAGACGAAAAATGTTAAGAAAGTGATCATATTAAAAGTGAATTTGAAAAGAAGCGAAGAAAAGTAGTAAGTGAGTTTTAATATGATTTTAGGAAAAAAGATTATAAGACGAAAAATGTTAAGAAAGTGATTATATAAAGAGGGAATTTGAAAAGAAGCGAAGAAAAGTAGGAGTTTTAATATGATTTTAGGAAAAAAGATTTAAAGACGAAAAATGTTAAAAAAGTGATTATATTAAAAGGGAATTTGAAAAGAAGCGAAGAAAAGTAGTAAGTGAGTTTTAATATGATTTTAGGAAAAAAGATTTAAAGACGAAAAATGTTAAAAAAGTGATTATATTAAAAGGGAATTTGAAAAGAAGCGAAGAAAAGTAGGAGTTTTAATATGATTTTTGGAAAAAAGATTTAAAGACGAAAAATGTTAAGAAAGTGATCATATTAAAAGTGAATTTGAAAAGAAGCGAAGAAAAGAAGTAAGTGAGTTTTAATATGATTTTAGGAAAAAAGATTATAAGACGAAAAATTTTAAGAAAGTGATTATATAAAGAGGGAATTTGAAAAGAAGCGAAGAAAAGTAGGAGTTTTAATATGATTTTAGGAAAAAAGATTTAAAGACGAAAAATTTTAAGAAAGTGATTATATAAAGAGGGAATTTGAAAAGAAGCGAAGAAAAGTAGGAAGTGAGTTTTAATATGATTTTAGGAAAAAAGATTTAAAGACGAAAAATGTTAAAAAAGTGATCATAGAAAGAGGGAATTTGAAAAGAAGCGAAGAAAAGTAGGAGTTTTAATATGATTTTAGGAAAAAAGATTTAAAGACGAAAAATGTTAAGAAAGTGATCATATTAAAAGTGAATTTGAAAAGAAGCGAAGAAAAGAAGTAAGTGAGTTTTAATATGATTTTAGGAAAAAAGATTTAAAGACGAAAAATGTTAAGAAAGTGATTATATAAAGAGGGAATTTGAAAAGAAGCGAAGAAAAGTAGGAGTTTTAATATGATTTTAGGAAAAAAGATTTAAAGACGAAAAATGTTAAGAAAGTGATCATAGAAAGAGGGAATTTGAAAAGAAGCGAAGAAAAGTAGGAAGTGAGTTTTAATATGATTTTAGGAAAAAAGATTTAAAGACGAAAAATGTTAAGAAAGTGATCATAGAAAGAGGGAATTTGAAAAGAAGCGAAGAAAAGTAGGAAGTGAGTTTTAATATGATTTTTGGAAAAAAGATTTAAAGACGAAAAATGTTAAGAAAGTGATTATATAAAGAGGGAATTTGAAAAGAAGCGAAGAAAAGTAGGAAGTAAGTTTTAATATGATTTTTGGAAAAAAGATTTAAAGACGAAAAATGTTAAGAAAGTGATTATATAAAGAGGGAATTTGAAAAGAAGCGAAGAAAAGTAGGAAGTGAGTTTTAATATGATTTTAGGAAAAAAGATTTAAAGACGAAAAATGTTAAGAAAGTGATTATATAAAGAGGGAATTTGAAAAGAAGCGAAGAAAAGTAGGAAGTGAGTTTTAATATGATTTTTGGAAAAAAGATTATAAGACGAAAAATTTTAAGAAAGTGATTATATAAAGAGGGAATTTGAAAAGAAGCGAAGAAAAGTAGTAAGTGAGTTTTAATATGATTTTTGGAAAAAAGATTTAAAGACGAAAAATGTTAAAAAAGTGATTATATTAAAAGTGAATTTGAAAAGAAGCGAAGAAAAGTAGGAAGTGAGTTTTTATATGATTTTAGGAAAAAAGATTATAAGACGAAAAATGTTAAGAAAGTGATCATAGAAAGAGGGAATTTGAAAAGAAGCGAAGAAAAGTAGGAGTTTTAATATGATTTTAGGAAAAAAGATTTAAAGACGAAAAATGTTAAAAAAGTGATTATATTAAAAGGGAATTTGAAAAGAAGCGAAGAAAAGTAGGAAGTGAGTTTTAATATGATTTTAGGAAAAAAGATTTAAAGACGAAAAATGTTAAGAAAGTGATCATATTAAAAGTGAATTTGAAAAGAAGCGAAGAAAAGTAGGAGTTTTAATATGATTTTAGGAAAAAGGATTATAAGACGAAAAATTTTAAGAAAGTGATTATATAAAGAGGGAATTTGAAAAGAAGCGAAGAAAAGTAGGAAGTGAGTTTTAATATGATTTTTGGAAAAAAGATTATAAGACGAAAAATTTTAAGAAAGTGATTATATAAAGAGGGAATTTGAAAAGAAGCGAAGAAAAGTAGTAAGTGAGTTTTAATATGATTTTTGGAAAAAAGATTTAAAGACGAAAAATGTTAAAAAAGTGATTATATTAAAAGTGAATTTGAAAAGAAGCGAAGAAAAGTAGGAAGTGAGTTTTTATATGATTTTAGGAAAAAAGATTATAAGACGAAAAATGTTAAGAAAGTGATCATAGAAAGAGGGAATTTGAAAAGAAGCGAAGAAAAGTAGGAAGTGAGTTTTAATATGATTTTAGGAAAAAAGATTTAAAGACGAAAAATGTTAAGAAAGTGATCATAGAAAGAGGGAATTTGAAAAGAAGCGAAGAAAAGTAGGAGTTTTAATATGATTTTAGGAAAAAAGATTTAAAGACGAAAAATGTTAAGAAAGTGATCATATTAAAAGTGAATTTGAAAAGAAGCGAAGAAAAGTAGTAAGTGAGTTTTAATATGATTTTAGGAAAAAAGATTATAAGACGAAAAATGTTAAGAAAGTGATTATATAAAGAGGGAATTTGAAAAGAAGCGAAGAAAAGTAGGAGTTTTAATATGATTTTAGGAAAAAAGATTTAAAGACGAAAAATGTTAAAAAAGTGATTATATTAAAAGGGAATTTGAAAAGAAGCGAAGAAAAGTAGTAAGTGAGTTTTAATATGATTTTAGGAAAAAAGATTTAAAGACGAAAAATGTTAAAAAAGTGATTATATTAAAAGGGAATTTGAAAAGAAGCGAAGAAAAGTAGGAGTTTTAATATGATTTTTGGAAAAAAGATTTAAAGACGAAAAATGTTAAGAAAGTGATCATATTAAAAGTGAATTTGAAAAGAAGCGAAGAAAAGAAGTAAGTGAGTTTTAATATGATTTTAGGAAAAAAGATTATAAGACGAAAAATTTTAAGAAAGTGATTATATAAAGAGGGAATTTGAAAAGAAGCGAAGAAAAGTAGGAGTTTTAATATGATTTTAGGAAAAAAGATTTAAAGACGAAAAATTTTAAGAAAGTGATTATATAAAGAGGGAATTTGAAAAGAAGCGAAGAAAAGTAGGAAGTGAGTTTTAATATGATTTTAGGAAAAAAGATTTAAAGACGAAAAATGTTAAAAAAGTGATCATAGAAAGAGGGAATTTGAAAAGAAGCGAAGAAAAGTAGGAGTTTTAATATGATTTTAGGAAAAAAGATTTAAAGACGAAAAATGTTAAGAAAGTGATCATATTAAAAGTGAATTTGAAAAGAAGCGAAGAAAAGAAGTAAGTGAGTTTTAATATGATTTTAGGAAAAAAGATTTAAAGACGAAAAATGTTAAGAAAGTGATTATATAAAGAGGGAATTTGAAAAGAAGCGAAGAAAAGTAGGAGTTTTAATATGATTTTAGGAAAAAAGATTTAAAGACGAAAAATGTTAAGAAAGTGATCATAGAAAGAGGGAATTTGAAAAGAAGCGAAGAAAAGTAGGAAGTGAGTTTTAATATGATTTTAGGAAAAAAGATTTAAAGACGAAAAATGTTAAGAAAGTGATCATAGAAAGAGGGAATTTGAAAAGAAGCGAAGAAAAGTAGGAAGTGAGTTTTAATATGATTTTTGGAAAAAAGATTTAAAGACGAAAAATGTTAAGAAAGTGATTATATAAAGAGGGAATTTGAAAAGAAGCGAAGAAAAGTAGGAAGTAAGTTTTAATATGATTTTTGGAAAAAAGATTTAAAGACGAAAAATGTTAAGAAAGTGATTATATAAAGAGGGAATTTGAAAAGAAGCGAAGAAAAGTAGGAAGTGAGTTTTAATATGATTTTAGGAAAAAAGATTTAAAGACGAAAAATGTTAAGAAAGTGATTATATAAAGAGGGAATTTGAAAAGAAGCGAAGAAAAGTAGGAAGTGAGTTTTTATATGATTTTAGGAAAAAAGATTTAAAGACGAAAAATGTTAAAAAAGTGATCATAGAAAGAGGGAATTTGAAAAGAAGCGAAGAAAAGTAGGAAGTGAGTTTTAA
The DNA here is from genome assembly GCA_946699065.1 of Loxodes magnus. Taxonomy (NCBI): domain Eukaryota; phylum Ciliophora; class Karyorelictea; order Loxodida; family Loxodidae; genus Loxodes; species Loxodes magnus. The sequence continues at coordinate 77,597 of CAMPDV010000306.1, forward strand.
TATGATTTTTGGAAAAAAGATTTAAAGACGAAAAATGTTAAAAAAGTGATTATATAAAGAGGGAATTTAAAAAGAAGCGAAGAAAAGTAGGAGTTTTAATATGATTTTAGGAAAAAAGATTATAAGACGAAAAATGTTAAAAAAGTGATTATATAAAGAGGGAATTTGAAAAGAAGCGAAGAAAAGTAGGAAGTGAGTTTTAATATGATTTTAGGAAAAAAGATTTAAAGACGAAAAATGTTAAGAAAGTGATCATAGAAAGAGGGAATTTGAAAAGAAGCGAAGAAAAGTAGGAAGTGAGTTTTAATATGATTTTAGGAAAAAAGATTTAAAGACGAAAAATGTTAAGAAAGTGATCATAGAAAGAGGGAATTTGAAAAGAAGCGAAGAAAAGTAGGAAGTGAGTTTTAATATGATTTTAGGAAAAAAGATTTAAAGACGAAAAATGTTAAGAAAGTGATTATAGAAAGAGGGAATTTAAAAAGAAGCGAAGAAAAGTAGGAGTTTTAATATGATTTTAGGAAAAAAGATTTAAAGACGAAAAATGTTAAGAAAGTGATTATATAAAGAGGGAATTTGAAAAGAAGCGAAGAAAAGTAGGAGTTTTAATATGATTTTAGGAAAAAAGATTATAAGACGAAAAATGTTAAAAAAGTGATTATATAAAGAGGGAATTTGAAAAGAAGCGAAGAAAAGTAGGAAGTGAGTTTTAATATGATTTTAGGAAAAAAGATTATAAGACGAAAAATGTTAAGAAAGTGATCATAGAAAGAGTGAATTTGAAAAGAAGCGAAGAAAAGTAGGAAGTGAGTTTTAATATGATTTTTGGAAAAAAGATTTAAAGACGAAAAATGTTAAAAAAGTGATTATATTAAAAGGGAATTTGAAAAGAAGCGAAGAAAAGTAGGAAGTGAGTTTTAATATGATTTTAGGAAAAAAGATTTAAAGACGAAAAATGTTAAAAAAGTGATCATAGAAAGAGGGAATTTGAAAAGAAGCGAAGAAAAGTAGGAAGTGAGTTTTAATATGATTTTAGGAAAAAAGATTTAAAGACGAAAAATGTTAAGAAAGTGATTATATAAAGAGGGAATTTGAAAAGAAGCGAAGAAAAGTAGGAAGTGAGTTTTAATATGATTTTTGGAAAAAAGATTTAAAGACGAAAAATGTTAAAAAAGTGATTATATTAAAAGGGAATTTGAAAAGAAGCGAAGAAAAGTAGGAAGTGAGTTTTAATATGATTTTAGGAAAAAAGATTTAAAGACGAAAAATGTTAAAAAAGTGATCATAGAAAGAGGGAATTTGAAAAGAAGCGAAGAAAAGTAGGAAGTGAGTTTTAATATGATTTTAGGAAAAAAGATTTAAAGACGAAAAATGTTAAGAAAGTGATTATATAAAGAGGGAATTTGAAAAGAAGCGAAGAAAAGTAGGAGTTTTAATATGATTTTAGGAAAAAAGATTATAAGACGAAAAATGTTAAAAAAGTGATTATATAAAGAGGGAATTTGAAAAGAAGCGAAGAAAAGTAGGAAGTGAGTTTTAATATGATTTTAGGAAAAAAGATTATAAGACGAAAAATGTTAAGAAAGTGATCATAGAAAGAGTGAATTTGAAAAGAAGCGAAGAAAAGTAGGAAGTGAGTTTTAATATGATTTTAGGAAAAAAGATTTAAAGACGAAAAATGTTAAAAAAGTGATTATATTAAAAGGGAATTTGAAAAGAAGCGAAGAAAAGTAGGAAGTGAGTTTTAATATGATTTTAGGAAAAAAGATTTAAAGACGAAAAATGTTAAGAAAGTGATCATATTAAAAGTGAATTTGAAAAGAAGCGAAGAAAAGTAGGAAGTGAGTTTTAATATGATTTTAGGAAAAAAGATTTAAAGACGAAAAATGTTAAAAAAGTGATCATAGAAAGAGTGAATTTGAAAAGAAGCGAAGAAAAGTAGGAAGTGAGTTTTAATATGATTTTAGGAAAAAAGATTATAAGACGAAAAATGTTAAGAAAGTGATCATAGAAAGAGTGAATTTGAAAAGAAGCGAAGAAAAGTAGGAAGTGAGTTTTAATATGATTTTAGGAAAAAAGATTATAAGACGAAAAATGTTAAGAAAGTGATCATAGAAAGAGGGAATTTGAAAAGAAGCGAAGAAAAGTAGGAAGTAAGTTTTAATATGATTTTAGGAAAAAAGATTATAAGACGAAAAATGTTAAGAAAGTGATTATATAAAGAGGGAATTTGAAAAGAAGCGAAGAAAAGTAGGAAGTGAGTTTTAATATGATTTTAGGAAAAAAGATTTAAAGACGAAAAATGTTAAAAAAGTGATTATATAAAGAGGGAATTTGAAAAGAAGCGAAGAAAAGTAGGAAGTGAGTTTTAATATGATTTTAGGAAAAAAGATTTAAAGACGAAAAATGTTAAGAAAGTGATTATATAAAGAGGGAATTTGAAAAGAAGCGAAGAAAAGTAGGAAGTGAGTTTTAATATGATTTTAGGAAAAAAGATTTAAAGACGAAAAATGTTAAGAAAGTGATTATATAAAGAGGGAATTTGAAAAGAAGCGAAGAAAAGTAGTAAGTGAGTTTTAATATGATTTTAGGAAAAAAGATTTAAAGACGAAAAATGTTAAAAAAGTGATTATATTAAAAGGGAATTTGAAAAGAAGCGAAGAAAAGTAGGAAGTGAGTTTTTATATGATTTTAGGAAAAAAGATTATAAGACGAAAAATGTTAAGAAAGTGATCATATTAAAAGTGAATTTGAAAAGAAGCGAAGAAAAGTAGTAAGTGAGTTTTAATATGATTTTAGGAAAAAAGATTTAAAGACGAAAAATGTTAAAAAAGTGATTATATAAAGAGGGAATTTGAAAAGAAGCGAAGAAAAGTAGTAAGTGAGTTTTAATATGATTTTAGGAAAAAAGATTTAAAGACGAAAAATGTTAAAAAAGTGATTATATTAAAAGGGAATTTGAAAAGAAGCGAAGAAAAGTAGGAAGTGAGTTTTTATATGATTTTAGGAAAAAAGATTATAAGACGAAAAATGTTAAGAAAGTGATCATATTAAAAGTGAATTTGAAAAGAAGCGAAGAAAAGTAGTAAGTGAGTTTTAATATGATTTTAGGAAAAAAGATTTAAAGACGAAAAATGTTAAGAAAGTGATCATATTAAAAGTGAATTTGAAAAGAAGCGAAGAAAAGAAGTAAATGAGTTTTAATATGATTTTTGGAAAAAAGATTTAAAGACGAAAAATGTTAAGAAAGTGATTATATTAAAAGTGAATTTAAAAAGAAGCGAAGAAAAGTAGGAAGTGAGTTTTAATATGATTTTAGGAAAAAAGATTATAAGACGAAAAATGTTAAGAAAGTGATCATAGAAAGAGTGAATTTGAAAAGAAGCGAAGAAAAGTAGGAAGTGAGTTTTAATATGATTTTTGGAAAAAAGATTTAAAGACGAAAAATGTTAAGAAAGTGATCATATTAAAAGTGAATTTGAAAAGAAGCGAAGAAAAGTAGGAAGTGAGTTTTAATATGATTTTAGGAAAAAAGATTTAAAGACGAAAAATGTTAAGAAAGTGATTATATAAAGAGGGAATTTGAAAAGAAGCGAAGAAAAGTAGGAAGTGAGTTTTAATATGATTTTAGGAAAAAAGATTTAAAGACGAAAAATGTTAAAAAAGTGATCATAGAAAGAGTGAATTTGAAAAGAAGCGAAGAAAAGTAGGAAGTGAGTTTTAATATGATTTTAGGAAAAAAGATTATAAGACGAAAAATGTTAAGAAAGTGATCATAGAAAGAGTGAATTTGAAAAGAAGCGAAGAAAAGTAGGAAGTGAGTTTTAATATGATTTTAGGAAAAAAGATTATAAGACGAAAAATGTTAAGAAAGTGATCATAGAAAGAGGGAATTTGAAAAGAAGCGAAGAAAAGTAGGAAGTAAGTTTTAATATGATTTTAGGAAAAAAGATTATAAGACGAAAAATGTTAAGAAAGTGATTATATAAAGAGGGAATTTGAAAAGAAGCGAAGAAAAGTAGGAAGTGAGTTTTAATATGATTTTAGGAAAAAAGATTTAAAGACGAAAAATGTTAAAAAAGTGATTATATAAAGAGGGAATTTGAAAAGAAGCGAAGAAAAGTAGGAAGTGAGTTTTAATATGATTTTAGGAAAAAAGATTTAAAGACGAAAAATGTTAAGAAAGTGATTATATAAAGAGGGAATTTGAAAAGAAGCGAAGAAAAGTAGGAAGTGAGTTTTTATATGATTTTAGGAAAAAAGATTTAAAGACGAAAAATGTTAAAAAAGTGATCATAGAAAGAGGGAATTTGAAAAGAAGCGAAGAAAAGTAGGAAGTGAGTTTTAATATGATTTTTGGAAAAAAGATTTAAAGACGAAAAATGTTAAAAAAGTGATTATATAAAGAGGGAATTTAAAAAGAAGCGAAGAAAAGTAGGAGTTTTAATATGATTTTAGGAAAAAAGATTATAAGACGAAAAATGTTAAGAAAGTGATCATATTAAAAGTGAATTTGAAAAGAAGCGAAGAAAAGTAGTAAGTGAGTTTTAATATGATTTTAGGAAAAAAGATTTAAAGACGAAAAATGTTAAAAAAGTGATTATATAAAGAGGGAATTTGAAAAGAAGCGAAGAAAAGTAGGAGTTTTAATATGATTTTAGGAAAAAAGATTATAAGACGAAAAATGTTAAGAAAGTGATCATATTAAAAGTGAATTTGAAAAGAAGCGAAGAAAAGTAGTAAGTGAGTTTTAATATGATTTTAGGAAAAAAGATTTAAAGACGAAAAATGTTAAGAAAGTGATCATAGAAAGAGGGAATTTGAAAAGAAGCGAAGAAAAGTAGGAAGTGAGTTTTAATATGATTTTAGGAAAAAAGATTTAAAGACGAAAAATGTTAAAAAAGTGATCATATTAAAAGTGAATTTGAAAAGAAGCGAAGAAAAGTAGTAAGTGAGTTTTAATATGATTTTAGGAAAAAAGATTTAAAGACGAAAAATGTTAAAAAAGTGATTATATAAAGAGGGAATTTGAAAAGAAGCGAAGAAAAGTAGGAAGTGAGTTTTAATATGATTTTAGGAAAAAAGATTTAAAGACGAAAAATGTTAAGAAAGTGATTATATAAAGAGGGAATTTGAAAAGAAGCGAAGAAAAGTAGGAAGTGAGTTTTAATATGATTTTAGGAAAAAAGATTTAAAGACGAAAAATGTTAAGAAAGTGATTATATAAAGAGGGAATTTGAAAAGAAGCGAAGAAAAGTAGTAAGTGAGTTTTAATATGATTTTAGGAAAAAAGATTTAAAGACGAAAAATGTTAAAAAAGTGATTATATTAAAAGGGAATTTGAAAAGAAGCGAAGAAAAGTAGGAAGTGAGTTTTTATATGATTTTAGGAAAAAAGATTATAAGACGAAAAATGTTAAGAAAGTGATCATATTAAAAGTGAATTTGAAAAGAAGCGAAGAAAAGTAGTAAGTGAGTTTTAATATGATTTTAGGAAAAAAGATTTAAAGACGAAAAATGTTAAAAAAGTGATTATATAAAGAGGGAATTTGAAAAGAAGCGAAGAAAAGTAGGAGTTTTAATATGATTTTAGGAAAAAAGATTATAAGACGAAAAATGTTAAGAAAGTGATCATATTAAAAGTGAATTTGAAAAGAAGCGAAGAAAAGTAGTAAGTGAGTTTTAATATGATTTTAGGAAAAAAGATTTAAAGACGAAAAATGTTAAGAAAGTGATCATAGAAAGAGGGAATTTGAAAAGAAGCGAAGAAAAGTAGGAAGTGAGTTTTAATATGATTTTAGGAAAAAAGATTTAAAGACGAAAAATGTTAAAAAAGTGATTATATAAAGAGGGAATTTGAAAAGAAGCGAAGAAAAGTAGTAAGTGAGTTTTAATATGATTTTAGGAAAAAAGATTTAAAGACGAAAAATGTTAAAAAAGTGATTATATTAAAAGGGAATTTGAAAAGAAGCGAAGAAAAGTAGGAAGTGAGTTTTTATATGATTTTAGGAAAAAAGATTATAAGACGAAAAATGTTAAGAAAGTGATCATATTAAAAGTGAATTTGAAAAGAAGCGAAGAAAAGTAGTAAGTGAGTTTTAATATGATTTTAGGAAAAAAGATTTAAAGACGAAAAATGTTAAAAAAGTGATTATATTAAAAGTGAATTTGAAAAGAAGCGAAGAAAAGTAGTAAGTGAGTTTTAATATGATTTTAGGAAAAAAGATTTAAAGACGAAAAATGTTAAGAAAGTGATCATAGAAAGAGGGAATTTGAAAAGAAGCGAAGAAAAGTAGGAAGTGAGTTTTAATATGATTTTAGGAAAAAAGATTTAAAGACGAAAAATGTTAAGAAAGTGATCATATTAAAAGTGAATTTGAAAAGAAGCGAAGAAAAGAAGTAAATGAGTTTTAATATGATTTTTGGAAAAAAGATTTAAAGACGAAAAATGTTAAGAAAGTGATTATATTAAAAGTGAATTTAAAAAGAAGCGAAGAAAAGTAGGAAGTGAGTTTTAATATGATTTTAGGAAAAAAGATTATAAGACGAAAAATGTTAAGAAAGTGATTATATAAAGAGGGAATTTGAAAAGAAGCGAAGAAAAGTAGGAAGTGAGTTTTAATATGATTTTAGGAAAAAAGATTTAAAGACGAAAAATGTTAAGAAAGTGATCATAGAAAGAGGGAATTTGAAAAGAAGCGAAGAAAAGTAGGAAGTGAGTTTTAATATGATTTTTGGAAAAAAGATTTAAAGACGAAAAATGTTAAGAAAGTGATTATATTAAAAGTGAATTTGAAAAGAAGCGAAGAAAAGTAGGAAGTGAGTTTTGATATGATTTTTAGAAGAAAGATTTAAAGACGTAAAATTTTTTTCAAGTTCATTAGCAAATTTTTAATTTTTATTTAATTTCTTTTTAATTTTTTCTTTTATAAAAATTTTTTCGTTTTTTTACATTTTTTTTTTATTATTATTTTATCTTTATATACTCATTTAAAATAAATATAGACTCTCAATTTTTATAGATGTATGCTTTTTGATATCGAATTAATAATTTTACTTTTAAAACAAGTATTTTTATTTTAAATCTTCTCTTTAAATAGAAAGATGAAGATTATATATTTTTACATGTTAAGAGAATTGAGTTAAATTGATCTTTATTGTTTTATTAACTAAACTACAATTAAGATCTGCTAACACGTGTAAAATTAACTTTAAAATATTTCTGTAAAATTTTAAATAGAATAATCTTTAACTTCGATTTAACTTTGTTAAATCAATGTTTTTTTTAATTAGGAGACTAAATGATAAGATAAAAAATTTTCTCATGCTAAATGATTTTTGAAATAAAAACTTTTATTTCAAAACTGCTTAGTAGTTTCTGCATAAAAATTTAATTCTAAACTAGTAAGAATCTCAATATTAGAAAGAGTTAAAATTCACAAATTTAAGAAAATTTTATTCAAAAATTTTAGGAAGAAGAATTAAAGAAATGACATTTAAGCTTGGAAAGAATGATAAAAATTAATTTACCAAGAAAACAATTAAATAACTTCTAATATGCAGTTTATATTTAAAAGTGAATCCTTGTAATGTCAATCAAAAATGAAGTTGAATTGAAGGATTTTCTTTTTACACAGATTGACATATGAAAAGATAGTTTTGTTTTATGCTTTTCTTTTAACAAGTTATATTTTCGTGAGAGTCAAGACTTCAGTAGAATTTATTACCCAAGTTCTCAAATCTAAATAGTGATGATATCACAAACTACTATTTTATTTTTGACTCAACGTTCATAAAAAAAATATATAAAATGATAATTTCTAGAATAATGTATTTTATATAAAGTGTGTTAAAGCAAAGCAGATTTTCACTTAAATTAATTTTCTTTAGGTCTTGTAAAATATTATATTTACTGTAATGATTAGATTGAATTCTACATTTGCTGAATAATTCTTTTTATATAAATACCTTTAGTTCAATATTGTTTTAAATAATAACTATAATTTCTAAATGATCGTTATGATTTTTAACATGATTGACCCTATAATAGTCAAGAAAGTAGCAAAATATGAGATTCTATCTAATTGATAAAGCTTTTAAGTTCTAGTTTACTTGAAATAAATTAGCTATTTTAGTTAAATTAACTAAAATTTTAATAGTATTATTATTTCTTTTTAAAAGATTTAATTATTCTTTAAATTTTAAGAAAATATTATTTCATCTTCAAATTTCTATGCAAAACTAGAAAGAATTAAATTCATAATTTGCTCGAAATACAAGCTATTACACATTTGTAGAAGGAATATCTAAAAATTGGATAGATTTGAATAAGGATTTTGACTTGGCAATGAATGATGCAATATGATAGTTAAGGAGTAGTTACTTCAAACTGATTAGGATAGTTTATTATTATCTTGAATAATGTTAAATATGTTGGGAATATTTTGGAAATAATTGTAATTTGATATTTTGAAATCTTTTAAGCTTTATTCATATTGATAATATATAGTATTAATATCCTTAAGTATTTGAAATTTTGGTAATTATTAAATGTTATTATATTTACTTAAACTATTAAATGAATTGATTGTTCATTAATTTTAATTCGACTATCACTTCTTAGATAATTTATCAAAGTGTACTGAAGCTTAAAGTTTCTTTCGAAAGCTATTTTATTATATTGCTAACATATTCATTTTTTTCTTTATTAAGGGAAAATTTTAAAGCATTGCAGTTCTCTTTTTGGAATAATGATATACAAATTATTAAATTTATTATAAATGATATTTAAATATCAATAAAAATTAACTCTATTACAGTTAATTGTACACTTAGAATCTTCAAACCATCAAATATTTGCTGATTTCTCGCTAAAAATAAAACTTACCATTAAGTAAGTTTTTTAAATTGAAGGACTAAATTATTTTGGCAAAAGCAAATAATTGATAGTTACTTAGTTAACTTAATAAGATTTCAATTATATCAAATAACTATAATTAGCATAAAATATTGAAACTAAAGTTTTCAAAGTGCAAATTTATTATATATCTCGTTATTTTTCCTTTTCATCTTTTAATCTTTTAATCTTCTAAGATTATTAAGTTTGCTAGTGTACTTTTCTCTGTGTTGAAGGTAAACAAGAAAGTAATAAGTGTACTGAGGGAATTATGCTTTAGAATTTTTATAAACATTTTATAATAGTGAAATAAATATCAAATCAAGATAATTAGAGCTAAAAGCAAAACGGATAAAACAGATAAATGCTTTTTTATTCATTTCAATTTAAAATTAAGTAAATCTTTTACTTTCTTATAGAATGAAGTTTCATATGGGCTGGTAAGATTACAAAGCTTAATTTTTATATCAGATGAACTAAATTTTAATTATTTTTAAAATTGGTTAATTAAGCTTCAAGATATATTTATCGTTTAACTTCCATGTCTTAAAATTTTAATCCATTCAAATCAACAATTACATTCTTATAAGTTTTTACTAGAATGTTGTGAGTAACAATTAATTTAGATTCTTTATATTAAGCTTCTTAAAATACTAAATCACTGTTATGCTTTATAGTAATACTTACTAAAATTGTAAAGCTTTTTTAATTTTTTGGTTTTTACAAGATTTTGATTATTAACTATAGCAATATCTTTTAAATAAAATATATTAATCAACTTGCAATAATATATACAGACTTAAAGTAATTTATATCAAGTATTTATTTAGAAAAGCATAAATTGCTTAATATAGTTATATTTTATTAATCTTTTAAATTATTTATGTGCTTTAAAAAAAGTTTGTAAATTAAGAAAATTTAATGCAAAACATTATTTTGAAACATTAAGTAAGAATTTTAATTTTAATTCTAGAGTCATTTTATTCAGGACTTTGCACTTAGCAGCCCAATAAGGGAGTCCAGTTTTTCTTCAAGCTAGTCCATCTTTTTATCGATAGAACCAGTTTGAACTTTAAGAAGTTCGACTTCTTTCATTTTCTCCTCAATAGACTTCATCATTCCATCCATAGAATTCAACTTTCCATCCATAGAATTTGTTTAAGTCTTAAGAATCTCTATTTCATTCATTTTCTCCTCAATAGAATTCAACTTTCCATCCATAGAATTCATCTTTCCATCCATAGAATTTGTTTAAGTCTTAAGAATCTCTATTTCATTCATTTTCTCCTCAATAGAATTCATCTTTCCATCCATAGAATTCATCTTTCCATCCATAGAATTCATCTTTCCATCCATAGAATTTGTTTAAGTCTTAAGAATCTCTATTTCTTTGGCTGTTTTCTCAAGAGAATTGATTGTATTATTTTTTGCTTCAAGAGAATCAATCTTAGTAATTTTCCCTTCAAGAGTATCTAATTTCTTAGTGTTTTAATCAATTTTTTCGTTTATTTTATCTTCAGTCTTTTTGATGCACTCTCTTACGTCAGCAACTTTTCCTTCCCATCCAAAACCTTCTTCTTGATAATAATTATCACAAATATGAAGATATTACTCCCTATTTTCTGGATTTCATAAGGAAAGGATCTGTTCTATCTCAAGAAGAACTTAAGTCTTTTCTCTATAGTCATAATAGACTTGCTAAATTTAAAACTCATCAAAGGAATCTCCTAGAATAGAGATGATCATATTAAGCATTATCACTACATTTAAAATAACAGCTAAGAGGAATGTGGTATATATTATATCCAATCCTTCCCTATCAAATACTCCTGAATCTCCTGCTATCAAATCGAAAGATGAAATTCATAAGCTTTTAAATGAGACTTCTTCACCCTTTGCTGTAATATATAGAAGGCCAAATGCCAGTGTGGTGTAAACCATTATAGTAAGGAAGTATCTTATATTGTAAAAGGAATCTAAAATCAGCTTAATGTAATATCTTGTTTCGTCAAATGATCTAAAGGCCGTAATTCCACGTAATACGTTCAATAGTAGAAAAATTCAGTTAAATGTTTCTATTTAGATATCAAAAGCACTAAAGAATATCCAAGGAACTATAAAAATGATTCTAGTAATATCAACTATATTCCAAGCATCCTTAAAATAATCTAATCTTGCTATTCTAATTTAAAGCAATTCCCAAGCAAGCAAACAACCATTTATTAGCACCAATAAAATCAAGGCAAGATAAAAAAAGCAAAAAGGTTTAATCATCAAAACCACAATAAGAAATAGATTAAGTCATATCAAACAAGAAATAGCCAAGATTATATATCATAAGTGATTTCACTTTAAGTTAATATAACTTCTTATTATTTTATGTTTGTATAAATCTTTATCTTTTGAGTCTAAGAATGAATTCAATAATTTAATGCTTTAATCAGATCCAACTACAGAAGGTAGTTTGAATCAAGATGTAGATATTTTAAGATGCTCTTTAGATTAGTTGTCTAATTATGAATTTTTATCGAGAGATAAATCTTTTTATTAAGTAGTTTATTGTTAGTTATCACAAGGAAGCTATTACTAAAATAATTTAAAACTTTAGATATAAAAGTCAGCGAACTTAATACGTTAATCTTACTCAATATAAAGATGTTCGCGAAGATTTTAATCGAAATAAAGTAGATTGCTAAGTAAATTATCCAAAAAAGTAGAAGAGTTACGTATAATTCCAGTAAAATCAAGTTATAAAGCCTAAAACGAAGCTCTTTAAACTAAAAATTCACTATATTCAAGTTAAGATATGTAATCCAAGAGTAAATCAGTTGTGCTTTAATGTTAGTAAAAAATAGAGTAAAAAAGGGGTGAATGGCCAAATAAATCAGTACGTAACTAAATTTAGTAGTTCTTAAAAGCTTACTTTAAAGTCTCAGTTTTTCCCAAAAAAGAACAGAAATGAAGAGGAGTAAATGAAAATTAAGTAAATTAACAATCTCATGAAGATATCATTGAAAAGGAATTAGTAAACAAATTGTATCAAGTATTTAATAAAGTCAGTAATGTATCTTTCTACAAAGGTAAATAAAAAAGACTAAACAAAAATTGGAACTTTTAAGTAAAATTTGGAACACTAACGAATCGAAAATAAAAAGAAGAATAACAAGGTAAAAGGTTTCAGAGTTAGATATTATTATCAACTAAAGAGCTAGCGAGTGTATTTCCATCTGGACTGAAGGCAACATTTGTAACAGAATCTTTATGTCCTTTCAGAGTAATTATTTCTTAATGAGTTTAATGGTTTCAGAGTTTGATAGTTTTATCATAAGAAGAGCTTGCGAGTGTATTTCCATCTGGACTGAAGGCAATATTTGTAACAGATTCTGTATGTCCTCTAAGCGTAATAATTTCTTATTGTGTTTGAAGGTTTCAGAGCTTGATAGTTTTATCATAAGAAGAGCTTGCGAGTGTATTTCCATCTGGACTGAAGGCAATATTTGTAACAGATTCTGTATGTCCTCTAAGCGTAATAATTTCTTATTATGTTTGAAGGTTTCAGAGTTTGATAGTTTTATCATAAGAAGAGCTTGCGAGTGTATTTCCATCTGGACTGAAAGTAACGCTTGAAACATATTTTTCGTGTCCTCTAAGCGTAATAATTTCTTATTGTGTTTGAAAGTTTCATAATTTGATAGTATTATCATAAGAAGAGCTAGCGAGTGTATTTCCATCTGGACTGAAAGTAACGCTTGAAACATATTTTTCGTGTCCTCTAAGTGTAATGATTTCTTATTATGTTTTAAGGTTTCACAGTTTGATAGTATTATCATGAGAAGAGCTTGCGAGTGTATTTCCATCTGGGCTGAAAGTAACGCTTGAAACAGATTCTGTATGTCCTCTAAGCGTAATAATTTCTTATTATGTTTAACGGTTTCAGAGTTTGATAGTATAATCATAAGAAGAGCTTGCGAGTGTATTTCCATTTGGACTGAAAGTAACGCTTGAAACAAGCCTTGTATGTCCTCTAAGTGTAATGTTTTCTTATTGTGTTTGAAGGTTTCAGAGTTTGATAGTATTATCATAAGAAGAGCTTGCGAGTGTATTTCCATCTGAAATAAAAGTAACGTTATTAACAAATTCTGTATGTCCTCTAAGTGTAATGATTTCTTATTGTGTTTGAAGGTTTCATAGTTTGATAGTTTTATCATAAGAAGAGCTTGCGAGTGTATTTCCATTTGGACTGAAAGTAACGCTTGAAACAGATCCTGTATGTCCTCTAAGTGTAATGATTTCTTATTGTGTTTGAATGTTTCATAGTTTGATAGTATTATCATAAGAAGAACTTGCGAGTGTATTTCCATTTGGACTGAAGGCAACATTTGTAACAGATTCTGTATGTCCTCTAAGCGTAATAATTTCTTATTGTGTTTGAATGTTTCACAGTTTGATAGTATTATCACCTGAAGAACTAGCGAGTGTATTTCCATCTGGGCTGAAAGTAACGCTTGAAACAGATCCTGTATGTCCTCTAAGTGTAATGATTTCTTATTATGTTTGAAGGTTTCAGAGTTTGATAGTATTATCATAAGAAGAACTAGCGAGTGTATTTCCATCTGGACTGAAGGCAATATTTGTAACAGATTCTGTATGTCCTCTAAGTGTAATGTTTTCTTATTGTGTTTGAAGGTTTCAGAGTTTGATAGTATTATCATAAGAAGAGCTTGCGAGTGTATTTCCATCTGGACTGAAGACAACATTTGTAACAGATCCTGTATGTCCTGTAAGCGTAATAATTTCTTATTGTGTTTGAAGGTTTCAGAGTTTGATAGTTTTATCATAAGAAGAGCTTGCGAGTGTATTTCCATCTGGACTGAAGGTAACGTTTATAACAGGATCTGTATGTCCTCTAAGTGTAATGATTTCTTATTGTGTTTTAAGATTTCAGAGTTTGATAGTATTATCATAAGAAGAACTAGCGAGTGTATTTCCATCTGGACTGAAGGTAACGTTTATTACAGGATCTGTATGTCCTGTAAGTGTAATGATTTCTTATTGTGTTTGAATGTTTCATAGTTTGATAGTATTATCATGAGAAGAGCTTGCGAGTGTATTTCCATCTGGGCTGAAAGTAACGCTTGAAACAGATCTTGTATGTCCTGTAAGAGTAATGATTTCTTATTGTGTTTTAAGATTTCAGAGCTTGATAGTATTATCATAAGAAGAACTAGCGAGTGTATTTCCAGCTGGGCTGAAAGTAACGCTTGAAACAGATTCAGTATGTCTTCTAAGTGTAATGATTTCTTATTATGTTTTAAGATTTCAGAGTTTGATAGTATTATCATAAGAAGAACTAGCGAGTGTATTTCCATCTGGACTGAAGGCAACATTTTTAACAGATTCTGTATGTCCTCTAAGCGTAATAGATTCTTATTGTGTTTGAAGGTTTCAGAGTTTGATAGTATTATCATTAGAAGAACTAGCGAGTGTATTTCCATCTGGACTGAAGGCAATATTTGTAACAGATTCTGTATGTCCTCTAAGCGTAATAATTTCTTATTGTGTTTTAAGGTTTCATAGTTTGATAGTATTATCATGAGAAGAGCTTGCGAGTGTATTTCCATCTGGACTGAAGGCAACATTTGTAACAGATCCTGTATGTCCTCTAAGCGTAATAATTTCTTATTGTGTTTGAAGGTTTCATAGTTTGATAGTATTGTCATTAGAAGAACTAGCGAGTATATTTCCATCTGGACTGAAGGCAACATTTGTAACTGAAGCTGAATGTCCTTTCAAATCAGAGATTTTTATAAGATCCAGCACACGATTTTTATCTTTTTCATTTTTTAAAATCTCGTATGCTTATTCTATTTTTAACTTTCGTAATAATGTTTTTTATTTTTTTGTCTATTCAGTAGATTTACTTTAAAAGCTCATAAAATACTTTGATAATATAGAAAAAAACAAAAAACATTTAATAGAAAAATATACTATAATTAAGAAACATTTTATTTATAAGTCTTAATACGGATGTAATTTTTTTAATTCTTTCTTTTTTATTGTAGATTATTTTTTAATTTATTATTCTTTTTATGTATTCCGAATTATATTTCGTTGTATTTATTGTATTGTGCTTTATTTTATTTACTTTATATTTATTTAAATTTTATTTCTTTCTTTATTTTTTTTGAGATTTTAAGACTATTTTTATGATTTTTTAAGCTTTTTTATATGTTTTTTTTAAACTACATATTTAAAGATTTAAAAAAAAAAAAAATTAAATTTTTTCTTATGAATGCTTCTGTTTATTGATAAATTTTTTCTTGCTTTCAGGATTTACTCAAATATAGTAAGACTTAGATGAACTTATTCATTAAAAGAAAAGGTAATTATTTTCAATTTTTTAACTTCCTTAAATAATTTTTATCTTTAGTGCTAATTATTGTTTTGTTCTTTATAAAAGTTTTATTATTTTTGTTGAAACATTTGATTTTTTTTATTATTTGTAAATCAGATTTATTTTTTTATACATTTATTTTTTTTATTTACAATTATTTTTACCTATTTACTTTTTTAAATATAAGACTTTATTTTCTTTTTTTATAGTTTATTTTTTACATACATTTTCAGTAAAAAAGTTTATAAATACTTAATATTTTTGTTTTTCCTTATGCAAGCTAAATTACTTCTACAGGTACTTTTACATTCTATATAAGTATTTTCTTTCAAGTATTTAATCCAAATTAGCAACATTAAATTTTTTTTATTTTCCATGAAATTTATTATTATTGTATTTTTACAATTTTTTTAAATTACCTTTATTATTATAACAATTTTCAAATAATATTGATTTAGTCTTCTAAATTATTTTCTTCATTTATTTCTAATTCAAATAAATAATCATTAATTTTAAATAATATTTTTACCTTATGATCATAATAAAAGTTTCAAAATCTTAAAATTAACTTTTAAAATGAGAATTCATTAGTTTATATTCATATTTTTAATAATAGCTAAAGTAGTATTTAAAAATGATCTGAGCTAATTAATTATATTTTTTTAACTTCTGTTTCTCTAAGTATAATTTAAAAATTTAATATGTTTAATCTATAAAGTATGAATACTTTTACTCTGTTTTATATAACATGTTTTAAAATATTATATAAAATAATTATTTCGGCATCGGTCAGTAGAACTAGTAGTTACTCTGGTGTAGTGTATGCTACATTGGGAGTAATTTCGCACTAGATGCCACCAATGACAAGGGTTGACAAACTCGGAAGAAGTAAACCTAATTTACCTAATAGTTCTCACTAACAGCATACACATTTGACAGGCTGGCCTATTAAGACTTAATTACTAACTCTTATTTGGTTCTTATTCAAGAAGACTGGAACATTTGGTTCAAGATTGAGAATAATTTCTAATAAGTAGGTTCCCTATTTGGAGAAGCTAACAATGACTCATTGGACTTCTAGAATGACAACAAGAAGTATGAGAAAACTTTTTTTATTATTAATATTAAAAGAGAAGCGCGTTAACTAGGTACTTTGCATATTTTATAATCATATTTATTAATTTCTTAACTTTAATAAGAAGAAATCTAGCATACAGTTAAGCTAAAATCGAGTTTCCATTTAGCCAGAATCTATCTCATATTTAAAAATGAATTACACTCTATAATTCTTATATTTTCAATTGAAATTTTTATAATAAATTCTGTATCAAAAAAATTTATATTGATATGAAGCTTTAATGACGTCGTGCTTCAATTAATAGAAATAATATCAAATTTATATAAAAAAAATAAACTGCTAAATGCTTAATTATTTGGTAGATAATTAATTCATATTTCAGTGAACTAAATCTAAAATATTTGTACTTTTTTTCTTAAGTAATGTGCCATATATGCAGATAGCTTTTTTCCATTTTATATTTATATATGAAAATAAATTAAAAAATGGAAGGATTCAAAAGAGGTTTCTACACCACCTCCAAAAAAATTGGAGAGGAAATCTGAATCCAATCTTGGATAGTCTTCTTTCCCTTTACCCCAACCTTTTTCTTAATCCAAATAACCTGGAGAGGGACAGAAACAGGCTCAGAAGACAGCACATGCAACAACTCCAGCCTCATAAGAGAAATCAAGGAAGCAGATGAAGTTTGCTCTTCACTAGAAGTCTCAGAATTTAATCCCTCTAGTCAAATGAACATGGAATAGCTATTAAAGTGTTACTGAACCTGCAGGAAGAGGTCAGGAAGCTGAAAAAAGACAATGACAAACTAATGGAGAATCTGAACAAGCAAGAGGAAATCAAATCGAGATTCGTGTCCTAGGAGATTTAAATGCTTTCTGAAGCATTTCATAAGATCAAAACAGGCAATCTTAAATATTCTCAATAGAAGCAGATAGAAATTGGAAATAGAATAGAGAAAATAGAAGAAAGCTAGCAAAAATTGCGACTAAAAATGGAGATAAGAGAGCATAAAAGTGACCCATGTTGATTGAAGAAGAAATTATCAGAAATCCTTAAAGAAAATAGAGGTAGATAAAGATTAGATAAAAATGTTTTTTTTGTGGAAGTTTGTGACATTTATATCGGAAATGTAAGAAATTCTAGCAGAAAAAACTGATTATTGGATCCAAGAAAAAAGAAGAAAGATTCAAGAAGAAGCAAGATTAAACCGAATGTATTGCAGTTCAAGTGGAGAAATTTATAAAATCAAGAAAGATGCGATAAGACAAGAACAGGAAAGGAGAGGAAGGTAAGCCTGCAAAATTCCGAGTTCCCAATCTCGCTAAAGTTGGTCCTGTCAAACATTTTTATTTAAAAGCAGGGAGCATGAACTGCTGCTTTCCGGACGGGGTTGAAATATCTCAAAATGGAAAACTTAAATTTATATATTATTATTACTATTATTTATATATGAAATAATTTTGTAGCTTATTGTATTGTCTTCTTTAGTATATTACATTGAATAAATTAATAAATATAAATAATAATAATTAATTATAGTGGGTCTGCCATTTTTAAGCTAACCATTTTAAGTTTAAAGTTAGGTATAAGTATCAACTTCAAATCTGGTTGTATTTTGTCTATCATAAGTCTTGGTGATTTTTAGATTGTTATTTCTAATCTTTTCCGATAGGTCGAATCTCAGTCACTTTTTATTGAATTCGTTAATCACCTATTAGATATAGGGAGCTTCACTCTTTAGTTGTAGTTTTTTTTCTATTCAGTTTACCTTCTTAATTGCAATAGATCCTGAAAATAAAATAATTGCATTCTTATAATATTTAATCTATTTATTTTAATTGATACTGAATTTGCATCATATTTCACATGATTTAATCCACAAAGAAAAACTAATTAATCTATTTCGATAGCTATAAGAAGATTTTTCTTTACATTGTTTTGATTATAAATATTTAATAAATTAAACATTTTTAAAATTATAAATCTTTAAAAACTCTTCACTATCAGTATTTTGAATATAACTTTTGTTTTACGTTGAACTCGAAAATGTTCAATTAAATTATGTTTATCTAAATTTCTCTTGCCATTTTATGTTGATCTTATTTATAAATAGAGGTTGAATTTAATAGTTCTTGACAATAAAATTGTATGTATATTTATTGTAATTTTATTATTAATGAAATAATTCACTTAATTAAATAATCTAACTAACTTAATTTTATTTTAAATTCTTTAAAATTGACTAAACCATATCTTCTTTCATTTTTAAGATATTCTTGACTAAACATCAAGTTCACCTTCAACTTTTATATAAATAAATAAATTGGATTATAGATCGCGTAGCACTCTCGTTGGTGCACAGCTCTGTAAATTAATTTTATTTAATGTCGAAAAATAACATTTTATGGGTCTCTATCCTTGTTTTCTCTTCCTGTAGTATGTCACTGAAATTTTCCTTCTAAAGCATAGGATACAATATGCGATTACGGGTACATCTTTCCCAAACCTATGATGAAGAAGGTTTCCTCCTGGTATTCAGAATTCTCCAGCTTGTCAAATCTTCCTTCTCTTGTTATTGGTTTTCCTTTCTCCGATTTATCCTCCGTCCGCGCTCATTTTTTAGTTGTCTTGCTGGGCCTTCAAGCAGCATCGGAAAGAAGGGCTTTCCAACTATTTAAAAATTTCTATAATAATTAATTTTTATAAGCTTCTTACATTTAAATTAATTTTATCTTATATTTTATAACTCTTAAAAGGAAAGATCAAGCTATTAATTTGTAATTTCATTTATAGTTCCACAATTATTCTCATAAACACTTTTTTGAGTTTAAACTAGCTTGTTAAGAACTTAATTGGTTACATATTAGGTACTGATATTAATAATTTCTGCTTTTGATTAACTTTAATTTAATTTAGCTTATTTATCTTTAATTTCTTAATCAAAAGAATAGTCTAAATATTTTAAAATAATTTATTTAAAATTTAATTCTAAAACTTCTAGTATAAAGTAAAATCTGTTGAAGTTTCATATTTTTTTCACTTTTTTTAATTTTACTTCTTTTTGACGGAAATGTATTCTAATTATATTCCTATTTTCTTTTTAAGTAGTTAAATTTTTTTTAAATATAAAATACATAAGATATCATTTAAACTGGATACATATTAGTTTAGCTCTATTCATCTCTGGCACCATCACGGTAAACTACTTTTTATATATAAATGTGCTTCTATTCTTTTAAAATTATCTATTTTAAATATCTTTTCTTTTATAAAGTTAATTTAGTCAATCTATCAACTAAATTATAAAATTTAAAGAATAAAAAAATAAATTGAGACTATAATAAATATATTAAACAAATACAAGATAATCAGTCTACATTAATTAGGAAGTTTACAAAAAGAATGTCAAAGATTGGTAAACATATAAATAAAATTAAGAAAAACTTTTACTGATATTCGACCATATATTTAATATAAAAATCACAGATTTATGAAAAAATTCTAATATAATATAAATAAAAAAATAAATTGAAAAGAATAAAAAGAAATATAGGATAATTACAATGTAGTTATTAAAACTTGATTTATAGACTCAGAGAATAATTTTTTTGTTGAGAAATATCCAAAAGGCAAGATATCTCGCTAAGTAATAAAAACTAAAGATATTAGAAATTAAAAAATTTTATTGAAATTCCAAGTAACACTGAAAAATCAGTATAGTTAAATTTCTAAACAACTTCAAAATTTTATCTACTATCTATCTTAAGTAAGATCGATTCTAAATTTAGGTATAAAAAAGATATAGTAGGAAAAAGGTAACAATGTCAGGCTGAATTAATGAAGCAAATATCTGTACAAATTTTATAGAATTTTTAATTTTTAGATAATAAAATTTATTTAGCAGAAAGCGAAAATTGATTTGAAATATCTTAAAAATAGCAATCTTAATTTATTTCTATTATAAATAAAACTATTTTAAGTAATTGAGTAATGAGTTTTACTGTTTGAAATAAAATGTTTTTTCATTAATTATTTGTAATGAAAAAAGTTAGTCTTTATAATAATTAAATTAAGCGTTTAACAATAAAATTTTAGATGATCGATAAACCTTTTTCTGATTGATTAGGACTTTAAATATATAATTTTCATTACAATTAAACTAGATATTTAGATAATAATACATATCAATCTTATCAGAATTCTGTTTAAATGGGTATTAATTCATAATATATGTTGCATAATCTTAACACATCTTATAGACTAAACTCTCAAACTTTATCATCATATTAAATTTTGATCACCATATTTATAAATATCAGATATTAAAGTATTAAATTGTAATACCATAGTGAATAAGCTACGTATTTCCTTACATTTAACATCATATATACATATATAAATAAAGCATCATATTTTCCTCTAAACATTTTTAATTTAAGATTTCTGTAAATAATTAATCAATCTTCCAATTTATTATAATAGTAAACAACTTTAAGTTCTTTATGACAAAAAAACTCTCTCAGTTCTGCTAACTCTGTATAATTTCTAATTAAAATAACTGGAAAATTCTTCTGATCATTTTCTGTAAGTAAGAATTGAAATGAGAAGAAAGAATACTCCTTAATTGTAGATTTTGAACACTTATCATTCAAATATTGTCTAAATATATTTCCTTCAAAATATTGAATTCAATTAGTACTTTTTTAGGTTTAGAAGCGTAATCAGATAGTTAGAAATCTTGCTTCCATCATTATTTTGGCCTTAATTATCCAATTTTTTTAAACCATCAAATTAATTTTTTTAAAATCAAACTATAATAAGATATAATGATATTATTAATACAATTTAATTGTAGTAGTCCTATTTATTTGCAGTATCTGCATTTCTTAGCTCTCTCCCTTTTTTACTGCAAATTAGAATATTAGGTTTAATATCCATATAATCACTAAAAGCATTCATGGTTCAAACTGCTTATTTACTTAATTTAGATTTTTATCAAATTTGATAGCGCAGACAATTTCTAGTTAAAGGCTTGAACATTCATAAAAGATTTTAATTTAAAGCTTTGCTTTATGATTCTCAGAATGTATTTCAATAACATTTTAAAGATTGCTTAATCAGGCTATTTTGAGCTGGGAAGCAGCTTGATCTAGACATTTAAAAGATTTATGCAAATCCTTTAATCATTTTATTTAAATAGTCTGCACTTCAAATAAAACATACCCTCACCTTTGTTAGTCTCTATTCAAATATTTAACAAAAGTATAATGATAAACTAACTCCTCATATTTTCCATGTTTTTTCCTTCAAACCTTATAAATGAGGCACTTAATTATAAACTACATAAGATATATACAAATAATTGAAGCTCATATCTACATAGATAGTCTGTGACTCTAAAATGAAAATATAGATTAAAATGAATATGAAGATTAAACTAATTTAAAAATTTAAGATAAATGCTGTAAAGCTAACATAAGTAGTTATATTAGAAATTATATAGATGAAGAAAGATAGTAAAGTATAGAAATTATGAAGAAGAAAATATATTACTCCTATTAAACAATTATTTAAAACTAAAGGAATATGCAAAATAAAAGTAATTTGTCTTTAATAAAAAATATATATATTGAACATATTAAGTGAAAAAAGAATGGAACTTATGGAAGAATAATTTGATGCAATAGAAGAATTGAAAAAAACGAAGCAAGAATGGTTTTTTTTTTATTTCGTGAAATTATTAAGAAATTTTGGTTCATGGCAAGACAAAAAAAGGTGGCATCACATTATTATTAAATTATTATGTTATAGATAAAAATTATAATTGAGCAATATCAGTTGATTATAAGATTTTAATAAAAAGTACAAAATTTAGATTAAAAATAATTAGTTTATGGATTAGCAAATAAACGAAATAATTTTAAAATAAATCGCGTTCGTAATAAATAGAATGCATGAAAAAGTAAAAGGCATGATAGATAATGTAAAAGCAGACACTACGAAGTAGAATATTACAAAGGACATTGATATAAGATCGAAAATAGTTAAAAGAGATTAAATATTGTGAAATCTGAAAATAAGAAAAGAATAGATAAAAAAGTAAAAAGGATTTAAAAGATTAAAATTTATACCCTATTTATTTAGTATAAAAAGTTGTAGTTTTCCAAGATTACAAATTTTAAATTTTAAATAGTATGATTATTTAGATTATGAAAGTTGAAAACTAGATCCGTATATTAGAGAAAATATTGGATCTAAAATTATGTAAAAGTTTATAATTATAGAATCTAAGAAACTAAATTCCAACAAAAGTATGCTTATCTTCGTTTGTTTCGTGGCTTCCTAATAATTAGATAAGTTGGATAAATAGAACTATTTAATTAAAGTAAATCCTATTTAGATGTACTTATCAGCATGTTATTTCATAATAAATTCTTATTATTATATATATTATTAAATATAGTTGGAAGGTGAACAACAAGGGACGGCTTCATCAGAGGTGGGGAATTTAAGTACCCATAATTGACATATGTCGTCCTCTGCTTTGGTGATGCAATGAGAAGCAAACCTGCAATGTCCTTAACCTCCAACAAGTATTAAAGATTACGAGTATTCTTAAATTATATCAGTATTGAACATTTTTATCAGTACTGAATAATTATACCAGTATTGAACAAGGTTTATCAGTATCTGATAATTTTATCAGTAACAAACATTCTTGTCAGTATGAAACATTCTTGTCAGTATGAAACATTTATTAAAGAGCTGCGCACCAATGAGAGTGCTACGCGCTCTATAATAAAAAAAAAAAATTTTAATTTTTTTTAATTAATTATAATTTATTTATCATTAAAATTTAAACTAAAAGAGATTTTACGTCTTTAATTGAAAGAATTGCTTCCTTCAATTATAGAAATTAGTAAATGTTTTTATATTGTTTTTAATCTTGTCTTGATTTAATCGTTTATCTTTAATTACTCCTTCTTTCTACTCATCTTTATCTTTTCCTTTTTTGCTTTTCCATTTCTAGAATCTCAAGTCTTCATTAGCTTCATGTGAAATATTTTGATTTATAAGTCTAAATACTCCAATTTAAACCTTGAAAATGAGATATATATTCTTGATCGTATAGTATGAGACACTTTAAATCATATTTCTCGATCTTTTTCGATAGTAAATCCCTTATATTAAAATAGTATATACATTTAAAGATATGTTCGAAAGTCTCATATTCTCCACACATACAATAGGGATTATCAATAGGATAATGACGATCTTAAAGATCCTTACGAAAATAATAGGATTGAGTTCCTAGTTTATATATAAAAATAATTTCTCGTCTATATTATTTGTTTAACTTCGTATAAGTAATTAGTGGAAATTGTTAAAGATTACTAATTTGCTCAGTATATATTTTAACTGTTTTCATTCTCATACATTTTTTAGTAGCTGCATTATATAAATATTGTTCTATTTTGTACTTATATGCTTAGTAAAAGTTTTAAGATTGGTCTTATTCTGTTAATTCTGCAGATCGAAATTGTAAAGGTCTGATAATTGCTACACTTAATAAAAGTAATAAAATCCTTTTTCCAGATATATAATGAAAAGAGAGCCTATTGTTGATCTTGGAAAATCAATTCTTTCTCATTTCATTGTATTGTAGACTCTGAAGAATTTTATAGTCATAATGTGCTTAAAAGGTAATCAATTCAGGTCTATATAACATGACTCATTAAATGTTGAAGTTGAATTTAAAAAGCTTTTCTTTAAATAAATCTCATGCTTGATTCAATTCTGTTCAGAACTCCAGTTACTCCTTTTTGAATACTTCATGATACTAAGTCTCCTCAGTGTTCTGCTTTAGGTAGTATAAAAAGTTTACATAAAGTTTTAAAATACCAATAAGTTAAATTCTTATATCTCATCAGTAAAAAACAGTTTTCTTCATTGCTTCTATTATTTAAATGCGACTTCTTTGCAATGGTGATTCAAGTTCTTCTTCTAATATAGAATTACACCTAAATATGTTACTTGTTCTTTTTATTAATTGATTAATTTTCTAATCATAAATTTAATTTTTATTATTTCCAATGTTTCTTTAAAAATTAAATGCATTCAGATTTGGTAACATTGATCTTTAAATGAGTTCATGCAAAAATCTTACTTGCTTCATTTATTAAATTTTACATATACTTTGCAGATTTGGAAAGAAGAATCAAATCATCTGCCCATCCTCTGCAAGCGAAATTAACACTCAAGCCCTGAGATTTGAATCCCGATTAGGCACTTTTACTTTCCAAATATCTAATTACTATGTCATAATACAATAATGCTAAAACTGGTCCATGAGAACTTCCTTACATAACTCCATTGTTGAATTATAAAGTTCTGGTGCTCTTACCATCTATGATAAATGAAGAATTTAGATTTTTATAAAACGATTCTAATGCTATTATTATTTCAAGTGGTAGTTTAACTCTCTTAAGTTAATCAAACAAGAGTCTTCTTTCTATTGAGTCAAACATTTTTTCAACGTCTATCAGTGTTGCTATCAATTTAGTCTTACCTTTAGCACATTTCCGATAGTTATCAATTATTTGTTATATTATTCAAATTTATTAAGTTGTTTATCTGTTTTTCATAAATCCCATTTATGAAGGGTGAATCAAATTTCTCTAATAAATCAGATTGTATATTCTTTTTGTTAAAGCTTTATCATATAGTTTTATAATAGTATTAATAAGAGAAATAGGTAGTCAGTTTTTCCAATCATCTTTATTTCCTTTTTTAAATATTGGAATTATCACCAATGTATTTAATTCCTAAGAGATTCTTCCTTTTATTCCGTCTGGACCAGCGTCTTTTCCATTCGGAATTTCTTTTTTAATTTCTTAAATTTATTGTATGGTAAAAGGATAAAATCCTTATAAAAATGAAAGTGGATAATCTTTAATTTCTTGAATATTATATTATATTTTATCTATTTTTTAATTACTGAGACTTATCTGTTATTGAGTAAGATTATAATGCTTGTTAAAAGCACGATTCTCCTATGCATCAATGAATATATTTTAGATTTCTTAATTAAAGTCCATATTATTTCTCTTTGCACAATTTAGAATTTCTTAGCTTGTGAAAACATTTCCTAAGAATCTCCATTAAGAAGTAGAATTTTTTTTCTTTATTTTTTTAAAATTTTCACAAATTATACTTGTAAGTCTTTCCAAAG
Organism: Loxodes magnus; assembly: GCA_946699065.1. Classification (NCBI taxonomy): domain Eukaryota; phylum Ciliophora; class Karyorelictea; order Loxodida; family Loxodidae; genus Loxodes; species Loxodes magnus. Next base: position 103,199 of record CAMPDV010000306.1, read on the forward strand.
TCGATTCGTTATCTCATAAAAGTTAGTAACTTATTTATTTATTTTTCAAAATTTAAGGTGATCTTACCTGATCTGTTTCTTAAGAACAGCAAAGAAGAAAAAATATCAATGCTAAATTAAAAATAAATAGCTAAATAATTATAACTATATAATAGCAAAAAAATATAAATTTATATTTATCTTAGACTTTTAATAACCATTAACAACTAATTAAGCACTTATCTTTTATATATTTTTCTAGTGCTTTCAATCAATACTTAAATTATTACTGAAAGCAATTGTTCTTTTGACTATTTATCTATATATTTATAATATGATCCTTGGAAAGTTACCTCTTTATTAAGAGTAAACTTCTTTAAGAATTTAATTTAAGATATAAGAAATATTAACTGCTTTCTATCTCTACTTTCCTAAAATATAAATTTATTTTTATTTATATAAAAGATTTTTTAAATAATGTTCGAAACTTATTGAAAAAATTAATAGTTCTAAGTTAAGATTTTATTCTCTTTTATAATGATCTGTATAAAACCCTTATAGAAATTATAGCCAAATTTCTAGGTTACTTCTAATTCATATTTAAATTTATTAGCTTTTCTTTAAAATAATTCTAATAACTAAAGTGAGGCTAACACTATCTAAAAACTTCTAATGCAAGCGATTTAAATAAATAATATTATAAAGCTTAAGAGGAATTAATACCTAAAAAAATTAGAAGATTTAATAATAATGATAGACTATTAATAAGATAGTTGATTTAATACCTTATTCTTATAAATGTATTCCTCAAAAGTATTACTAAAGACAATATGATTGACTCTGATAGGCATTCTTTCTCCTAAATTGTATATATCCTCTTTAAAATGAATGAAAGCCTACTAGTTTTAATTTAATTGAGAGAAAGAATATATTTAATATTTTCTTGAAATAGATATAGCAATTGAAGTAATAGTTGGTTAATTATGCTTTAAAATTAAAAGAGTGACAAGAAATAATTTAAATCAAAAATTACCACTAATTTGAAATAAAAGCACTCTTATTTTAGATTTAAATGAAATTAGATATTCTTTTCTATAGCTAAATTTTTACTCTTTAACTTCATAAAAAAAGTAAAATAAAATAAATAAAAATATTATAAAAAGTTATAACTAAAATTAGAGCTAATAGTGATAAAACATCTGAGGTTAATTAATTTAAAAGATTGTAATATCTTTGGTAAGAATTAAAAATTAATTAGCTAAGATAAAATAAAGCTTCTACATTTATAATTTTAAGGAATTAAAATTGTATATGAACAATGGAGCATTTAATTTTAAGTTTATGAAGAAGATGCATAAATAAAATAAAGAGTGAATTTAATTGTCATTTAATTTTAGTTTCAAATTGTATATAACGTTTAAACTTTAATTTAAAAAATTGTATTTTCAATTTTAGTGATAGCAGTCTCAATAAATTTTAGAAAAAATACCTAAATAAAAGTCCTTTATAAATTGACTATTACTTCTATTATATAATAAGCGTTTAAACTATTTTAACTTAAATTAGTCAAAATTTAAGAAAAATAAACGGAAATAAAAGGAATTTAATTTAATTATATTAAATAAATTTATTTAAAGGCTTGCAAAAAGTATTTTCGCTTTTCGCGAAAATTTAATAAATTATTTCTACCAAATAAATTCACCAATAGAAATATCTATATAGTCGTTTTTCCCTTAAAAACTTGCACAAAATTAGAAATATTTTAATCTTAAACAATTAAAGAGATTGTTAGATTAATAATTAAATTTAAATCAAATTGAATAAAAATATTTTTAAGAATCTTTTCAGATTTAAACCTTTACATTTGCTTTTATCTTTTTCCTTTTCTTATCAATTTTACTCTTGCTTTTTACTCTCCCATGTCTATTTTTTTATTTTCCTTTTCGAGTTCAATTTCTGGTTTTATTTATTCAACAATTTCATTAATATCGATGTCTTAAAATTTGTTAGGAAATTTTTTCATTTTCCTGCTTTTCTTCTTCTTTTAAATCTAAATTAATTATTTTTGTTTTTTTTCTATTTTTTGATTCTTTTAATTATAAGATAGTTAAGTTTAAATCATTATATTCTCTAAACTCTGAAATCTATGCAATTTAAGATTATTATATTTGTTATAGAGTTTAAGTCATATCATTAGTTATATTAATAGCCCTCAACATAATTTCGTTAATTATTTTGAAAAGGTTTATAAATTGCCAAGAAGAGAATTTTAATAAGCAAGTAATAGACATTAGAATTATTTGAGCTTTGGGATTATTGATAAGAAATATAAGTAAGGAAGATGAAAGAAATCATCTAATTATAAATGCTGGTTAAAAAAGAGATAATTTATTGGGCTAGAAACCTTGAAAGAAAATATTAAATGTATTTTTTATTTTAGTTATTTGTTCTTGGTCTTTGAATGATTTTTATTTTTGTTAATAAGATAAAATAATTCTGAAAGAAGCTAAAATTACTAGCACTTAAACGATCTGTATATGAATAGCTTACAATGAATATGAAAGCAAATAGTAAATTCAAAGCTGGAAATACTTCTTTAAAGTCTAAATAGTAAATTTGTAAAAATTGCGAAATTTAAATTTAAGAATTGTTCCAAATAAAATCCTATAACTGCTTCATATTAATATAAATTTAGAAGTTTTGGTCAGATTTTAACATTTTTGAATATATAGCTTAATAATCTAAAAAATTAACTCAAAATAAAAACAGTAAAAACTATAAAAATAGAATTAAGTGAACTAGCCATAAAAAAACTAGAACTATATTTAAGCATTTTTCATATATTTTAGTCAATTCTATTGCTACTTTGTTTTATTTCAAAAAAGTCAACATTAAGGCATAAAAGTAATTTTAAGTTAAAATTTTGGAAATAATAGTAGTTAAGATTATCAGGTCTAGGTACATTTATAATGGTATTTAATATTATCATTTAAGTAATAAAAGCCACAAATCAAAATATTTAGAAGCAGATTATACAACTACGCTTTATGAAATGATATTGCTTTATGCTGATACAAATCCCAAATACTAAGAAATATATTAAATATTTTTAGTCAAATCAGTGAAAAATTTTTCTGTATTGGTTACTATAAAGTCAAATGAATGCTTTGATGTATTTAAATCAGATTTATTTTTTTAGCATTAGCAAAAATTCTACTCGCATTTGTTTCAAATTGTTCCTTCTCTGTTACAGTACAAGCAATTCTATAACTTTAAGTTACAATTATTGCATTTCTAATTCTTTATAAAATATATTTGGTCACTACAATTTTCTACACATTTATTATCAAGTAAAAGATATGGAAGTTAGCATTTAAGACATGCTTATCATTCTTTATCACATTCTAAGCAATTTTCTAAATTTTTAACACATTTTATACAAGTTTGATTATCTATAAAATAACTTTTATCAAGGCAATTTTAAACACATACATTTCCAAGTAAAAGATAAAGATATTAACATGAAATACAAACATTTCCTTACTGGGTGCAACTTTAACAACAAGGAATATTTTTATAGCTAAAATCACATTTTTCATCGCTATCTTAGTCTTGTTAATTACTAGTCTTTCTCTACTTAAATTTTTTAAGAGCATATACATTCATCTTTATCAAATATTCAATCTTCGTAGCATTGCAAACAGTTGAGATCTGAACTCCCATAACATTAGAGTGAGCTATTGTAAAAATCCTTACGTCAAATTATTCAAGGAATAACCTACAAAAAGTTAAACATGGTAGAAAAAATCTATGGAAACAGTTAAAATTTTTTCGTTGACTTATTTTAATTTTGAATTTATTTCTGTACGGTTGTTCGAATTTTATGTGATAGATAGCTTAATATAAGCATAATTATTTTAATACATTTATAAAAAGACATCAATCTATGAAATTTAGTTAAATTTAATTCAAGCCATTATACTAAATTAAGCTTAGGACTAAGGATTATAGTTGTAGCTATTGAATTATTTTGAAGGAACTTGGTTTTATTTTGAATAGGCCTATGTATTGTTAGTTTCCATAACATCAAAGAAATTATTCTAAGATAGAGAAATCTAGAATGTAAAAAGAACAGGAAAGAGTAAGGTGAGCTTCATTTTATTTGATTATGATATTGAAATAATTAAATAAATTTTCTTTATGAATTTAACAATTATTTCATTTAATTTCAAGCAACTCTTTTTCTTAATTCATCTTCTTATTATATTTGCTTTAAATTTAGGAATTCTTCAAATTAGCTTACTTTAAGAGTGTATTCTGTGTTTACTTGATTATTTATAATTTTTTCAAACTTAAATATAAGAACTAATGATTTGTTTCTAGTATAAATTTAAAAATCTAAATTAGATAATTAAAAATAATAAAATGATTTAATTAAAAGAACTCAGAATGTCTAAGTTTGCATAATATAAGATACTATAATTAATTATTTTATTTTTAAGAGCTTTATTGCCTTTTTTTAATTAACTTTTAAAAAATCTAATGAATGGGCTTTCATTTTATCTTATATAAATTATTATAATAGAAATAATTATTTTAATTTCAAATTCCAGTTTTAACATCCCTTGCCAAGTAAATAAGATCAATTGCCATGTTCTATGAGAAGCAATTTTGGTGAGACTATTTTTATTGTAAGAAATTTGCTCTATTTAAACTAAACTGCTTTTATACTATTTTTATAAAGCTTAAGCTAAAAATTTATATTTCTTAGTATTTTTTCTTTTTTAATAATAAGAAAGTTACTAAATATTTAACTTAATTCTTTCATTTAAAAAAACTTTTTGGAACTTAATTAGTTTCTTTATCTCCTATCGTGATAATCTCCAATTACAAAATTTCCCGTTCTTCATTTAATGTAAACTCCCATAATCTTTTTGCTATTTTTTTGTTTAGTTAATAAAAGTTTAATCTAATTAATGCTTTTTTCTTATAGCTTTGAGAAAGAAAAATAAATTAAGTCAGATAATTTAAGTCCAAATAACATAAAGTAATGAACATTCAGACCTAATAGTAACTATTAAGAATGATAAGCTACTGAATACTAAATTTACCTTTTATTGCCATAAATTAGGAATTTAAAAGTGCTCTCTTTAATTAATAATATAAAATAGACGATTTATAGAAACTTGTAGCAGAAATACAATTAATTATTAAGTCAAACAATAAATTTAGAAACTTAGCTACTGAAAAATATAGATAAATTAATATTTGGCATAATATTTAGATATGCATAATTCAGTAAATGGAAATTATAAAATGCAATATCCATTAAAATTCATTCATCAAGTAAATTTTTTCATTTCTTAACTGTAGCGAGTCTTAAAAAATGAATTAAAGCTTTAACCCTTCATAATTAAATTTATTAAATGAAGAATTTATATGAATCAGGTACTTTGCAATTAAATTAAGAGATTAAGTAAAGCAAATCTCGTTAAATAAATCAATTTATAATTAAATTTTGAGAAAACCAATTTTTCTTAATAATTCATAGATAAATCATTTAAAAAATTTTCTTTCAAATATTCTTTTATTATCCTCCCAAGATTATTTTAAATTTAAGTTTCTATAGGAATAAGCACAAAATACTTCCAATTTTCTTACATTAATATTTATTTTAAGTTAGTTTGCTAAGATTTATAAAGTCTGCCATTTATAGATAAATAAAGAGTAATCAATATTTTTTAATTTTCGTTTCGTTATGACTTGGTTTAAAATTGTACTATATCTGCTCAATTATGCTGCTAGAAAATCTAAGCTATAATTTTCACTTATTCCTGTATAATTCTTAAAACTTTTTTCCCACAATAGTGGATATAAAATTAATTAATAATTGCATTCTTAGTTTCTAATCTTCAAATAAATTGAGAATAGTTCTTTAATAACTTTTTTTATATATTCTATCTTGATATATTAATTAAAGTTTTAATTTAAATTTAAAAAATATGTTTAATCTAAAAATATCAGAAAGAAAACAAAAATAAAGTTATTTTGTTTGCTTAACTTAATATATTCTTTTCATCTTGTAATAAATTAAGAAATCATTTAAAATAATTTTTCTTTTTATTCCTTTATAATACTTAATGATCTGCTATTCTTTAAAATTGACTATATTTTGATATTATTTTAATTATAATAGTTAAAGAAAGCTTTAGTAGCTTTCAAATATATAAAATTTTTAAGATTAAAGCACTAAGTTTTTTGCATTTTTATAAAGTTATTATTTTTACTGAAAATAAGTATGAAGATTTATCTAATAGGGTGACATTAAAAAATATTTTAGTACCACTAATTATTGCAATAAAATAAATAAAAATTTAAAAATATTAAAAATGTAATGATGAATTGCTTAATTATTATTTATAAAAGTAAATAAAACAATTATAAATCTTTTAGTTTCTATTAAAAATAAAAATTTTATAAATAATAAATAAATAAAAATTATTATGAAGCGCGTAGCACCTCGATGGCGCGCAGCTCTTTCAATATTAATATTTAATATTTAAAAATGTTCTCATGATTCTTGTTAAATTCTAGAGGTCCGATGAGTCATGTCAGCTTCTTCAAATGGGGAATCTACTTATTAAAAATTATTCTAAAATCTTGAGTCAAATGCTTCAGTCTTCTTGAATAAGGTCCAAATAAGAGATAGTTATTAAGTTGGTAATTAGAAGGCCCGTCAGTCAAACTTTCATACTGCTAGAGAGAACCCTCGGGGTAAGTTAGGTACGTCTCAACAGAGCTTATCTTCCCTTCCCCATGGTGGCATCTAGTACGAGATTACTCGCAATGCAGTATACACTGCACCAGATTTCCTACTAGTTTGACTGACGCGGCCGACGTCCATTTTTTAATAAATAATAATAAATAAATTTGATTATGGAGCGCGTAGCACTCTCGTTGGTGCGCAGCTCTTTAAAAAAAATGTTTCATACTGACAAGAATGTTTGTTACTGATAAAATTATCAGATACTGATAAACCTTGTTCAATACTGGTATAATTATTCAGTACTGATAAAAATGTTCAATACTGATATAATTTTAGAATACTCGTAATCTTTAATACTTGTTGGAGGTTCAAGAACATGGCAGGTTTGCGTCTCATTACATCGCCAAAGCAGAGGACGACATGTGTCAATTATGGGTACTTAAATTCCCCACCTCTGATGAAGCTCGCAAAAATAATTTCCTTTTATTTCCAGAATTAAAAATTAAAATAAGTCAGTGCCGAAAGTCAAACTAGCAGATATCTCGAGGCCAAACCAAAGCAGAGGAAAACATAAAGTTGATTATGGGTACTTAGCTTCCCCAACCTCTGATAAACCCGTCCCTTGTTGTTCACCTTTGAATAACTATGGCGATTTAATAAATATTATAATAATATAATAATTACATATAAAAATTAAAAATAGCAGCTAAAAATGCTTTATATTTTTGTAAAATTATTATCTTAAATATAAAATTAAATGAAAACTTTAAAATTTAAGGAAAATAACTATTTTTTGCTATTCCATTTGATATTATTTTAAAACTTAAAAACTAGATAAGTTAAATTTATTTAAATATTTAATATAAAATTTTCTAAATAAAGTAAAAGCTATTAAATGAAAAATTATATATATAAAAAGGAATAATAAATAAATTTTTGTTTTAAATATAAAATATTTATAGTTTCATAAAAGGGAAAAATTTATCATAGAAAGATAAATTTTTAATTTTATTATAAATAATCTAAAATTTAATAATCATTTCATATTAAATAATTTATAATTAATAAATAAAAAATAAAAAATAAATATATTTGAAAAAACATTTAAATTCTATATATAAAATATAAAAATTTAACCAAAAATTATTAATAGTACATTTATTTAAAAAATAATTTAGAACCATAAAAGCTTTATTCTTTAAAAAATTTAGCTTAAAAAGATTAAAAAAGTATTTTTATATTTCATTTATGTGAATAAAATTTTAATTAGCAGCTTAAAAATAATTTAAAGAAGCAATAATTTTTTTAGTACCTTTTATAAACTTTAAAATTTCTAAGGAAATCTTTAGCTCATATTTTACTCTTATAAATCATTAACAATTCTTTAAAAAAAATTATTTTATATCTAGATAAAAATAATTAAATACAATTACTTTTTATTATCTCTTTTAAATTAAAAAATAATGAAATTTAACATAGCAATCTAAAATAAAAAATGATAGGTAAACTTTTCTAAAATAAACCCTTTGAAATTTCTATATAATTAACTAAACGAATAAATAATTAAAATAGCACTAAATATTCAATTGAGTTATGAATTATAAAAATTAAATTAAATTTTTATAATTTTATAAGGTTTGTAATGTTGGTAACTAAAATAAGTTTAAGGATATTCAAACTTATAAATAAAATTATCTCCTTGCTTTTAAATATTTTTCTAGATTTTCTTATAATTATCTTAAAGATATCTCTAGTGATTTTTTAATACCTTATTATTCTAGTAAGAATTAAAGAGGTTTAAAGTTTATTTTCTTTCTATTCATAATCATATATTTAACTGCACTTTGCTTAATCATAAATTTTAGAAATTTAAGGTAACTAATCATTTAAAAAGCTTGAACTATTAACTATTTTTAAAGAAAATCCTCCTATTCTACTTCTTATATAAATGATTATTGTGCTTATGCTTTTTAGTGATGCTTCAACTAGAAATAAGACAAATTTATAGCATATGAACAAAGCTTATATAGATAAATGAAACAGTTAAGTCTTAATTAAATTCTTATTCATAGGGTTAGGATAAGTAAGCATATTTAAAAGTGAGATATAAATAAGTTAAAATTTTAAATAAGTAAATTTAAAAAAATAATAAGCTATTGAAACTAGAGATCAGGTTAAGAAAGATATTGCATTGAATTTAGCTAAAATAAAACAATGTAAATTATTAGAATTTTGATTAAAAAAAGAAGACATAAAAAATTTCGTCTGATAAGGGATTTTCAAACAAAAATTTTATTCAACTTTTAGAAAATAATTTTGTGATATATTACTGAGAAAAAGTTTGCTTGATAGATTAAATTGATGAAATAGTTAAATATATAAAGATGATAAATGTCTTTATTTTACTATTTTAAAAATATATAATAAAATGATATTGACAGCACTGACTTTAAATATATAGCTAAATTAAATTATTTTGTCTTATCTAAATTTCTTTGATATATTTACTCCCAGCTCTACTTAATTTTATTCTAACTAACATCCAACTCCTTCTCAGTAACATACTAGTTATAATTTTAATTCTTAGACTTAAATTAAATTCAGTGTTACAGCTTGAATTAAATTTGATTAGATTCATAATTGATAATAATAATTACCTTTAACATTGAAAATTAGAGTTCATGATAAAACCAATTAAAGATAGAAAGAATGAAAATCTTAGAAAATTAAAATCTGATGAAAAAAATCTTTAATAAGTAAACCAAAAATATATCTAAATATCAAAAAGGTAAAATTTTGTTTTGGTTAATAATAATTAACTAATTTACTACAATGGATATATAATTCTCTTTAGTAACTTTAGAATCTTCAAGAAAAAATTAAAAAATGATTATCTTTTCACAATATTTAGTTTATAATTTCATTATAATTAATATAAATCAAATGTCATTTTATTTCTAGAAATAGAAGTTCATTTCGTAGATATTTCTGAATATTAATAGATAAAAGGTTATCTAAATATTAATAATGATAATAAGATGAATATACTAGTTACAACAATCTAGTTAAATATTAGATATTTAATAACTATTTATTTTCACTATTAAAATTAGCTTTTCATATCTTCTAGAATTTAGAGACGCAAATATTCAATTTAGATAATTCTTTAAATAGATTTCTTTATTAGTATTCTAGTAAATTTGAGAGTTACAATCTTTATATTTGAACGTTATAATAAACAAAAAAAAAATTATTTAGGCTTATAATAAATTTCTCCAACAATGTATTATATCCTACTACAAGTTGACACACTGTATTCATTGAGAGATTTCTCATTATATCAGAAACAAAATTAAATAGAATTTGATAAAAATACTATACAGCTTTCATGTAATCATTCTTTAAGCTTATTTAAATCTTTAGTTACATTAATTTATTTCTTAGTTAGATATTTCTATATCATAGCTATTTTAAAAGAAGATTGTAATTAAATAAAAAATAAAAAAAACTTACAAATAAATTGCTGAAGCTAGAAAAATTTTATAGTACTTTACTATAAAAATTTCTTTTTTATTTTAAACTGCATGATAATCTATCTAATCCTATATGTTTGTGTAGATTTAATTTAATATAAGTAAAAAAGAAAAAAGATAAAAAATAAGAGCTCTTATCGAGTCTTAATATAGAGAAAAAATTAAATTTGAAAAAGATATTTGAGTTGCATATAAAAAATGATATAGCTAATATTTTCTATTTTTTAATACTAAGAACAGGTAAGTTTGATATCGAATGTGCTTAAAAATAAAATTATAAGGTTTTAAGGCTCAACGGTTAGAGAATCAATCTTCTAATCTGAGTTTTGCGGGTTTGAATCCTTATAGAACGTTTTTATTCAAAATACAGCATTAGCAAAATTGTAAATTCAGGATTTGAAGTGTAAAAAGAAAATGCTTTTCAAATAAATAAATGAGATTATAGAGTGCGTAGCATCTCAATGGTGTTCAGCTCTTTAATAAAGATTTTTAAATGAAAAAATTCCTTGTTGAAGTCTTCCACAGTGCTGGCATTCCCTTGTGAGTTTTGTCTTCTATAGGGCCGCAATCAGAGAGTTACCCTAAGAGACCTTAGTATCTGGTATCTTTCATCGTTAATGCTACTTGATACCTCTTCGATCTTGTCTTGTATTCTCTTCTCTTGGATGGTTCTAAGCCTATGGGGTACTTCCTGGTACAAATTTTGAAAGTGAAAAAAACAAAAAAGCTAAGAAAAGGTATTAGGATCTCAATAAAGATGCTTAAGTAATGCTTAAATAAGCTAAGAATCTAATTAACCCAAAAATTTGACAAAAAATGAATTATAATTAAAACTAAAAATATCTATGTATAAGCAGCTGAGAAACTCAAGTGCTTAATAAGCATTCAAATCTTAGTTAAGAATAAATAGAAATTTCCAATAAAAAAAACAAATGGAATGTATAAAAATAAACCTTTTATCAATAACTAGGAATTGAGTCATCTTTAAAACATGCCTCCTTTTTCGGAATTTGAAATTAAAAAAAGTAATCTCTTAACAAGTATTTAGAACTAAGAATATTTTTCATCAAAGCTAACTTATTTTTATATATCATTCTTAATTAAAAGTAAAAATAAAGGATTATAATTAAGGACAGCATCCTAGATGATACATGTCTTATTATTTTGTGATAAAATTTTCTTCGATAAATAAATTTAATATATTATTTAGTTATAATATTATCATCATTAAATTTATTAAATGTCAAATATACTTTTAGGGTTATTAACTAGAGTCTTTAACTAAAGTAGATTTATATGTACTGAGTTTATCAAAATCAATATTATTTAAAACAAAATAAAACAATGCTCATAAGAGTTAACTTTAATGCACTTGAAAAAATTAAAGTTTAATGATAATTTTCTACTGACGCTTCTTGAGACTGAACATAATTGGAGGGAGATAAAAAGCTACAACCTAGGTCTAGTATCAGAAAACATTCATACAGCTAGATATCTCACCAACTCTTAAAATACCTAAGAAAAAGAAATAGACTTAACCTTCTCAATTAGTTATTTTAAGCTCCTGAAACAGCCACATGAAACCTAATTAGTTTAGTAGTTGCTGAGCTATATCAGATAATACAGAAATTCAAGCTTGAGCATGACCTAAATAAGAAGTTATCAATCAAAAGCTTGTAAAACTCCACTCAAAAATAGAAGAGACTTAAATTGGAGGTTAAGTCACTAAAGGCAGATTTGCAACTCTGAAAGAGGAGTTTATGCTACCCAAGCAAACATATTTAGATGTAAATCAAAGACTTGGAATAGTGTAAAAGATGGCATTAAAGATTATCTATGCTTTATAAGTCTCTGTTGTTTTGATTGAGCTAGAAAAATTATACCCCTCCTAAACTGCTCAGTAACTTCCCCTTATCAAAGTTAAGAATCAGAAATTCCTTATAAAAATATATATTTTGAGGAAAAATTGGGCACTACTACCGAAACTATTTAGAGCTCGAAAGTAGATAGAAACAGTACAGAAGTAAGATTTAGTAGTAAGAACGAAGGGAGTAGCGGAAGCAAAAAATCTATAACATAGCATAATTTATTATTGTGGTGTCACCTATATTTTGTTTGCCACATATTAGAATTTGTAGAATATTTCTTATCAGAAATCTTTGATGAGTATTTATCTGGCTTTTTCAGGGCGTAGATTCTTAAATTTTGCTTCTTTTCTCCTCTTGTTAATGCATTAAAATTAAATATTAGTTGTCATATCTCGAATCTCCTCAACGCGTCTGTAATCTTTGAAGCTTCTAAGTAAAGCTAAAATCTTTTTTCTAATATAGATTTCCGTTTAGTACGCAATAAATTTTAAATATGTTTTAAAATCCATTTTTTTTCTTAATATTTTTTCCTTTGAATCTATAGTATTGGTTAACCTTATTTCCATTTTTTTTACAATATCAGCATTTTTCCTATTTTCTAATAGGAGAATTCAAAATGCGGATTCTGTTCTTCTCTTGATTCTGAAACTGATTGTTATTTAAGTTTGATTTGTTACAATTAACTGCTCCTCTGGTTAAAATTTTATTTTAAATTCCAATCGATTTGAATAATCTATCTTTCCATCTCATAAGAAAATGTCTGTTAATTAAATAATTGCTTAGAATTATATCCATTTATCAGTTTGTTAATTGTAAGCATAAGAAAAGTTATTTATTTAAAGCCTTAAACTTCTTTTGTTAGCTTCTAATTATCCAATTGAAACAAATAGAAGTCTTTAGAAAAATCTGTTAAATTAGGTGCTTTTGTAGAAATCTTTTATTTATAGGTGCCATTTTTTAATATCATAATAATTGTTTAAAAGATTTGGTTATTGGAATTTTAAATTAAGCATAATCCTAGAAAGAACTAAGCTTTTTTAACTAATAGCACTTTATTTATTCTTGTACTATATAATTAAAAAACATCTCTAGTAGCTATTGTATTAAATATCTCCTGCTGATGCTATGAAATAAAGCAAACGTAGTTTTAATTTACTTATACCTTATAATTTTTCATTTTAACTACACTCTCTTTTCTCTTCGAATTGTTTTCTTAAGGTTAAATATCCTTAGCAAGATTAAATTATGAATCTTCTAATGGAATCCTTTTTTATAGTTATTAGTATGTATAATCATTTAAACAAATCTAATTTTAAGGAATCAACTATTCAATTTAAAGCTTCTTTGAAACTTTTTTCAAATTGACTACTCTTATTTTCTAAAAGTAAATTATTATATATTATTATATTAATATCCTTTAAAACCGCCATAGTTGTTCGAAGGTGAACAACAAGGTCATCTTCATCAAAGGTTGGGGAAGTTAAGTACCCATAATCGACTTTATGTCTTCCTCTGCTTTGGTTTGGCCTCGAGACATAAGATTCTTAGACCTTCGACGTTGGCTTGACTTGGTTTCGTTTATTTTTAATACTGGAACAAAAAAGAAATAATATTGCGAGCTTCATCAGAGGTGGGGAAGTTAAGTACCCATAATTGACACATGTCGTCTTCTGCTTTGGTGATGCAATGAGACACAATCCTGCCATGTCCTTGGACCTCCAGCAAGTATTAAAGATTACGAGTATTCTAAAATTATATCAGTATTGAACATTTTTATCAGTACTGAATAATTATACCAGTATTGAACAAGGTTTATCAGTATATGATAAGTTTATCAGTAACAAACATTCTTGTCAGTATGAAACATTTTTTTTAAAGAACTGCGCACCAACGAGAGTGCTACGCGCTCTATAATCAAATTTATTTATTTATTTATAACTAAAGAAGTCTTTAAACTTAAATGAAATGGATATATCTTAAAACTAAATTTTAATGTTGGTAGAGTTTAAGTATATATCTAAAGAAAGATTTGTTTAAGCTATAAAAAATGATTACCTTAGGAATAAAAACAAAATAAAATGCTTCAAGCCCTCAATTATGAAAATCATAGCTATTTAAGTATTTAATATGGAATCTTGAAACTGGAATGCTTAGTGCTTTAAATTTTTTCTTTTATTTCTGTGTTATCTCAAACGAGATTCAATTATTCTAAAAAATGAAGGAAAATTTATAATTTTAGTGAAAGACAACTCATAATACTGCTAGCTGAAGCAATGAATAATTATAAACTTAATTTAATTAGCATTGTAAGATTTATTAGCATTAAACTATTTAGAAAGAGTAAGATAGAAAGATATAAACTGTAAAGCAAGTTATATTAAATAAAAGTGATAAATACCTCTGACTATCTATTTTTATATTTTTTATTTATTTTTACACATTTTATCTTTTTATAAAATCAGAGCACAAAATATACCCATGTTGTGAATTGAACCCATTAAAATAAACTTATCACTAATATTCTGATTGTTCAACCATCTAAATATCTTAACCAATAAATTATTAATTTTAGGTTTAATTTATACTGATTTTCATCTCTTTTTTTGTTGAGTATAAAGTTATTAATAATTTATCCTTCAATTAATAAAATGAAAATAGTAAGGATCTTAAGTCTTTACCTCATTGAATTTGTTTTGGCTTAACTAGATTACTTTGATATAATTATCCCTAGCTCTCCTAAATTTTATTCTTAACCATAATCAACAGATTGCCAAGAATTTTAGAATTATAATTATAATCCTTAGAATTAAACTCAGTTTAGTATTTCAGCTTGAATTAAATTTAACGAAGCTGAATAAATAAGAATTTTTTTATAATTATGATAAAATTATACAAGTTTTTTAGAGTTTGCCTTACATTAAAAACCAAGAGAATAGACTAAATTTCAAATAAGACATTCAAAAACATAGAATATCCCTTGAACTATACGAACTAAATTTACTTATGATATTTGAATTTTTCTAGGATTTTCTCTAAATAACTTATTTCAAGCTTCTTTTTCTTTTACGCACTCTAAACTTAATAACATTCTTATGAGTGAGATTTTTACTTTTCCTGAGTGAATAACTTTTACTTAAAATGATCTTATTTATTAAGGAAGCTTTCACTAATCTTATAATTATAATGGATGGATGTACTCAGCTAGATATTATAAAGAATCCTATTTAACTGCAATTGATTTCATGCATATCTTAAGTATCTAATTTTAAGGTTTTACTTCAACTTATACAATTCAATGCTGAGATTATTGCTTTAAATGTTACAACATTTCGAATAATAATTGCTTATAATGCTATAATGGCTGAATATTTTAAGAAAATTCTTGTATATGCTCACTAAAAATTTAGAAGGAAAAAGATTGCTAACCTAATTGTCCAGGTAATTAGCAAGACTAAGATAATGATGGAAAATGTGATTATTGCAACTAAACTATTCCTTTCTGTTAAAATTGCACTGAATCAGGAGATATTTGTACTAACTGTTAAGAATCTGATTTACTTTTTGATAATATATGTGTAGATAGTTGTCCTAATAATACTTATTTTATTTAAAATGAAACTTGTACTTAGTGTGATTAAAAAATAAAAAATTGCTTAGAATGCGAAATAGAAGGAGATATTTGTACAAGATGTCAAGTTCCTTGATTTTTATTAGATGAATAATGTGTTAAAAGTTGTCCAAATGAAACTTATTTCGAATAATATTAAGCTTGCTAGAAATGTAACTCAAAGATATAATATTGCTTATATTGTGATATTGAAGGATAAACATGTCTTTAGTGCTAGTAACCTTATCTTTTACTTGATGGTAAATGTGTAGGACAGTGTTCTTCTGATGATAGTTATTTTATTTATAATTAAACTTGCTTAAAATGCAATATAAGTATAGATAATTGCAACACTTGCAATATTGATGGTAATAATTGTACTAAATGCTAAGAAGGTTATTACCTTTTAGAAGGTTAATGTGTTATTAACTGTCCTAGTTTATCTTACTTTTAATAAAATTAGATTTGTATAAAATGCTAAGAAAAATTTGATAAATGTTTATATTGTGAATCCTCAGGACAAGGATGTAATAAGTGTATGAAAGGGAATTATTTATTAGATAATATTTGTGTTTAGAGTTGCCCTTTAGATGAGTATTTTATTTTAAATTAATCCTGCTATAAATGTGAAATGATAACTGTTAAATGCATAAACTGTGATTTGAGTGGAAGAGAATGTACTGGGTGTAAAGAAGGCTTTTATTTATAAGAAGGTTAATGTGTCTCAAATTGTTCTTTTGATGGAGGCTATTTTGCTTAAAATCAGACTTGCTCAAAATGTAATATCAGTTTAGATAATTGTTTAGACTGCGATTCATAAGGAAAAATATGCAAAAAATGTTAAAATTATTTCTTCCTACTTGACAATGAGTGTGCTTAAATTTGCCCTAACTAAACTCATTTTAAATGGGATAAAAATTGTTTAAAATGTGATTAGAAATTAAAGGGTTGCTTATAATGTAGTGAAGATGGAAACTAATGTTTAGATTGTCAGGAAAAGTTCCTTTTAAGTGACGGAAAATGCACATAAACACCCTTATAAAATGAAGATTTTTATAAAGATATAAAAAAGAGTCTTGATGATTTTTAGATTTCTAACACAGAAAAAAAAGTTCTCTAGACTTCTTCCGATTTATCTTCCGCTCTTGTTTACACCAGTACTTTAGTCAGTTTGAATTCTGCATTAACTAGCTTTTTTAGTAACTCTAAATATTCAACAAGTACTTCTAAATTTCTATAAGGTATTTTTATAACTCAATTTATTCTTATGAATGGGTTTGTTGATGTTTAACGAACTGAAGCTCTAGACGCTTATTATTTTACTAATTTTGATAATGATTAAAAGTAAAATGGACTAAGTAATAACAACTTATTTGGTTTGAATCTTAACTCTGATAAGCTTAAAATAGATAATCAAATGTATGTTTAACTTAATTACTAAAGTTATACTCTATTATCCAATTTATTCGAAGCTCTATTCCTATTATTCATTCTACTTTTTATTGATTTGCTGCTGAAATTTATTGGACTAAAATACTGTAAAAATAAAATAGAAAAGCTAAGAACTAAATTAACGAACAGAAACTACATCTCAGTGATTTATAGTATCAAAGCTCTTTAGATTAATAATGCTGTTATGCTACAGCTTTAGCATTTTACTATTTCTGATTTTTATTCTGGTTTAAACTCATTCCTTGCTATTTTAGTACTAGTAAGCTTTAATATTTAGATTATATAAATTACTATTATTTTCCATAGCTTTAAAGTGCTTAAAAAATATTTAAGTATAAAAACTTAGTTTGAGCAAACAAAAGATGAAAGGATTGAGAAGGAGATGACATAAATAAAAGAAAAGTATATAGTTTACTTTGACTAAAAGCGATAGAATAACTAGATGTAAACTCTTTACTAAACTTTCTTTCTGGTAAGAAGGCTTTTTGTTTCATTTGTAGCCATCATATTTGTAGAAGAAAAAGTAGCGTAAATAATTCTTTACCTTAGTCATTGCTTAGCTTGGTTCTTTTATGTGGTTTATTTCAAACCTTTTGAAAATATTTTTTTGAATGCTATAGAGATAATTGGAGAAATGGTACTTATTTTTATTTATTTCTTTAATTTCTATTTCCATGCTAATAGCCATAGAGCTTAGGCTTATGACAGCGATAAAAATAGATAAACTTTAGGAGTAGTGATTACAATAACATGTTGTCTTTTCACAATAATAGCTTTGGTAATATCCCTTATAATATCTTTGACAGATTTGTATAAATCTTGCAAAAAAGCTAAATAAGATAAAATTTAATAGTAATAGAATGAATAGTAAAGCTAGCAAGATTTCCACAATCAAGATGAATCATAAAAAAAAGTGACCACTAATCTACATAATACTACATGTATATAAAGTCAACGAGAAGATAAGGATTAACTTTATTAAATACACGAAAACGTAGAAGAATAAAAAATATCTAAATATTATAGAAAACAAACCAAGAATAAAAAGTCAAGAAGTCATAAAACTAAACATAGTAGCAAGAAATAAATTTTTTGAAAGGAACTTTTAGATTATTTCTTTTAATTTTTATCATCTTAAAATAGTTAAATCAAGCTTTAATTCCAAGTTTTTTCTTTGAAATAACTTATTAAAATAAAAATTGTTCTTTATTTAACTTTAAATCTAAATAACTAATTTTAAAATCGAAATAAAGACATTTTAAACTTCTTTTAATACATCTCTTAGTATATTGTTAAGATACCTAGATATTTATAACTATTATTGCCAATAAAAGATATTTAAAGCTAATTTGTTTATATCTATTAGATATATAATTTTAGTTATTACATGCTTAATATTTATTTTTATAAGTTATTTAATTTTTAAATATTTGATATTTATGAATTCGTTATGTATTTCATTTAAGTAGATATACTAATACTTTTTGAACATTCTTAGAATAGTTGCCAACCTTTTCTTATATATTCCTTTATATTAATTTTAGATATTATGAGATTTATTAATGCTTTCGAAGTTGTATCCAAATTCAATTTTCATCCTAATGAATGAATCTTTTAAAAAAATATTATTTTTAAGTTTGAGGCATTAGGTTATATATTTAGGTAAATTAAAATTTAATTAAAAGACATCAAAGTACTTTCTAGCAAAGTAAATAAAAATAACTTCAATCATATAATTAATAATATAATCATAGCTACATGATTTGCTTATCATTTTTGCTGTTTTAAGATAAGAAGATTAAGTTTATTTTTATTTTTTCTATAATAAACTTAGGTGAAGGATTTCGATAAACTAATTTTTAGCTTTTATGACTGTGTAAATATATGTATAGAATTTAAGGATATAAGTATATAGATATTTTTAAATTTTAGATTCAGATTATCTATTAATGGTATATCTCTAATGCTTTTAAATTTTCTTCTTAATTTTAAACTTTTGATATTTTTATATGCCTTTAATTAAAAAAAATTAATTATTAAGAAATATTAATCTAGTTTAAAGTGTATAACGTAGTCTGTTTATTAGATATATATTCTCATAAAAAAGTTTTACTGATAACTGACAATTATGTTTTCTTTTTTCATACACAGACTTAATTATAATTTTACATAGTGATAAACACCTTATTTTTATTTAAGAAGATTAAATTCATTTTATATGCCACCTTTAATCTTAAAATTTTTCAAAGTGCTTCTTTTACAAATTGGAATAAAAGATTTTCAATTTTCAGCTTAGGATTTTGAATCCTTCTTTTTAAGTAAAATGTTTTATATTTAGCTTCTTTTTATAGTTTATATTTCTTTTGTAGACTCTTACTTTAAAAATTATAATAAGCAAAAGTTAATCAAAGAAAGCCAAAGAAACTCTAGCTTTAGTGAATTTATTTTATTTCACTATTACTAAATTTTATTAGCAAGTAGGTCTAATAAAACTTAAAATCTAATTTTCTTATTGCAGGGCTACCGCTTTGTATCCTAAATCAATTTATTTTTTAGCATATTTTCTTATTTTTTTAAATACTCCTCATCCGTCACTTTTAACCAGGCATTACTAAAAAATTGTCGAGGATTTATATTTAAAGTTTATTGTCACAATTATAGCAAATATTGCTAAAGATTGATTTAGAATATGCAATTATATATCAAATAACTTTATATTTATGACATTAAATTTATTGTAAATAAGTCATTAAATTATAAATACAAAGTAAGCTTAGCTTAGTAATTCAAATTTAGATTATATAATATCTTCATTATTATATTTTTGGACTTAAAATAAGAATCAAAGAATCTAAAGCAAAATGATCAATCAAGCTAGCAATATTTTATTTAATATTTTAGAGTAAAAGTTCGAGTAAAGGATCTAATGGGAAAGCGTAGAATTCAAATTTGCTTATCTTAAAATTAATAATTTAGACTACAAGATTTAAAATTTTACTCTAATTTTACTATTTGATAAGCTTTAATAAGTTCCTTCTTAAAACTCTATTTATACTAATAAGCTTAAAATGATTTATTTAGTTTCATTATAATTAAGATGCTTTTTATTAATTAAGTAATATTCTAATTAATTATAACTTTATAGAAAACTTAAGGTAGCACTAATGCTTTAATAAATATAGGATATTTTAAATAATTTTGGTATATTTTCTAATGTATTTGGTAGTATTAAAAGTATTTATAGATAAAGCTTTAAGATGGTGAATTTAAAATTGTTAATCACAATGCTTTCTATAATCATAGTTTAAAATCTCATTTAATAATTTTTGTCAAAATCCTTAGAATCCTTTTTTATAGAGAAGCTTAGTGCAAAACTTAGATTAAATATTTCTTTAAGGATTGAATTAAATAGATGAAAGGAATTAAATCTATTTTGCTAATTAAAGCTGATTTTTTCATATATTTAGTATTTATATAATTACCTTGTATAAATGCGTGGAAATGAGTTCATTATTCTAGGTATAGCACATTAATCTAATAATTAGATGGAAAAAGTAACTTATAATTATTAAATTTTTATTAGGATTTCATTTAAAGGTTTAAATTATTTGGTGAGGTATATTTAAAACTAACTATCATGTGTATAAAGCTTTTGGTATATTTATTAATTAAAGTGATTATTGATCTGATAAACGAAATGAATATACTTATAATTTAAGTCTAGTTAAATTAGCCTTACTAACTCAATCTTAGTCTCTTACTTATTAAATAGTTATTCTCTAAAATGAATTATACCTTAATGTACAAAGTTAGACTTAAATCAAGTGAATATTACCAATTACCTTCTATTAAGTTAGTTTTATCAAAGAGCTTTCTAGCTTATATTAAGAAATTATATATTAGAAATAATTAATAAAAGAATAAAGATTTAGAATTCTACTCCATCCTATAAGCTGTGCTATTGAAGAAAAAAGACATTAAATTCAACTTTTAGCTATAAAATTAAATGAAATATCCTTCACTTTTTATACTTAAAGAAAAAGAAAAATTAAAACAAATAAAATTAACCTTTGTAAGCTAAAAGCTAAGATGTAGGAATTAAAATACTATAATTACAATAATATTTTAAATAGTTCATCTAAGTTAAAAAGTGCTAATATTAGCTTAGACTTTTAAAAAGAAAGAATCAATAAATCTAAAACTCAAGCATATCTTATTTCAATCCTAAAGTTATTTATAAATTATTTTAAAATAAAGGGAAACATTTTCTATTTAAGAAATTATATTTATTTAAATCTATTTCATAGAGCTAATTCTTCTTAAAAAAGGGTTATCCAATATAATATTCAACTTTTATCTAAATTTTATTTTTTCTCTTTGTTTAATGTACTATTGCCCATTCTTACCAATAAAGGAAGATAAAGAAATTTTTATACCTAAATATCAGCAAAAATAATTGCAAAATTCCAATTTTAAGTTTTTATTTATTATTTTTCATATAAATTTAAATTTTCTACCAGCTCATTTATTAAAGAATCAAACTTATTCCAGTTGAAATTATAAATATAAGTAATAAATAAATTTGATTATAGAGTGCGTAGCGCTCTCATTGGTGCGCAGCTCTTTAAAAAAAAATGTTTCATACTGAAAAGAATGTTTGTTACTGATAAAATTATCAGATACTGGTAGACCTTGTTCAATACTGATATAATTTTAGAATACTCGTAATCTTTAATACTTGCTGGAGGTCCAAGGACATGGCAGGATTGTGTCTCGTTGCATCACCAAAGCAGAGGACGACATGTGTCAATTATGGGTACTTAACTTCCCCAACCTCTGATGAAGATGACCTTGTTATTCACCTTCGAACAACTATGGCGGTTTTAAAAAAATATATATATATAATAAAATTAAAATAAGCATAATTTATATATATCTAGATCAGTTGGATAAATAATAAGGATTTTCAATAGAAGAATGATTATTAAGAAGCAGAATAAATAAAAGAAATAATAATAAATATAATTAGACAGCTTTTAGATATATCATTTAAAAATATATTCATATCAACTAACTATATTGCTAAAGCTACAAATGATTTTACTCTATAATTATTTTAATATATACATCATTCTTATACTATTCATTTAAGAGATAAAATTAAATACAATTCAAATAAGTAATTTTTAGAGCTATATTTTGTCTTTATTTTAAACTAAATCTTTAGATTGTAATATAATTTGAAATTTTTAGTTTATAGAAACTAGGATTTCACTTTCCTTTAGTAGCACTATAAATTTTTAGTAGGGATAAATTTTGGAACTCACCTTACAAAATTCTGATAAATATAAAATAAAATTTATGCAAATAAAGCAAAAAGATTTCTTTTGTAGCTATTGATTTATAGTAATTAGTTTGCCTTAGTGATAGCAATTTTATATTCTTAATAATATAAGAGGAAATATTTAATTTCCAAAGTCAAAAGGTTATTAAAGCCATTAATTATATACTAAGCTTATATATAACAACTTTTTAATTTCCAAGATAATTTAATTTAATTTATAAGTTTAAAAGATTGTTGTTGATTATATCTGTATTAATAGAAAACTTCTAGTAATTAATAACTTATTTAGAGAATTTTAAATATTTTAATTAATTTAAAGTTAGATAAAGCTTAAAGTTATAATAGAATATCCTTAGGGAATGTTCAATTAAATTTATATAATTTTAGAAATTGTTACAATTATAGTAATTATAATAGCTAAGCATGCTACCTTTTAAGCTTTTATAATTAATCTACATTTAAATTTAGAAATAACTTTGAAAAATAGTGGATTAGAGTTCCTAAATTGTTAATATAATAACTTGAATATTAATCCTTTTATTATCTTAGTTTGTTTGTAAGCTTTAATAAAAGAAATAAAATTAATAAATAACCTATAAAACTTTAATTTAAAAAGTTAAAAGTTAAAAAGCTTTGTTAAAGCCTTAGTAGTCAGCCAACTGACCTATTCTATCAGCTTGTCTCTATTAGTTTGTCTTAAATTCCTACTAGGCTTAGTTAGGCGGTGTAGCACTTCATTAATGCACCATCCTTTAATATTCGGAATAGTTTTGGTCTTTCACTTAACGTTCCTAATTATTTATCCAAGGATTAAGATTCGAATTAAAGAGTTTTTTCTATAAATTTTTCCGCTTTATGTTGGATATATCCTAAATAGTTTTCTACAAATATCTTATTTATTCTTTCTTTAAATTTCGCTTAGTTAGTAGCAGTATTTTCATTGGTGTTATTTATTGCACACGTAGCATTTTATTCTTCTTTTAAACTATTATTCCTGTAGCATTTATTTAATTTAAATTTACTACTTATTTTAAATAAACGTTTACTGTTTATTTTAATTTGAGACTTCATTTTCTATTTCCATAGGATCTGATTAATTCTTTTAAAACGAAAATGGCGTTACCTGAATTTATTATTAAATTTAAAGAATTTTTTGCTCCAGTTTGTCTTCTATTTCTTATGATTATTAATATTGTTTCTCAAGTAAAGACGTTATTAGTTTTTCTAATTTTTCTACTTTATCAGTGAGGTATCTATTTTAAACATAAACTCTTTTAATGACTTAGATAATATTTCTATTTGAGTTTGTGTCGGAAGTTTTTTTAATTCTGATTTCCAAGTGGTTAATGTTCATCATATCAATCATATTTCTCACTTTCACTCATTGTAATTATTTCGCTTTTTTATTTTTTAGAGAATTTTCCTGTTTAAATGTTTTGTTCAAAGTTCTGTTATTTCTTAGAAGCCATTTTATATTATAATATTAAAATTCAAATTATATTGAAAAGTTTTTAAATCTAGTTTGATAAATTCTGCAGGAACTTTTTTGACTCGAGCTCAGTCTCTTCTTTCATAAAAGAGTCTTCATTTTGACTATTTTATTACTATTCATCATATATATTGTTGCTTTCTTATTTAAAATCTTATTTATAATTTTTCTCTTCATAAGATTCTCTCTGATCATTTTATGCTTATTCAACTTTTCTTTCGCTATCACTAAAATTATTAACTTCATTACTTTTTGATCTAAAAATTATCTATCATATTAGAAAAAGTGTTCTTATTGTGCATTGTTAATATCTATTTTTTAAATTGATTCATTTTTGGGCAATAATCTCTTCTTAAGAACTATTAGTGCTTATTTAACCTGATTGAATATCATTTGAGTTATTATTCTCTTCCTAAATCTTGTTTGAACTATTTTTCTCTTATTAAGCTTCATTTATGTCACTGTCATATTGTTAAATATCCTATTCTAATTATTATCTGAAAGGTATTCTTAAACAAATACATTTTCTTCAATTGATTCTTTCTTATTGGTTGCGATATGGTTTACATTTACTTCATTTTGAACCTCAAATAGCATTTATGTTAGATTGCAGCCTTAGAATTAGCAATCCAATATTTAAATATATATTTACTCTTTTTTCACTGCTAGAATTTTGATATTCTAAACTAGAGCTCAAATTATTTATATTAGTTTATTAGATGTTTATAGCTTCAATTTATTCTAATCCTTCTTAAACTATATTCTAAGTACATAGTTGCCTATCTCTTTATTATTTGTTATGCTTATTATTTTCTTCATTATTATTTAAGGAAGTAGGCTACTATTATGTATTTTGTTATTTCGTGTTTTTTATCTCTCTTCAATAATTCTTACAATATTTTAGTTCTGTTTTTCTATAATTTACTAGTTTTTTTATTCTCTTAGCTAAATTATTTTCCATGGATTCTGTTTCTCCTAAATCATTCGTAGATTTTGTTCTTTATTCTTTCTATCTCTTTATTTTAATAAGCATGGCCTATTTGGCTTTTGACTAAGAATAGCAGTACTAATAAATAGCACTTCATTTATAATTACGATAAATATGCTAGATTACAAACCTTTTATTTTATAATTATTTATTAATTTCATTTTGTTCCACTTCGTTAAATAGTCTAATAAAGGATTATCATAATAACAGTGACAAAATACTTACCTAAAATAGCACTGTTATTGGATATAATTTCCATAAGTTAATCAAATTAGGAACTTTTTCTTAAATTAATTGCTAATGCTTCTAAATCTTTATCTCTTATTGATCAAACTTAAAGAAAAAGTTAAAACATTAAGAAATTTCAAAAGGAGATAAAGATTATTTAAGTAGCTCTAATTTTTAAGAATTTAGGTATTGGATAAACCAAGAATGAAATCCTTCATAATTTAGTTCAGTTATATATTTTATTCATATTCGATTATTTGCATATCTAAAACATGCAAAGGATTTTCATTCAAAAAACTAAAGATATGAAACGAAAAAAGAAATGAAGATAACTTAAAAAATAACTCTTAATTATACTAATAATAGGAAAATATTTTACTCTTTTCTTGCTGGTTTGTAGATAGAGTATTTATCATACTTTTTCATAATAGAAAGTTCACTTAAAATAGATTTTGGCAAAAGGTGTAGAAATAAGTTTCGATAATAAGAACTTAATGATTATATTTAATTTCTTT
Organism: Loxodes magnus; assembly: GCA_946699065.1. Classification (NCBI taxonomy): domain Eukaryota; phylum Ciliophora; class Karyorelictea; order Loxodida; family Loxodidae; genus Loxodes; species Loxodes magnus. The sequence goes on from CAMPDV010000306.1 coordinate 128,968, forward strand.
AGCTTAATAATTAATTTTAATTTTTGTATTTTACTAATTTTAGATTTCGATTCTAAAAAGTTCTAAGATTTATAGTAAATCTAAATTATTCACATATTCTGAAGACTTTTAAGTTCGTAATTATTACTTTAGTAGAAAAGTTTAAAAATCAGGCAGGATTGGTAATAATCTTTAAAAATTGATAAATAGATTCCTGAAGATGCATTTCCTAATTTCAAGTAACACAAATATATAACTTTATTTATAAAAGTGGCTAGTAAGGAAATAGCAAGTTTTCAAATTAAAAACTTCTAGATAAACATTAAATCAGAAGAAATTTAAACAGAAAGGTAAATTAAATGAGTTTAATTCAAAACTAGAAGTTATATTAAATGAAGCTACTTTAAGAGTAGAATCAATTATAATATTTAATGAAATAATTAAGAAATTAAATTATATACGATACCATGGAATAATAGTTATTAAACTCCAACAGACATTAATAATTAATTTCAAAGAATAAACTTCATTCTATAATATCAGATCTATTATAAAATAAAGATATAATCACTTAACCTAGAAGTGCTTATTATTCGGAATTAAGCTAATAATCTCAAATAGATAATTAAAATTGCTTCTTTAAGTATAAGAAATGTCCTAGAACTCTTAATAAAACTAGTAAAATTAATAAAAACTAAGATAAAATGATATGAATTCGTGAATCCTTAAAGTATTAAAATTTTAAAAGATTTAGGGTAAAATTGAAAGAAATTACTTTTGAATAAAAAACTGTATTAGAAGAGTAAATCAGATCTGAGTGAATCGAGGACAAATGTATATTATAGTTGTTGTAGATACTTCAACTTCGATTTGCTATCTTTAAGAAGAAGTGAAATAAAACTAAAATAGTTATAAATACTTAATGATAAATAATCCTAATTAAAAGCTGGTTTAGTACTTTTCGAAGATGACTTTTGAGACTTGGAGATAACCGCCTTGATGCGTTCTAGTTTTTAGTTGAAATTAACTAAGAACAAAAAGTAAATTGTTCCCAAATAATTTGAGGGAATACGTCTCATTTCCAATCTAAGAAAATGGATATTTTCTTCTTGAAAAGATAGACTAAAATAAAGTAGGAGCCCTTTCTACCTTAGATCCTTCTATTTTTTTAGCTATTTATAGAGGCTAGTGAAGGAAGTCATAGATCAAAAAAATAATTCTAGAAACTGATAGCTTGCCAAGCGAATGCTTAAAGATCTAGAGTTTTATAAATAATTTTCATAAATAACCAAGTAAAAATATGTTGATATATCAATTCTTGGCTTAGGAAATGCCAATTGTGATTTAGAAAATTTAAGAGTACTAACAGAAAAAGTTTAGAATAAGAATAAATAGGATAAATAAAACAAATTAAATCAAAAGTTTTACAGAAAACGTTGAATAAACATTGGAAAACTAAATGTGAGCTGAAATTGCTAAAGTATATTTAAATTTAACTTAAACATTTCCATTCACATCTTGCCAAAAAATTTAAAAGAGCTGATAGTTGGATGCTGCTTACAAAGGATCATTGATAGCATAGGAATTTAATTATTAATATCAATTAGATATTTAAAAAATTAATGGAAAATATATTAAAGTCTGGGTAAGGAAGAAAAGGAAGTAAAGAATAAAAGAGAGAGGTATTTCAAGTATAGTTTGAATAAGTTAATATTTAAACATATATTTAGTAGTAAAGAATCTTGTTGAAAAAGTACCATTCAAGGAAGAAGAAGTTAAAGGGAACTGTGATGCATTGAAGATATATGCTATAAATAAATTATCTGAGCTAGTATGGAAGGGATAAATTTAATAAGTTGAATTGGAAATATAACAAGGAATATATCTTATGTAAAGCTAAAGTAAAGAAGAGAGACAGAAAAAATTAATGAAGCAGCTAGAAACTTAAGTGATTTAATTATAAAAAATCGCATAGCAAGCAATAAAGTTAAAGTACTAGTGGCAGTTAAAAAATTAAATCAATAAATAAAAGGAATAAACATCCCATTTAAATTCAGTTGTAAGACAAATTCACTCAGAACCAAATGAAAAACAACTACCTGATACAGAATGACAAATTGAAGGATTTTATTTTTAAATTTAGAATTGAAAGTTTGATTTTAACTTTTATTATTTATATGCCTAAATTTAATCTTCAGTTAATTAAATGCATAAAGCATTAAGTTTAAACTAAGATCTAATATCTGATTATTTAGATTATATTTATTTGCAAAACTTTATCCTTTGATTTAGATAAACTAGTAGAGAAATTGTTTTAGTGGAATGCGATTTAAATTATTTATAAATTGAAGATTAAAATAATTTTAATAGATTCTAATTATTTCTTTGTCTTATCTTAGAAGAATCAGATTTTTTTCTTTTATTTTAAGATAATTTTAGTGTTTTCTAAATCTTCCTCTTTAAATATTCTGACTTTAATATTATTTCATTATTTAATTATTCTATTGGAGTGTAATTCTCACGTTTTCGGTAAATTTAAAATTCCATATCTTAAAATTGTTGAACTCAAGGACTAAGTTTAATTAATTCCCGAATAGTAGCAAGTAATTGTATATTATTGAAGCGCATATCACAAGTAAATTAGAACTTGATTGCCTTAAAATTTCCTCCACTAGAAAGTTCGCGATATTTTCTCCGTCAATTTACTCTATTGAATCTCTTCTCAAAATTAATATTACTATTATTAAATATACTAGCTTAGTGAGCATTTTCATTATAAACCATAAAAGCTTAATAGGTATAAGTATAATTAAAGGTAGGTTATTTAACTTTGTGAGAAATTAATGTTTAAATTTGGATTTTGTTTATTAGACACTCTTTAATAAGGTAATTTAAGAATAAACCATAAATAATTAGGCTTGCCAGTTATAAAAGGATAATTCATAAACTGATGAAAACTAGATTGGTATATGACTAGGAATATCTTGCTTATAGGGATTTAATGATAATATTTGGTTTGATTAATATACATTTGATTAAATAGGAGTATTTATTGGTGATATTTGATAGAATTGATATTAATGTAGTTATGTATAATCATAAGAATGTTTAACTTTTGAATAGTGGTGAGGTGGTTTGTAAGTATATAAATGAGCATTATCATATATTATTAAATTTAATAATAATATCTCTTATATTTCTTTTATATAATAGAATGGATTTACTTGTATAAGGTAATAACTAAAAAGTATCTCAGAATAGATAGGTAAAGTATCTAACTTAAATAAAGGGTAATTTCTAAAATAATGATTTAACTAGCCCTAAACTTTTAATCTATTACGATTATATAAAGTTTATATTATTTGATTTGTTATTAATCAAAAGGCTATTGTAAATTATTTCTAAAAAGAGCATATCTATATTAAACATTATGCTTGCTAAAGCTGCTATTAAGAAATTAAAAAATGTATCCAAGTATTTTAATGGTAGATTTATTTATAGAATAACACATATAATTAATATTTGGGTATTATTAAAGCTTAGTCAAGCTTTAGATATAGATCTAAATATTTTAATTTTGAAATAAAAGATATTAATAATCTTTAAATTAACCTAATATTTTTAATAACATTTAATTCAAAAAGAGTTATAAGCTTAGTTCAAAGATAATTTTATACTTAATATTCAAATAAGCAAGACAACAAGATAATAGGCTTTTATTGTATTTATTTATTATTATTTCTTTTTCCAGAAAAATTTTCAATTAATAAATTTGATAAAATAACAAACAAAAAAAGCAAAAATTTATTCTTATTTTAGAAAAATAACTATATTAGTAAAAATTTAAAGGTATTTTAAGAGTTTATTATTGAATATAAAAATATATAAAAAGTATTAATTAAAAAATAAACAAATGAGATAATTAATGTAAATTGGTATTTTCTAACTATTTATTTTAAATTTAAAGCTAAATATTAAGATATATAAAAGATCAAATCATTAAAAAATTTTCTAATCTCACTGAATCAGATTCCATTTTTCAGTACTCAGATCATAACTATGTAGCATATTATCAAGATTGAATTAAAAAACCTAATTTTTGCTTAGAACTGGTTGACTATTATCGCATTGGGTACTCAAATTTATTGGATATGGTTCACCTTTTATTTTGATAGATTAAAAATCAAATAGTAAGGTATCTAATTATTTTTAGTTTGCATATATTAGAAAAGCCTTTATTTGAGGAATAAATATTGCTGAGAACAATCCACCTTTAAATAGATTAAAATTATTTATTTTCCATTCATTGCTAATTATATCGTATACTTAAATTTCCTTACAATAATTTTATTACTAATTAAATCCACCAAATACATATATCTATTTATTATGTTAGTCACATCCAAAAAAATTAACTGGAATTTAGATAGTTTAAATTCTGCTAAAATTATTTTTGCTTATATTGAATACTTCACATTCTGCCACATGCATTCATTAATCGTTATCAATAGAATTAGACCCTGAAATGATATAAATTAGATTCCTATTATTAAAATTGGTTTTATGAGTACTTCTTTCAAATTACATTTAATAATTTTCCGTTTTATTTGGTGAATATATAGTAAATCTACAGCTCTAAAATCCTCCAGATATAAGCAGTGTCTCATTTTTAATCTATTCTATGAAAGTATCGCTTTCATAAGTTTTTTCAATGTTAATTTCTTGTTAATAAAATTATTTATTCTATAATGAATAAGTCTTCTTAAGATTTTAAGATCATAAAATAGTTTCTATTTATTTGAAATATCTCAATGGGATTAAGTTAGAAATTATTTCATATTTGGTGACACCTATTCCGAATTTAGCTAAAATTTATTCTCTTCTTAACTAATTTTTGTTTCTTAATATCTTTCTTAAAAATATAATCTTTATTATACTGTTTTCGTTTTGAGATTCCATTTAATAAATTTCTATGAAATAGAAAGATTTTCTTAATATGATTCTCAAACTTTTAATTTAATAAAAAGTTATTAGTTTTATTATTTCTTCATATACTATTAAGTTTATAGACAATAGCTATTCTAATATCTATACTTTTAATATTAATACATTGAGATCTTTATATATACAAAGCTGCTTTATAGTAATAGTTAATTATCTCTATTAGTAGTAGATGAATTTTAACTTTATTATGATTTAAATATTTACGCTTTCATAACTGAATTTGAATTTGATTGCTTAATATAAGAAAATTATTAGTTTTAAATGATAATTATGCTTTTAATAGTTTGTATGACTCATTAAGTATGGCCGAAATAGCTCAGTTGGGAGAGCGTTAGACTGAAGATCTAAAGGTCCCCGGTTCAATCCCGGGTTTCGGCATTTTAATAATTTTAATTTTAAAGTATTAAAAGTATAAATTTATAACTAGACTGATAAACTTATTATTAATTATATTTAAATAAATCAGATAAGATAAACTTACAAAATTTAGTTAGAAAATAATAAAAATAAATATATCTAAATGATGTATATCTTATATAACTATAAATAAATTATTATATATATATTTTTTAAAACCGCCATAGTTGTTCGAAGGTGAACAGCAAGGTCATCTTCATCAGAGGTTGGGGAAGTTAAGTACCCATAATCGACTTTATGTCTTCCTCTGCTTTGGTTTGGCCTCGAGACATAAGATTCTTAGACCTTCGGCACTGGCTTAATTTGGACTTAATTCTGGAACTAAAATGAAATAATATTGCGAGCTTCATCAGAGGTGGGGAATTTAAGTATCCATAATTGACACATGTCGTCCTCTGCTTTGGTGATGCAATGAGACACAATCCTGCCATGTCCTTGGACCTCCAGCAAGTATTAAAGATTACGAGTATTCTTAAATTATATCAGTATTGAACATTTTTATCAGTACTGAATAATTATACCAGTATTGAACAAGATTTATCAGTATCTGATAATTTTATCAGTAACAAACATTCTTTTCAGTATGAAACATTTTTTTAAAGAGCTGCGCACCAACGAGAGTGCTACGTCCTCTATAATCAAATTTATTTATTTATTTATAAATAAATAAAATAGATAATCACAAAGATCCTTTATAAGTTTTATAATAATATACATTTATATAGAATTTAACTAGAAAGTATAGTTACTAAATTTAATCCTTCTCTTATAATTTTTCTAATATTTATTAAAACTTTTTCTTTTTCTTATTCATAGTCTAAGTTTAAAAATGAAATAGGATATTCAAGTTTTAAATTAAAGCCTTTTTAATTTTTTGGTTTAATGTTATAATTTATACCCCTTTAAACATAAATTAAGTTATTTTATTTTATTTTAAAGTGCTTTAATTTATTTTTAATTTTTTGATAAAAGATTAAGTTCATTTTTAACCTCCTAATATTTTTACAAATAGCGTATGATTTAATTTCTTACTATAGCTATAAAACAGTTAGTTTTTAATTTCCTCTAGCTCCTTTAATTATTTATCTTTAATATTAGATCCCTTTCTTGATTAAATTAATAGTTTAATATCTTTATTTAATTGTTTAGTGTTGTTTATAAAGTTCATCCAATAATAGTAATTACAACTGCTAAAATAATTTAGTGGAATTCTTTTGTATGAAGGTTAAATTAAGATATTCGGTGTCAGACGTTTTACTTTTAAATTTCTAGAACTAAGCTTAATTGCATTATAGCATTTATTTAGCTTTTTATCTACTGAAATTGTATATTTGACTAAATTAAATTCCAACTATCTCAGCTATTTTTGAATATATCTTATTTTTCCTTCTTTCATATTAGTATATTAAATAAAAAGCTATGAGCAACATCTAATAAAAATGTATGACTTAATTCATTCTAAAAGGGAAAACATTGCACTTTAAAATAAAAAATGGTACAATGCTTTAAATTCCCCAATATTAGTCTTATTCCTTAAATAAATCATTTATTACTACCTTCAAATAACTCTTTTTCTTATTTGAAGGGATTCGGTAAGTTATTTTTCTGCTTTATAAGTGATAAGAATTTGAATGTTATTAAATTTAATAATTCCAAGTAAATAAGATGCTTATTATAATAGTTAGTTATACAAAACAACTTTTTATTTTTATATAGTTGATTATTTTATAATGCCAAAATTAGAATACTGCTCGGAATTAATCCCATATAGTATTTAATTAGGAATAACAAAATGAAAAAAATAAATTCTAAATAGCACAAAGATAAATCCTAAGAAAACACTTGAAAAGTCCACAAGCATCATTTAAAGAAATATAATACATAGATTTCAACTGATGTAAATTTGAAGATTAAACAGCATAAAGATTTTTAAAATTCTACAAAAAGTTATAAGATTAATTCAGAAATAATCAAGAAAAAGAAAAAAGTAGATAAGATACAAAATTCTAATAACTTTTCAAGCAGAGCTAAAAATAGAACTCAAAATTTAAAAAAAAGCATTAAAAAAATTTAAAAATACTATGAAATAAACAATGAATAAATAAAAGATCTTAACATAAACAATTATACTAAAGAAATCTAAAAAAAATACTAAAAAAAATAAAAAAAAACAATATAGAGAATATAAGATATGAAAACAGCCGAAATAAATTATAGACAATATAAAAATGAGACTAAATTAAAAAAATTACTTATATGACAGCAAACAAAGAATTAATAAAAGAATAAAAATTAATTTATAGACTAAGAACGCAATTAATATTTTTTAGAGCTGATCTCTCAGAAAGACATATTGATTAAGAGTAGATACTATGCATTTGTTAGCAATAAGAAAAATTTGAACAGGTATTTAATTGCTAGTATTACAGATAAATTATATAAGAAAACAGTCTTCAGATAAAGAAACATTATAAAACTTACATATAAGCATAAATCTGAAAAGAAGAAAATAATAAATATACAATAAACAATGAAACTAATAAAAAATAGAGAAAAATTTAAAAGAAATGCTAGAATATAATCAAATATTAATAAATTAAGAAACAAAAAAGAATAAATAAATCCTAGAAGATATTGATCTTAAGATTAAAAAAACATGGTCTAAAATAAAACAAAAACATTAACAAATAACTTGATTTTAAGAATGATTGAGGGAAAAATAAATCCATTAGTAATATTTGAATAAAGAAAACTTAAAATAATTATTTTTAAAATGAACAAAGGTACAAGAAGAAGAGAAACTAAACTAAAAAAAATTTAATCAAAACAATAATGAAGACCTAAGAGTTTCAGAATGAGAATGATATCATAAAAATTATTTTATTAAGATGAAAGACGAACATTATTTAATTTAATTTAAATATATAGTTGATTATTTAATGCTGTCTTGCTATTATTATACTCTTATAACAACTAATACTTTTTAAGTTATTAAAGCTAGATTTTATAATACGCTTCTTAACAATTTGCTTCATATTCTATATAACTTTTAAATATGAATTTTCTAGCTTTTAAGCAGAGATATTGACTTAATGTCGAAGTCTATTATGGCTGAAAAATTAATGAATTTAATCTATTATTTTAAAAGTTATTTTAAGTTAGGAAATTCTTAAGAAATTCAAAATAATGTTCCTATTATTTTAACTAATATTTTTCTTAATCCTATTCATCTTATCCCTTAATAAAATATTTAATAAATGCTTTAGAAAATAAAGCTTAGAAGTATAAATCTTAAAGTATAGTTTCTTACTTTATTCTGCATTAATTTCTGAATTATCATAATCTAGCTCTAGCCTAAAAATATAAGATATAGTATAAGATAAAATTTATTTGCTAGTACTATTATAACTTTTAAATCCTTAACCTTTCTTTTGATGTCATATAGCCTAATGACATAAGTTAATAAAGTATAATAATCTTAAGATTAATATGATGTATTTTAACTATTTATTAGTTAAAATAATAAGGATAATATAATATAATAAAGTGGATAGTGCTTAACTAGCTATGAGGTAGCTTATAAAAGTAGTTATTTTATTACCTTATATAACCTTATTTCATTTTTAAACTTATTCATATTTATATTATATATGCTCTATTATGTGTGCCTATCTCCAACCCTTTAAAATCAATTCAATTGGCTCAAGGATCTAAATCACTTTTCATTAAAAATTTAATTTAAATTAGCAAAAATTAGAGAAGATATAAGAGGAAGTAAGGGAATATAATATAATAGAGCTAAACTTAGAAATATCTTACACCAGTTTAGGATAAAAGTATGCTTCTACCTAATTTAATTTAATAATCTTAGCTTACTAGTAAAAACTATCTGTGATATTAATATTTGAATAAGATACTTTTATAAATAAAATAAATAGCCTACTTTAATTTAAGTGTAAAGTTCTAATTTAGTTATATATTTCTACTATTATTTAGCCTTCTCTTTAAATTCCTTAGAGATCAAAAAGTATATCATTAGATTTTCTATGGACATATAGAATATGTATGGTATTAAAACTGCTAATTAGCTTTATTATACCTTTTATATATCATTATCACATTTTCATTAACTAAACTTTATAAAAGAGCAATTAATAGAAGCAAATCCAATATTTTATCTTATAGTATACCTTCCTTTTTTAACTTTAGTTGTCGCACTAACTTAGTGTAATCAACATTTTTACAATTCCTTTTAAATCCTAAATATATCAAAAAAATCTTAGAAATAAGAAAGGATTATATTGATATAATTAGCTAAGGCATTTTTATAAAGCTAATTTAGATAACATTTGCTCTCCCTTTTATAAAATTGGTTATAATAGTTACCATTTAATAGCCTTTACTTATAAACTCTCGCTTAAAGCTTGCTTTTAATAAGAGTAATTAAAATTAAATTTCATTTTGAGCTAAAAGAAATAAAGCTCTGATCTTAAAAAAGACTTTTTGGTATTTTATCTATAATAATGCATTAGTTATTAAGATTAGAGATGGTAGTTTTATCTTAGGTATTAATCATTTAAAGCAAGAGATTGCTTGATAATATTTCTGATTTAGCCTTTGTGTAGTTAAAATTATATTAAATCTAAAGTTTCTAGTTAATAATTTAATTTTCAGTCATCTTCATTTCTTTCATTTTCTTACTTTTCTTACTCCTATTCTTCATTCTTTTGATTTTATGCTTCTATAATTCCACAGGATTTTGATTTTTCAATCTCTTTCTTTTCCTCCTCAGTATGCATTAAATCTTTGCTCTTATTATTTTGAATTGTGGTAATGTCAAAGGAGTTTGTCTTATCTAGTAATTCTTTTTTGAATTTTCTAAATAAAAAGCTTACTAAGCAAGGCTCTTAGAATTGTCTTCCTCTTACTTGGATTCTTTAAATTAATCTTAAGAAGCAAGTTAGATTTGATTGAGATTAGATTCCGAAAGGAGATTATCACTTATTATCTAGTCTGAAAGAATGATAGAAGAGTTTTCAAGCTCTATTTTAGCATAGTTTATTACTTAGCCTTTAGATAGAATTCTTTACTTTTATTTTTCCAGATGGTCTTAGAGCATGCTAATCTAAGCTCCACATTTATAGGCAAATCTAAACAGCATAGCTTTATCAGGAGTATCTCATTTAAGCATAACTTAGTATTTCTTCTTTCCTATTACTATTCCTACTAATAGTATCAGACAGTCTCCTATTATTAGTAAAGTCCTAAAAGATATATTAGCTTAAGCATCTTTCACTTCATTTAGAAGCTAAATTAATATCATTGTTCATGTTATTAAGCAAAGGCCTATTCCAGATCACCAATTTAGAAAGGCAAAGTTCCATGGTTTGTACTTAAAATGGAAGGAAGTAAAAAGTACCATAATGACTATATAAAAATAGCCATATAAGCTCTATTTTCAATGCTTTAAGCAGCTACTTAAGCAACTTAAAAGTACTAGAATATAAGAATTAATAACTATATAAGTTGGATTCTGCTTCAAGTTTAGAGTTTAGTCAAATGTATCTTATCAATGAGGCATTGATAATACAGCCAAAGGAATGAACATTATTTAGCTTAAAAGTGATAGAATAACTCATAAATAATGCTTGCCCACTCAACATTCTTACTCACAATCTATTTCCAAAAAGCTTTCATTTTTATCAATAAAGTTATCTAAATTCAAATCTTAACCTTTAAGACATTTAAAGGGATCCATTAGAATAACTGAAAGTGGAACAAGGAGAATTTTTCCCATCAGAGGGAGAATTAAAAAAGAAAAATTCCCCAAGACCTGAAAGAATGATACTGAGGTTACTACTTCTAGTTTTGCTAAAAATGAAACTAACATAATTAATCATACAATGCAGGTACAAAATATAATTATGAATATAGTTCAGTAAGTACTAGAATTAGCAATTCCTACCAAATCTAGAATAAAATAATCTTTTATAAGTTATGCTGATTAACCCAGTAAATGTTTTACATCAGGACCTAATGCTGTTAATTACATAAATTGGAATAATATAAAAAACAAGAAAAGTTCATCTTGCATCGAAGCTTCTCTTTCACTTTTTATGACCTCGTATTTCCTTTTTCTTCAAATTAATACACCTAAAATAGCAAAAATAAGCATGAAAGATATAAAAGAAATCATAAAGGCAATGAGTTATTTTTCACCTTTATGATAAGCAAATACATGTCTTTCAGTAAAGGGACAATTCTCATATTATTCAAATTAGTCAGCAGGTGTTAAAGTGGTATTATCATTTCATAATAGTCCCTCATCTATAATATTCCAAATAATCGAGCATGTTAAGCAAAATTCTTCTCTTGGATTCATTTATGGATTGGATTAATTTCTGCTATAAATAGATGAAATAATAAAGTTATTTAAATCTCTATAATTTATTGTTTTCTAATACCTAACTGTACCAGAACAGCTTGTAATTTTCAATCTTCTGATCGCTTTCATCAAAGTAAAAGGGTTTCTGTAATCTTCTCCTTACTTAATAACTTCTTTGATTCCATAAGCTATTATAAGAGGCTCTTCTCAAACGTAGCATTCTGAAATTGTTCCAGGGTCGCATTCTTTTTAGAATTCAAGCATATCTTATCCAGTCTCACCAATTCATGCTGGCAAGGTAATAAACTATGAACCATGCAAAGTAAACTTAACATCATCAACATTCTCAACATTAGGAATTTTTACAAAGAGGAAGCTTGTAGGTATAGTATGCACGAAATTTACGTCTCCAGGTTAGAAATTAAGATATATAAGTTCTTATCCAACTATTGGAAGTGAGGTAGCTCCTCCTATGACAACGACTACTTTAATTTAATTTTCCATAAAATCTCTTGCTACTTTCTTTCCTAAATCTTTTCTACTTTCAACAGTAGTATTTATTAATGGAAAAACAGTAACATTATTTAGTAGCTTTATTCCATTCTTTTCACACCATTCTTTAACTATTTCATATTATAACTTGTTTGTAGACTCGTTAGCATCATAGTAAAGTCCTATTTCTTTCCATTTTTTTCTTTTTATCAACTAAATAAAAATTTCAGTTTTAGTCTTAGGATTTCAGACATTTGCTAAGTAAAGTGGAACAGTTTAGGTAGATTCTAACTCTAATATTGGAGTTGAAGAGATGAAAGGAAGGTTGAAGCCAAGGATTTAGTTAACAATTAAGAAAGAATAGTAAATCTACAGGAAAGCTATTGGAGGGATATGAACAATTCCTACTTTTTACTTATTCATTAAGAATTCAGTTGCTATTTAAGTAGCATTAACCAAAAGACTTCCATAGCTTAGCGAATTACCTGAGTAGTTATATCCTTCTAATACGTTTGTCTTTTCATTTACATATTTTATAGCACAAGGAAGCTATTTTTAGTATTTAATTATAGAACTTGCAGCAGCTTCCCAGATAGGCCCCTCACCTAAACCAGTTGCATAACTAATTTAAATTTGAATTTAATTTGAAGGAGGATTTAATTTTTGAGAAGGCCATATTATCTTCTCGACTTCTTGGTAGCTACCTTAGTTAAAATTAGCTACTAAGGTAAAATTAGAATTTTAGGCATTGACCATTTAAAACTAAGGACTTAAATGATTGTTGTCGAACATATTTCCTGCAATGTTTCTGAATTCCTTTATGATGCTCATTTTGTTTTCCAGCTTTTAATCAATAAGATTAATTACTTCCAATAAATACATTCAGTAAAAATGCTCAAAGCTCTATGGAATTCATCCCTTTGGTGTCAAAGCTAAAATTCCATTTTTCATCAGCTTAAGATCGTTTTATGGGTTTTAAAGGTTAAATTGGTAGAGAAATGAAGAGGATTCTAAGCCTAAAATTCAAGCGTAACCATCACAAAGGTTGAGCTTCACAGCTTGCTCAAGAATAAACTAAGTTCAGCAATTCTAGCAGTTTATTATGCTAATTGGAGCCCCTAAGATGTTTAAGAGGCTGAAGACTTCAAACTCTACTTTTGATTTACTTTGGTAGTCACACTAATCTTATTTGAAGTTATATGAGTATGGAATATTAATAGTAGCTTTTATTTTATTTATTTTAATCAGCTCCTCTGTTGGTAAATGGAATCCTCTTCCTTACTAGTAAATAGTTGCCACATTCCCGAAATCTCAATGCTTCAAGAAGGATTTCATAGCTTCGCTTTCTGATTAATATGAAGGTACTATATAAAACGAATTAGAAGATAGCTTGTTTTCATTTCAATCTCTTTATCTGAAGAGGACTAAAATTAGTAAATCTTATTACCTTAAAGCTTATTTCACGAAGAAAGAAATTGCCTTATTGAAGGTAATATCAACCACTATATTTACATTTAGCTCTCTAGTCTTTATCTTTAAATTTTCAACTGAATCTAAGTCAGTCAGAGAATAGTTGCTTATATGAAAATTATGACTCCACGTTTATTCTCCAAATTAGCTTTCTATATAACTAAGAAGGTTTATAGGAGTTATTTACGTAGTAATAAAGCATATCTCAATTAAGTCACTACATTAACTTAGTGAAATTAGATTAAGAATCAGAAGGATTATATAAGTCTTGGTGTCCATATTTTTAAATATAGCTATTCCTTCCAAACAAAATTTAAATAATATCCAGATATTTAACACTATGAGTTAAGTCTATTTATTCAATCTATTAAACAAAATAAAAAAATCTTAATCTTAGAACTAAAAGACTAAATTTTGAAATAACTTGGATAAGTTTTTTAAGTTTGACAAAAATAGAACTTCAAAAGGAAGACAGATAAGGGGCTTATTATTAATTAGCCTCAGATGTTGGTGTTCTCATATAAGCATGTATTAATAGCAGTTTAAAGTATTTAATTTTTTCAAAATAAATAAAATCAGAAGCAAGAAGCATAATTAACATAATACCCCTTTTAAATTTAACACTAAATACAAAAAGCTAAAACACTTTGAAGGGGATACTGTAAAATAAGCTATCCTATCTTTTATTTAGTATAAAGTTATTATTAATTAATGTCTTTTTCTATTTTAATGTTTATTGTTTAACACTAAAATGTCTAAATTCATTCTAGATTGAAAATAATTATAACTATAATAAAAACCTAGTATATGTCTAGTAGTGATGGAAACTATCTGAACCTTGTATAATTTGCGTTATTTTTTGAGTAAAAAATATTAAGTCTTCAACGAAAAGTTATATAAATGCTTAAAATCTTTTTAGTGTACTTATATCTCTTAAATAGCTAAATTTCAACTTTAAAATAAATTGGATTAAAATTGCAGATATATCCAGATAAATAGGCTACTTTTTCAGTGGAATTTTTGAGACCAAATAATTTATTTAAGGGTAAATATCTTAATAGAAGTATTCTATAAATACAATAAACTAACATTAGATGAATTCATTTGCCTTTATAAGTTTTTTCTAATAGGCTAAAATTATAAACATCTCTATTGCTTAAATTTTATTTTATATATCTATAAGCAAATTAATATTATAAAAATACAGAAACAATTAAAATCTTTAAATTGGAATGCTTGAAAATTGGGATTGTAGAAATACAAAAAGAATTAAATAGCTATTAATTTAAAATAAATTCTAACTTGCTAAATAACCATCTAGTTTTCTTGATTTATGCTCTTAACTAGTCATTAAAATGTTTTTAGTTCAAATAAAAACTAATTTCCTCATATTAAAGTTCATCTTTTTCTTCTTTTTCTTCTTTTAATTCTTTTCTTGTTCTTAATTTTATTTTTCAAAAAAAATTTTAAAAAAGAGATTAGTCTCAAGGGACTAATAAGCTATTATTAACTAAAATTTATATTAATATAGCAAAAGAAAATTTTATATTATACTTATAATATAGTTAAACTAAAGAACAATGATTCTAAAGATTTAATCTTATGGTTATAAGCACTATATTTCATTGCTTAATAGATTTAATTTTTTTCTTTATATTTGTTTATTTTATATAAGATCTATTCCTTACTCTTTAAATGGGTCGATTCTAATTTTCAATCTATGATACCCAATCTTTTTTAGTATATCTGCTAATACTCAGCTATAGCTTAATCTATTGATTTTGCCTCATTATTAGTTGTAAAATTTTAAGATTTAAAATTTCTAAAATGTTTACAAATCACCTAGTCCCAAGTATAGCTATAATATAATGACATATATAGAAAAAAGTAGAATGTATCCTAACTATTGAGAATATTAACTAGCTAATTACTAAATATTTAACACTAAGATAATAACTAAAAACTAAAAATAAAGGATTTTAACCTAAATTTAGATAATACTCTTAGTAGCTATTCTATTAGCTTATTAACACTCTTATATATTTAAGGTTTAATAATAGTCATTATATTTTCATATTGCTTATTATATTTGTTATACTATATTATACAAAAAGCTTAGAAAATTGTCAAAAAAGGATTGCTTTATAATATTTTTAATCTGAAATAAATCGCTTAAAAG
Organism: Loxodes magnus; assembly: GCA_946699065.1. Lineage (NCBI taxonomy): Eukaryota > Ciliophora > Karyorelictea > Loxodida > Loxodidae > Loxodes > Loxodes magnus. The sequence goes on from CAMPDV010000306.1 coordinate 144,894, forward strand.
TTAGTTATTAGAATGTGTGAATTGGAAATAAATACGTTATCATTCAAATGTTTAATGCTATATAGGAAAATAAGCAACTTAGATTGAATATGTATTGATTTATACATTAGTAAGTTAACTCTCTAATTAAAAAAAAATCTTAGAGACAAAAAATTTAAAAAGATCATAGTTAATCTTAAAGCTACTTTAATTTCCAAATATCGATAAAAAAAAATTGGATAACTGTAATATCCCTGATTTTTAATGCCTTTTTCTTAGTTGTAAATGTATATTAATAAAGAAAGAATATTTGCTAAATATAGCAAATAAGCAATCTAAATAGATAGAAAAGAAATCTGATTTGCAAAATTTGTGAAACAATTCTAAAAATAATTAGAATTATATAGCGAGGATAAAAAATGCCTAATAGCATACAAGTAAATTATTCCAATGATTCTAAAATTTTAACTTTAATTAATTAATTTTCAAATTGAGCTGTATAAAGCCTAAGTGTAGAATGTATGATATTTAAAATCATAATATTGATAAATATTTAAAATGATTGCTACAAGAATAAATATATCAAAGGGAAAATATAAGATAGATTTTACTTGAAGGGAAATATAGACTAATAAATAAAATTTATTTTCTTTCTAGGAACTATTTTTCTTTAAAGTTGATTTAAATAATAATTTTTTTTAATAGGATAAATAACTTTATCTTATGAACATAGTGAGATAAAATAAAATTTGGTTTTTCAGTTTGAGTAACTCTAATAATGATCTCTTGAAATATAAAATTAAATTTTATATAATAATGATATGTTGCATACATCATAGTTAAACAATATTTATATCATTTGATATCAACTATTCAATTTTTAATTTATATCTTAAGCTTAAGAAATGATAACAATAAAATAAATTTTATCATTCAATTTTGGTTAAATCTATTTTACTCCTTAATGAAGGTAACTATATATAAAGCTATTTTCATCTTAATTTTATAAATCAATTAATAAGTTTTAACCTTTTATTTCCTGCTTTCAAAAATTAAACTAAATTTAGCATCAAGAGTTTTTAGCTTTATCATTATAACTATTCTATAAGCTCCGTTTATATTTTCTAATTGTTCTAAATTTATTAACAATAACTTTAAAAAATTTGTTCATTAGATAAATCCATATTCCGCTGTTAAATATCTCTATTTATTTAATTTAAATGTTAAAAAGTGAGTGTATAATAAAGCAATAAATAAGTATTTATTAGCTAAAGTTTAGAATGTAGCTTTATTTTAATTAATATTTATTTGAGTTTTTTATTTATTAGTCTATATAATGCTTAAATCTTCCCTTTTATATAGCAATCAATGTCTAGAACTATTTATTATCTTTACTTCTTAATTTAGACTTTGATATAACTCTAAAAGTAAAGGAAAAGCTGTTTATTTCTAGTTATTTCTCTATAATTATCTTTTTAAATACAGATATATAATTTACGTTTTTAGCTAATAATTTGTGTGATATCAAATCTTCAAAGATTTATAAATTATTTACTAGCATTAACTAAACAATCATTGAAGAAAAAATTATGAATGCGGTTTAATTAGTAACTTAACAACTTTCTAAAGAATAAAAATAAGCATTTAATTAAGGAATAGAAAGGGGATTATTTAGATAAATTTTCATAATAATTATAGTTAGAAAATAAATAGATTTAAAAAAGCTTTTAGTAAGGATTTTAAATGATATGTGTAGCTATTTTTATTAATCTATAGATGTAGAAAACTTATTTAATAATTAAAAGAAAAAGAACAATTATAATATTATGAAATAGCAAATCTTTTAAAAGGAATCGAAAATTAATTTATAGTTAAATAATAAATATATTTTAAAAAGGAATTTTAATTTTCTTATATTTGCTAGTGCTTAAAAACTTAGATAAATAAAAATTAAAAATAAACAGATATTCATTAAAGTATTTATTTTTATCAATAACAAACTCAAAAGATGTCTTTAAGACAATATAATTCTATGGCTATTTTAAAAAGAACGAATCTATTTATATGATTAAAGAAATTTTATTCTCATATAAATTTTCTTAATTTATAAGATATAAGATATTATAAAAAAGTTAGAAATAGCTAAATATTTTATAATAGAATTTGAATTCAAATTTTTTAATTTCATTAATAAAGGTAGAGTGCTTGAAGTAGTGGAAGAGATTTAGAAAGGATTTATTAATAAATTGAAGATAATCTCAAACAACTAAATTTTATTTTTTATTGTTTCTTTGATGTTTACAAGTTACCACATAAAATTTATCTTTTGGTTCTAATAAAATAGTTTAAATTCAACCTATTGTTTAAAATTTTATTTTATTAGAATATTTAGAAGTAAAAATGGACTTAGAATTATAAATTTAATTATTCAGTATTTTATATCAATAAATACAAAAATTGGTTATTATTTTTAACTATAAGCAAAAAAGAGTTTTAGATGCTTAAATATATTTAAATTCTATAAAAATTTAAAATGCAAAATTTCTTGCAAAAATTCTCTTCTTAACAGGATCCATCCAATCAAATAAAGATTAGAAAATATACTTTAAGAAATAAAAATTATGCAATAGAAGAATTTTAACCTTTTAAGAAATATATAAGAGCTTAAAGAAAAAATCGCGTTCCTTATGTCTAAGAATAAAAAACTGCAAATATGTAGTCAGCAAAGATCAAAGTCGAACAATTAAAAACAAAATTCAGCCAATTCGTAGAATTGACAAAAAGCATATTCCTTTAAAATATGCAAATTAATGACCCGATGGATTTAGAACATAAAGATACCAGAAAAAAGTTTTCTTATATAAAAGAAAAAAATGCGAATATTTTAGGAGATTTAGAAATAAGCTAAGATTCTGCTAATATTTCTAATGAAAGCAATAACAAGAAAATTTAAAATTATTATAATCGTTTAGTAATTTATATTGCATTCCAGAAGGAACTTTATACAGGAAAAAAAATTTATATATGGAGGGAAATCTTGATGGATATTGCTTTTGCTCAGCAAAGAAGAAACCATAAAATGATTGGAACTAAACTCGTCTGGCGCAAAATACCTTTAATAAAAAGGGTTAACTCAGTACTGTCAGGTAAGTATTAAAAGAAGATAATCCGAAGAAAGCTGGAAATAGAATATTTCGCAAGACTAATAATTTTTACAGTAATGAAATGGATTGAAAGGTAGAATCACTATAATTAATTAATTATTAATATAAAAATTTCTAATTATTTTATATTCTGCTATATAATATAAAATGGCTGGCTTCAAGAAGGGTCTTTTACCACCTCCTCAGAACAGGAGAGAAAACTAGAAGCACATATTCTCGCCACGTCTTCTTCAACTTAACGCTTTTCTTAATAAAAATAGCCAGAACTATCTAATAGATTAGAAAAATTTATAAAAAATACTAACTCCTACAAATTAAAATAAAGTGGATCTCTTCCATCAAAAGACAAGTAAGAACTGAGATAAAAATTCAGAACAGAAAAGTTAACACAGCTCTCAACAACTCTAATGAAAACTGAAAAAAGAGATCACTCAACTGAATCGATAAAAATAATAACAAAAAAATAAAAAATTAACGAAGAAGGTAAAGTACGATAATTCAATATAGATCCTATTACCTTTGATTTAGACAACATTGAAATAGAACAAATGAACTCTGAATAGATGAAACAGCTGATTCATCTACTTATTAGAAACATAAAAAAACTCGAAGAGGAATTAAACTCCCAGAAGGAAGAGATGTTTACAATAAGTCAGGATCTGATAAACCATGAAGATGATGACGAAGTCCATATGGTAGACCGAAGAGCTAAAGTCGGAGTCTATGAGTCAATTTAAAATTTAGAGAATGATATTTGAGTAATGCAAGAGCAAGGCGAGAAAAACTGAGTAAAATTAGATTCAAGATTCCAGTTAATAGAAGAAAACCTGTAGAAGCCTTCATAAAGAACTTTAATGGAAATAGAGAAACAAGAAAAGATATTTCCGAGAGCAAGAAAAAGAAACTATATTTGCAACAGCACTTGTCATTTATGGTTGAAATATCCCCAATAGAAAAAATAAGAATAAATATCTGGAGAAAGGCTAACTAATAGAAACTGAAGCAGCTAACGATGGAATTCTTTCCATCAGGAAATGGGAAAATCTGGAAAAAAAATTATCAACTCAGATTATTCAAAAGAGAGAAGTCAAGAAAAAAGAGCAATGAAAGGAACGAACATGCAGGAACGGAGATATTAACCACTTAAAACTTCAATTAAGCCGAAGATGACCAGTTATTTTAATAATTAATGATTAATGATTAATGATTAATGATTAATGATTAATGATTAATGATTAATGATTAATGATTAATGATTAATGATTAATGATTAATGATTAATGATTAATGATTAATGATTAATGATTAATGATTAATGATTAATGATTAATGATTAATGATTAATGATTAATGATTAATGAAGCTTAGATGATATAATCTTAATCAACTGTCAAAAGCATTAGTTATAATTCAGAAAATATCTCCTTATATAAATATAATATACTAGAATCTATAAAAAGCATTGAATAACTATATTTATATTATTTATAATCCCTTTAGTCTCTAATAAATAATATTATCTATATGCTTGCGTTACTTAGTAATTTAATAAATCAAAGAGTTGGTTTAATTAGTTAAAATAAAATAAACACGATATTTATAACCAATTAGACATAGTTGCAATCCTTATAACCTCAAGCATAAACATTGCAAATGTAAGTTCTAAAAGGATAGTAAATCTCTATCAACTTTCTACAAGTGGTTAAAATATTAAAAAATTATATTATTTTATTAGAAAGAGCTGCGCACCAACGAGGTACTACGCGCTTTATAATCAAATTTATTTATTTATTATTATTTATTATTTTTAATTAAATAAAGTTATATTTAACTATTATTGATATAACTAAAAAAATGTTATATTTAGACAAATAAATTAAAATAAATAAAATATGCTATAAATACTTATTAATATTCATTTTTTGACTCTACTTGCTTTTTATATTCTCTTATATAACAAGCAACTTTTAATAATATATTATTTCTTAATTATAAAAATAATTTAAATTTATCAACTTAAACTTTCTTTATAGTTTTAATTTTAATTTTTTAAATTTGTTATTTTTATAAATGAATTACATTTAGTTTAAATATAATTTTATAAGTTTTAAATTAACTATTTTAGTTTTATTAAATAATAATATTTTTATTTTTTAATTTATTTAGAAAGATAAAAGAAGTATTTAAAATTTAATGTACTTAGAATTTTTCAGTTTCATTCTTGATTCCTTTTTAGAATTTTTAGGTTAAATGAATCATTTTAATCTTTTTTGAATATGTTTCAAATTTTAACTAATTATTATGAGAAATAGTAATATTTTAAGATAATTATCTAGCAATTTTTATAAAATTATTTTGGTAATTTCAGAAATTTTTAATTTTCCCTTAATGTTTTAGTAATATTTTGTTATACTATTTTCCAAATTTTTAACATTTTTTATTTGAGATAAAAGCTTTTAACAACTTTGCAAAGGATTTTTTTCAATAATTTAAATATTTCTTTTTTTATTTAACCTTTTAATATGAATTTCCTATTACTTAATCTGATTTTTAAATAATCCTTTCAATTTATTTACAAGTTAATTTTAATGTTTAATTGATTTTTTTATTTATATTGGTATTAAAATTATTTCTTTGATGGGAAATTAACCCTAACTATGTGATTTAAATTATTTAGGTAATATTTAATTATCTTATCTAAATTTATTTTTCTTAACTAAAATATTTATTTAAACTAAATATAATTAGACTTAATAAAATTTATTTTTAAGTATTCATACAAAAACTTTGTTTGCTTAATTTATTAATCTTATATCTATTTTATAAATTTGGATATTAGAATTATTCCAATACCTATCATTGCAAGTAATTTCATCACATAATTTTTAGCATTTTAATGCAAAGAAACAACTTTTTCCTTCTAAAAATTCTTATTGCAATGTCTTAATCTGTATGAATTTCCTTAATTAAATCAATTGCAGCATTACGATGCTCTAGAAAAATCTTTTCTATAATAAATTAATTATTAAAAATTGGTAGAACAATACATATGCTTCTTAAGCCCTACAGCTTTTTTTTGATTCTCTTAAGTCGATTAAATAAAAGTTTTAAGATTAAATTTATTCTGAAATTTCCATCAGTGCTCTAGCATGCTTTCAATAATTATCTATATTATAGCACACAAATCTGTTAAATGGTTTATCTACTTTTAAAGGAACTTTCTCTTATGCAAGCAAGCAATATAAAGACTCACTACAATTTCTTGAGTAATTTATAATTATTATAATAAATTAATTAACGTGATTTCACCTTTATTAAGTTAATAGCGAAATAAATTTTTAATGCTAAATAATAGTATTAATGCAACCTGTTTAGTTCTTCTTTATAATAGTCTTAATGATTTTTAGATTATTCTTTCTAATTTTTTTCGATTAGTCAAATCCCAATCATTTTTTATAATTATAGGCTGTTTTTTAAATATATCTAGCTTCTTTTTGGCTTGAAATTTCGTTCCTAAAAAGAAAGCTTCTTTTATGTAGGGTATTTTAAATATATTTTCTATTATTTTTCTATTATTCTCTTTTATTTTATTTAATTGCTAGCAACTTCGTAACTTATACCCTGAAAGCTTGCAGTATCGTTATTCTTCAGTAGAGAATTACTAATTTTAGAGATTACAGCTCTATTTCCATTGGATAAATGGTTTATTAAAATTGTTGTTACTTACCGTTTCTAGAATTTTAAGATTCCCTTACGATTTATTCTTTCCATGAAAGTCTCCCTCAAATTTGTTACAAGAACGTGCATAAAGCAAACTCCTATCTTAAGATTGAATTTTCAGATTTAAAAATTCTATTCTGTTATTCAAATCTTAATTCCTTGATAAAATTCACTTATAGCCTTTGCTAAATTTTGACTCTCCATTTAAGAAGATAAATATCGTTGACTAGATCCATTTCAAGAATTATTAGGTTTTGCTGGATAAGTTTGTTATTTCTTAGATGCTATTTTATTCTATTTAATAGCAACAAAATAATAAGAAAATCCTTGGAAATATTAACAAGTAATTAAAAAATTATCCTTAAAAATTATCGGTAAAAGACTTTTTCCTTAGCCACATGATTCCTAAATATCTGAATACTAGCAAATTCAAACAGCATCATAAATAAAATAATTCCAAAGTCTCATTATTATTTATTTTCAAACTACTCATACAATAAATATGCGTTTAGCTTATTTCCATAATAAGCTAGTTTTGAGTGATTTGCGTTTCTTAATCTATAATTTTGATTAGATAAATTCTCCTAAATAAAAGATAGATATACACAAATAGGGCTAATTTGTAGTAAACTAGTTGTTTATTATTTAACTATAGACTTAATGGTTTATATTTAAGCACTTTTGGCATGTAAAATTATAATAAAATGTCAGAGGAGTAAAAATGTGTTTCTTGCTAAAATTATTTCGATTCTTTACTAAATACTCCACTAGTTTTACCCTGCAATCACTCAAAGTGCTAGCTATGTGTGTTCACTGAATTTAAAAGCTAAAAGTAAAATAAATGCTAGAAATGCAATGATATTTCATATCGTAATCCTAATAATTTACTTAAGAATCAAGATCTTCTAGCATTAGTAAAAAATAAGGAAAGAAATAAAAATGAAATACTAGAAAAAATCTAATGCTTAGAAGAATTAAAAAAGGAGTTTATAGTAATCTAGAAAGGATTAATGCAGTAACAGTCTAATATCTGAAACTTAGTTTACAAAACTATAAAGTAAAGTTTAATGAAGAATAGTTAGTTTATTTATAGTGAGGTGAGTTAAGCTATCAAATCTTTAGAAAAAATAAAAATGTTAAGATTAATAGCAAATAATGACAATATGATGCAAAATCAAAAAAATGGGAAATATTAGTTAAATAGTAGATGAAGAACACTTTAAATAGATATTAAATAAAGCTAAATCTTAAATAAAAAATTAAGAAGTTTATCAATTAAAGCTAAATGCTAAATTACAATAAATTATAGAATAAACAGTGAATAATGAAGAATTACCTAAGTAAGGAAGAAATTAAGGATTTGGAGCTCCTAAATATAATGGGTAAAATAAATCTGAAGAATAATAAATAGAAAAGTAGTAATAAATAAAGGTAAAAGAAATTTATGGAAATGGAGAAGAATATGAAGGAGAATGCAAAAATTATTTAAAGCATGGTTATGGAGCATATAAATATAAAGATGGGAGGAGATATGAAGGACAATGAATAGAAGGTAAAAAGTAAGGTAAAGGAACGTTTTATTGGTAAAATGGAGATATATATGAAGGTGAATGACTTAACGATCAAATTCACGGATAGGGAGTTTATAAGTATAAAGACGGAAGAAGATATGAAGGACAGTTTATAGAAGAATAAAAACAAGGAAAAGGAGCATTTTATTGGTAAAATGGAGATATATATGAAGGTGAATGACTTAACGATCAAATTCACGGATAGGGAGTTTATAAGTATAAAGACGGAAGAAGATATGAAGGACAGTTTATAGAAGAATAAAAACAAGGAAAAGGAACATTTTATTGGTAAAATGGAGATATATATGAAGGTGAATGATTTAACAATCAAATTAATGGATAAGGAGTTTATAAGTATAAAGACGGAAGAAGATATGAAGGACAGTTTATAGAAGAATAAAAACAAGGTAAAGGAACTTTTTATTGGTAAAATGGAGATATATATGAAGGTGAATGACTTAACGATCAAATTAATGGATAAGGAGTTTATAAGTATAAAGACGGAAGAAGATATGAAGGACAGTTTATAGAAGAATAAAAACAAGGTAAAGGAACTTTTTATTGATAAAATGGAGATATATATGAAGGTGAATGATTTAACAATCAAATTAATGGATAAGGAGTTTATAAGTATAAAGACGGAAGAAGATATGAAGGACAGTTTATAGAAGAATAAAAACAAGGTAAAGGAACTTTTTATTGATAAAATGGAGATATATATGAAGGTGAATGACTTAACAATCAAATTCATGGATAAGGAGTTTATAAGTATAAAGACGGAAGAAGATATGAAGGACAATGGAAAAATGGTAAAAAAGATGGATAGCTTTCTTTTACAAATACAAATGGATAAAAAATAGAAGAATATTGGAAAGAAGATATTAAATAGACATGAAAAAAATTAAAGAATTAAATTTAAAATATTATTATAAGATTTAACTTTAACTATAACTTAAAATTATCTAATATTTCTAAAGTTTTCAATTTGCGATAAATTTTTTTTAATTATAAATAATTTTAAAATTAATCTTAATTAAAAAAATAATAATAATAATATTAATTTTAAGTTTTCCCTTTTAGGGATTTCCAACCCGTCAGGAGGACAGCAGTTCATGCTCAATGCTGTTAATATAAATGTTTGGGACGTCCAATTTTAGCGAGATTGGGAACTCGGTTTTCTCCAAGTTTTCCCTCCTTTAACTTGCATTGGTTCCATCTTAATCTTGTATATTAAACCATCCGGGTTGCAATACATTTTTTTATTCTTGCTTCTTCTTTTTTCTTCTTTTGTTGTTCTTTTATCCAATATTTTCTTTATTTCTATTAGAATTTCTAACACTTTTGATAAAAATGTCATACATTTCCACAGCAAAAACATTTCTTTTTTATTTTGAATTATTTCCTTGATTTGTTTGCTCTTTATAGGCTTCGATTTCCATTTGTATAGCTCCAGTTTCGCTTTACTCTTTCTTAAAAGTTTACAATTTCTCTTCTACTTTTCCGAGTCTATTATCCAGTTCAATCTGTTTCTAAAGCTAATTTTAGGATTCGTTAGTCTGACTTTGTGAGATATTTCAAAAGGCGTTAAGATCTCTTTCTTAGGACATAAGTCTTGACTCAATTCCTTCTGCTAGGTCTATCTTTGCCATCAGCATATCATTGTCCTTCTTCAATCTCTTGACCTCTTCCTGGAGATTCAGTACCACTTTGATGAGCTACTCCATGCTCATTTGGCCATAAGGGTTGAGCTCTCATACCTCCTGGTGGAGAACAGACTTCATCTGCTTCCTCGGTTTCTCGCTTGAGGTTGGAGTTACCGTGTGTATATTCTTCAAGGTTGGCTTTCGTTCGTCTCGTTAGATTTCAAGTTGTTAGTTCAGTGTCGGTTAAGGTTGTGATAGAGAAGATTGCTAAGATTATTAAGACTTGGTTTCTTGCGTCCTTCCTTCCTTTTTGGCTTAAGAAGAGGTGGTATAGAAGCCTGACTTGAAACCTTCAACCATTTTTTAAATATCTTAATTAATATTTAATATAATTATACCTATCTTCTTATTCAAGCAAATTTAAAATCAAAAGCTATTATAATTTTTTTAAACTTTTATGAAAAAGAGTTTATATGCATCTAGTTTTTACAACTAGATAAAAAATATCTCAATATCAGCTGAAATTGAAAAAATACATTAGAATACGAAAATAAATAAATTTTAAATAATAAAAGTTTATCCATTATATAAATATAAAGGTTAAGAATAGTATAATGCAAGATAAAAATTATAATTCTGCTAAAATTTTTCTCTTTCTTTAAAGTTTTCAAAAAAACTATAAAATAGTAAAAATAAATATATTTTAATTGCACTTAGAGTCATATTGATAAAAATATATAAAAGTAATAAATTTGTATAAATTATAATTATTTTAAAATTGAAATTAATATAATTATTTTTACATTTTTAATGTTGAATAATAAAGTAAAATTATGGAATAAACTAGATATATTTTAAAAAATATCAAACTTTAAAATTTTGGAGTATGAAAAATTAAAATAAAAGATTATTTAATATCTTAGTAATATTACACCCATTACCTCTTATTATAATTATTTATTAGTAACTTTAATTTCTCAAAGTTTTCGTAGTTATAGATAAAGATTTTGTCTTTTTAACTCTCAATTCCTTTCTAAAAATGAGAAGAATTTGGGTAGATTTAATCTCTTTCATCCAAAGGAAAGTCTTTTAGTTTTTCCTTTAAAAACTATTTTCTATCAGATTTTTGGAAGGCAGTTAGATAATGCAAGATAGTCAACTTTGTAATAAAAAAAGATACAAAAATTAAAATAGATAAAATCTTAGACAAATTCATACAATTCTTAAAAGGCTAAATTAAATTAAACTAAAAATTAAAATTTAAGAATTAAAAATTAAAAAGAAAACTTTGCTTATAAAAGAGCTAAATTAAAAAAAGCCTTATATTAAATTTATAAAAAATTTATAAAAAATTCTTTATTAAAAAATTTATAATTAAATAATTATATACTAACCTAAATAAAATTCATAAAATTAAGAAACAGGAAGTAAATATCCTAAAATCTTGTTATAAATATTTAATTATTTTATTTTGATAAGCTATAGTTATTAATTTTAACATAAATTGATTTATACTTACTTAAAAATTAATATCTCTTAACGTTTTTTTCTATTAAAATTTGAATCTAGAAGTAGTGAGGAGTAGCTTCGATCTACCAATCTCATGGTTATGGATTAGCATGCTTCCTTTGCACTACTCTGTTTGTATATTTTTATATAATTACAAATATTTTAAATTAGATTTTTCATAAATTTTATTTAAAATTTTTAGTAATTAAATACTCGAAAATATTTTAATTCTATATGACTAAGATGTCTATTTAAATAAATAATTTTTGCCATTTAGCTCTTTTGTTTTTGATATAATTTATTCTTATTTGTTTTTGCTCTTTGCAATTTTTGAATTTTGTTTTATTGTTACTCTAAAAATTAACTTTAATATTTATCAAGAAAAAAAAAATTTTTGATTTATATTCTTTTACAGTTTTTCTTTTTTTACTAATAAAGATTTGCAATAATATAATTTTAAATAATTAATCATTTTTTGGATTTATTATTTGAATATATGAACATTTTTTTTAATTTTAGTTTATTTACTACTTACTTTTTTCTCGTTACAAGATAGATAATACGATTAAATAAATTTTATTTGATTTACATTTTTTAAGCGGACTTTATTTTTATATTCTACTAGCAATTTCTAATTATTAGAATGTATTTTATATTTTATTATGAAAAATAATTAAAAAAATTTGTATGTAAAGGTAAATTTTTAATTTACAATTCCTCTAATACTAAGATTGATAAATGAAGATATTTCTATTTTATTTTATCTTTACTAATATTTCATCAATTTTTTCACATTCCAAAATATTTCTTTTTTTTTACTAATTTCTAATTTAAAAAATCTATAAGCTAATATTTTCAAAGCTAAAACATTAAAGAGTTAAAAAATGCCAAAAATATAGCTATGTAATATTTATTTAATTCTTAATATCTATAAATTGAGGGATTTATTATAATATTATAATTTAAAAATAATACGATAATTTAAAGCAATAATTTAGATAAAATATTATAGTTTATTAAAAATTCTTTTCATTAAAACATTATTAAAAGCGTGGTTTTTTGCTATAGCTAAATATAAAAGAAAACTTAGAATATTCTAATTTTATAATGAAATTTTTAATGAAAATGAATGATTAGCTATTTTATCATTTATAAATTCCCTTTATAATACTAAATCAGTTTATGAATAATTTAGCAAATGTTTAGTGGAAATAATAATAATAAAAAGTTAACATCATTGTAGAGATTTTTAACATGATAAAATGGATCCTAAGAAATAATAGATCTCTCTTAGCAAATATCTTCAAAAATAAATACAAAAAAACATTCAGACCTAACAAAATCCTTGCCTTAAGAATAAATTTTATTAATTATTAATAAAGAATCATTATTCATTTGATTATAAATTGTGATTTTCATTTTTTAAATACATTTTTACTTAAACTTTTAGAATTATTATATTAAGTTCAATAAAAATTATATTAATTTTTTATATTCAGATAATATAGAAATGAAAGTTAATTAATAATTTTATTTTTATTTTTCTAAAATGTTTAAAGTTGCTCTAAACGTTCTGTTTTATAATTAATTCTTAAAAGAAATTTAAACAAATTTTCTTAATTTTAGGTTAAAAAAATCAAATTTATTTTTATTTTTATGAGTCAGTTTTGCCAATAATTTTACTAATATTTAAACTTATAATCAACTTAAATTCTTAAGATCTGATATTTAAAGTAACAAGAAACTCTAATTTAAAAAAAAAAGTTTCGATAAATACTAAAATATCTTGAAATCATTTTAAATATTTTCCTTAATCCTTATATTTTATACAATCAGAACAAAATATTAAGAAAAAAAGTTCTAAAAGTGATTGCTATTTAAAAATGATATATTCAGATTTTTTTTTCTTTTATAAAGTTTAAATTAAATAAGCATTGTAATTTTAAATTAATAATGCAAGTATTAAATACTTGTACTATTTGTGAAAATCCTTTGGACTTGGAAAAGAGAATTTCGCAGAAACTTGAGTGCGAACATTAGATATGTTAACTATGTTATGAAGAAAAGTTTGCAAATGAATTGACTATTAAATGCTCTATATAAGGATGTAATAAAATAAGTTAAAATAAGGGAAAAAATTGTTAGGTAAGTATTCAGTCTGAAAAATAAGATATCGATTAAAATATAAAAAGTATATAAGATTTATTCTAAAATACAAAAACAGAGTTGGAGTAATATTAGACGAAAGTACTACAGGAAATTTAATTATTGATAAAAAAGCTAATGCAAAACAAAAGAAATTAATTCATATGAAAAATTGAATAAAAGATGCAAAAAATAAATGAGAAGTTACAAGACTAAAATAATCTCTAATCAGAAGAATTAAAAACTAACGAAAAAGTAAAAAATCTGGATTTAAAAAAGCAAATAAATAGTCTAATAGAAAAAATACCTAAGAAACTAAAAGATGTGATAGAATAACTAGATGAAGAAAAAAATGTAATTATAGAAGTGATATAAAAATAAATATAATTCTAACTAGAAACGAAAAATAACAAAAACTGGAAGCAATGCAAATTATTATACTAGAGTTTAACAAATTAGAATAAAAACGAAAAAGTAGAAATATAGTAAACCGCAACTAAAAGCGATTGAGGATTAATATTTTATTGCAAAAGTGGATTTTATAAAGGAGAAATGATAAATAGTTTAAAGCATGGATAAGGTGTTTTTAAATATATAAAAGGAGATATATATGAAGGTTAATATTATGAAGATATAAGATAAGGTAAAGGAGTTTTTTGCTGAGCGAATGGAGATTTATATTAAGGAGAGTGGAAAAATGATAAGCTAAGTGGAAATGGATTTTATAAGTAAAATGACGGTGAAAAATATGAAGGATAATATGTAAATGGATTGAAATAAGGAAAAGGAACATTTTAATATATGAATGGTGATATTTATGAAGGAGAATGATTAAATGATAAACAACATGGTCAAGGAATTTTTAAATATAAAAAAGGAGATAAATATATAGGAAATTTTGAAGAAGGAAAAAAATAAGGGGGAGGAAAAATTCTATTAGCTAACTGGGATGTTTATGAGGGGAACTGATTAAATGATAAAAAACATGGACAAGGAGTTTATAAATTTAATAATGGAGATATATATGAAGGTTAATATTACGAGGATAAAATCCAAGGAAATGGAATTTTTTATTATTCAAATTTAGAAACTTATGAAGGAGAATGAATAAACGAAAAAAAATAAGGGAAAGGAACATATAAGTTCTAAAACGGAGATAAATATGTAGGTAACTTCTATGAAGATTAAAAACAAGGAAATGGATAATATTATTATAAAAACGAAGATTATATAGAAGGAGAATGATTCAATGATATATTGCAAGGTAAAGGAATCTATAAATTTAAAAATGGAGGAAAATTTGAAGGAAACTGAGTACAAGGTAAATTATAAGTTTATATAACATTTTTTTATTAAAACGGCGATATTTACGAAGGAGATTGAAGTGACAATAAAAAATAAGGATTTGGAGTTTATATTTATAATAATGGAGATAAATATGAAGGATTATTTGAACAAGATAAAAGATAAGGCAAAGGATTAATATAATATAAAAATGGAGATAGATATGAAGGAAATTGATACAATGATCAATATCATGGATAAGGCAAATTATAATATATAAATGGGGATAATTATGAAGGATAATTTTAAAACGGCTTGAAAGAAGGAAAAGGAATATTTTAGTACATAAAAGGACATATTTATGAAGGAGAATGGTTTAAAGATAAGAAAAAGGGAAAAGGAACATTTATTTATTAGAATGGTGATAAATATATAGGGGAGTTTAATGAAAATTAAAAATAGGGAAAAGGAGCATATTTTTGGAGCAATGGAGATACTTATGAAGGAGATTGATAAAAAGGATTAATGCATGGAAATGGAGAATGAAGATATAAATAACAAAAATTAATTTATATTGGGGAAATGTTCGAAGGGAAAATGTAAGGAAAAGGATTTATAAAGTATGATAATGGTTAAATATACGAAGGAGAAGTATTTAACAATAAAAAACATGGGCTAGGTGTTTTAGAAAAAAAAGGAAAAAAATACGAAGGATATTGAGATGAAGATAAAGAGTAAGGATAATTTAAGATAACTGATAAAAAAGGAAAAATAAAAGAGAAGCTATACTTCAAGGGGAAAAAAGTATGAATCAAAGTAATTTAAATAAACTAATTAAAGAAATAAAATATTTTAAATCTTTCATAAATTAAAATTATTACAAATAGCAGCATAAAAATTTCATTAAAAAGAAAAAATAACATCATAAATCAATTTTAGAAAAATATCTTAATAGCAAGAAATTCTAAAAAGATTATAACTTATTTCTTAAACAATTAGAATATTTAAGTCATATTAAATATCTTTATTATAGTTAAATATAGAACTTTTATCTATTTTTTAATAAACAACATCTTTCAAAGAAATTTTTTATATAGAAACTTCTACTATTTGCAAGTTATTTAAATTTTTAACTACAGCAAAGTAAATCTGAAATAGCATGTTTATATCAATTAACATTTTATTAATTCTTTTAATACAACTGTAAAAAATATAAATAGCTAAAAATAAAAAAATAAATGTTTTATATAGAATTTTAGAATAAAAAAATAAAAGATAAACTCTGTAAGAAAAATTTCTTTTAGGTATTCTTAGATAGGTTTATTTAAAATTAATGAAATATTTAAAAAAGAATAAAAATATTATTTTATATATGCTTTCATAAAATCAAACTCTAAATTAACAAAAAATTTTAAACTAAATCTTAAGAAAACATAGGTAAATAGGCTTGATGGAATTCGATCCCATAAACATCGGATTAGAAGAGTGATACGCTAACTATTGGGCCGTAAGACATTCTTTATATTTTTTTATTTATTAAATTTTACATTCTCTCAATCAAAAAATTTTAAAATAGCCCGACTATATATTCTATCATGCGAAGACATATTCAAACACAAAAAGCATCTTCATATTTAATCTTAGGTTTATTGCTTACTTATTACAAAAGCTTCATTAAAACAAATGATTAAATAATGAAATTTATTTTATTCATTCTATTCTCTGAATCTTAAAGCTAAAATTTTATCCAATTATAAACTTTATCTTGCCAGTTCCTTTAACTTCTATAGATAATAAGTTTTTGAAAGATAAATTTTAACAGAGTGATAATTAATTAATTAAGCATATATTACAAAAATGAATAAACTAGATTATAATAACTTTATTGAAATTAAATCTTAATTTAAGATATTATAGTTATATTTTCCAAATTTGTACAATTTAATAAAATCCTAAATATATTTAAAATATATAAGATATAATTTATTTTAATTGTGGTATAAGCTTATAAGAAATAGTTTATTATAAAAATAAATGCTTTGCTAAAATTTAATAGCTTATAAGTAGATGATGCTTATTTATTCTTTGATAAATTTTTAAAGTGATATATATTATAATGAATATGAAACCTTAATAAATAATAGTAAATTTTACCTTGTAAGATGATATCGATTCTTCTATTTAGTCTAAAATAGCAAAATTAAAAAAATATGCGAAAAGTTTTACTTTCAAATAAGTTGATAGCTTTATTAACAAAATTAGAATATTTAAAAAAGATAATTGTTTTACATGAAATAAATATTTCAATTTAAGCAGAAAAAATTAAAATTGGGACAAATTAAAATAATAAACTTTGATGAAAAATACGAAATTTTTAATTCCTTAGATAATTTGTCTCCTTACTGAGATTTAAAATTCACAAATTATCTTAATACTAAAATATTCATTTAGATATTAAAAATTATTTCTGCTTTTTTCTTATCTAATGAAATTATATAAAATTAGCTTTGTATATTCTTATCTTGAATAATTGATATTCTCAATTTTTCACTATATACTTGGAATTTTTCAAATTAAGTTTGTTATTATTTTACTATGTAATTTTTTTATAGCTGATCTTATTTCATATGCAATTTAATCAAAAATCTATTTTATCTTTCAAATATTTTTTTATTAAATTTTAAAGCAAAAAACCTTCCAAACATGAATCGTTCCTTTATTTAATTAAATTATTTTTTATATTGTTTAAATTAATTTATTATGTTTGAAAATTTTTTTGCAAAAACTTATGTGATTCAAATATCTTAATTAAATTTGCATTAATTAAAACTACCTAAAAATAATCATAATTATTATTAAAGCTGAATTTATGTTTCACTTTTTTATTATTTTATATAAATGTAGCTTTGTTTTTTATCCTGATCTTTTTACTCTTTTAAGCTAGAAATTATAATTAAATTGTAGCTTTTAGAATTATCTTCATTCTACTTTTTTTAAATATAAGTTTTATTATTTTTTTATAATCTAAGAGTTTCGAAAGAAGTATATTAAATTTATCTTAAGCAAAAACATTATATCATATTTTCATGTATCAAATAAAAATTATAAAAATAAGCTTATCTAGAACTTTAAGCTTGCTGTTAGCTTTTTAAGAACGAATATAAGAATATAAATATACTTATTTATATATTTTATCCTTTAATTATTTTAGACTAATTTGAAAGAAGCTTTATATTATACTTATAGGTTTTATTATATTAAAATTAAAATCTTAAGACATTCTTGTCTTTTTACTACTTAGATATAAAAGGCACGATTAAATTTTATTACTTATTTATTAAAAAGGACAAGGGGGGAGTCGAACCCTCGACCTCTGGATCTGCAGTCCAATGCTCTACTACTGAGCTACTTGTCCCTTTATATATCAGCATAACAAATTATTAAATATAAGATTTTTCCTTTTTAGAGTACAAAAGAGAAATGATTATGAAAATAATTCCTTTTCTTATGTGTTATAATCTTTAATTATACTTGTCTTATACAGTCTATCCTTTTTTATTTCTTATTAATTAAATTTTTTTTAATTAATAAACCAATTTAAGTTAGCCGTTCTTTCTCTAGCATTCCAACGAAAATAGATTTTATGAAATGTAAATAATGAGTTTAGATACTAAAAGTTAGAGGATTTTGCTCCTTAGAGTGATTATTAACTTAATATAAATATTTAAATGCTTAATAGTATGAAATTTCTCATTAGCAGTATAAAGTTTTTAACTATACTATTATTAAACACCAAAGCTTATCTAAATTATCCAGTTATGTTCCTTTATTTAGTCCAAGTTATTAGTATAATAAAAATTATAATACTAAGCTTATTTTTAAATGGGTCTGAATACTCAAACTGTATGATTAATTAGCAAGAGCATATCTTAATTAAGGTAGCACTTTTGCTTTATTTATATATTTAGTTTAGTTTTAACAAGCAAACTGAAATAAATAGCTCTTATTACATTTAAATAACTTCTAGTTCAATAAACCTGCTTTATTTTTAATAGATTATAGATTTATTTTCCTGCTGCTGAAAATATGATAATCCTTTATTAGATTATTTAATGAAGTTTACCATAAATGAAAATATTAAATAATTATAAAGTAAAGCTTTATAATCTAACAGGTTTATCGTAATAATAAATGAAGTGCTATTTATAAGTACTGCTATTCTTAGTCATCAGTCTAATAGGCCAAGGTAATTTAATTAAAGAGATAGAAAGAAAAAGAGAACAGGAATAAAGAATTATTAAGGAGAAACGGGATTCATAGTAAATAATTTAGCTAAGAGAGCAGCAAATCTAGTAAATTAGAGAAAAAATGAGCTAAGATAATGCTAATATCAATAAAGAGAGATAGCTCAAATATGTATTGCAAAAGTAAGACTCAAATGCCCCTTAAAATTAAAATAGACTAAATTATTAACAAAAATAACATCAAAGAGTTCTGAAAGAATGTACTATGAATATAGCTTAAGAAAGATAAGTGTAAATTGAGGTTAATAGCAATTTGTAAAATAATTAAAATGCTTTAGGTTCTAGTTTCGAATATCAAGGTATAAATAGCGTAAATATAGAATATTAAAATTATCAAGCAATGGATTGCTAACTCTAAGGCTGCAATCAAGCTCCAAAGCTATCTGATGTTTAAAGTGAAGTAAATGTAAACCATAATGCAACTAATAAGTAAGAAATAATGGAAGAAAATGTAGTTATTTAAGAAGAATCTTAGGCAAATAATTAAAAATAGGATGTTTAATAATATGGTAATGATACAAATGAAGCTTAATAAGAGAAGAATAGTTCCATCGAAATATAAGAAGAGACTAATAACTCAGAAGATATTCAATAAATTTAAATAAACACCAACAGTTCTTAAGAAGAGAGTGTTGCTCAAAATGAATTAATTTAAAAACAAGAAATGGAAAATATTCAACAAGAACAAATTTTCTCGGACGATAATTAGTAAGTGGATCAAAAAGGTAATGAAGTTCATAATTTTAGTGATAGTACAAGGTATGAATAAGCATAAAATGATAAGAATGAATCTTATGAAGAGAAAAATAATGCATAAGATTTTAAATATGAAAGCAATAGTACACATGATGACTAGTAATAAAATAGTCAAATTGAGGACACTTTTATGAAAAAAGAGACTGAGATACAGTCTAAAAAGTTTTTGTAGAATTGATCAAACTAGATTTTAAACTTTTCAATATAATTTGAAGATTTAATATAATATAAAAATTGCGATATCAAAGGTTTTATTTATTTAAAATATTTTAGTTTAAATAATTCTACATTTAGATAATGGTTGAGAGAATATCAATTAAATAGATAGTAATTTAAAATAATAAAGCTATTTCTTTAGAAAGAGTATTTATAACTATGTTAAAAACATAACTAAAAATATAAAAATTAAGAAAATAATGGGCATAAATTTCTTTAACTTTAGACTATTAAAAAAAAATCATTAATAACTCTTTTTAATACTAATATCATATTATGATCTTATGAGTTTTTAATTTTAACTTAGGCTAATAAATACAATTTGGGAAACTTAAAATAAAAATATTCAATATAAACAAAAAACCAGAATTTCATAATAAATTAGATGATATAACCTTGTGCATAACTAATAAAATTAACAAGTTACTAAAGCAAACTTTTTAACAGTATATAGAAACCTAAGCTAAAAAATATAAAACTTCATCTGCTTTTTAAAAATTATTGTTTTATTTTAAACTTTTCTATTTCGCTTTGCCTTTTATATAATATGCTTTAGGTAAAATCTAGTGAATTTATATTTAAATTAAATTTATTTAAAATTAGATAATAAAAAAGGAATAATTGGAACTTAAAATGCTTATAAATCCCTAGATAATAGATTTATATACAGCTATAAGTTATCAAATTAAATTGAATAGATGAACCAATAGATGGTTTACTTAATTTAACTTAAGAAATAAAAAGATTAAATTACTACATTTGTAATAAGTACTTAAACCTTTTGATTTAAATTTAATTTTTAATCCTTCTTAATTATAAAATACCTTGGAGATATTTAAGAGAAATATAAGAAAATATTTAATAGTTTAATAGAATAATCGAATATTGGGTTCTTGGTTTGTAGTTCGAAAAATATAAATTCTAAATTATTTACTTTTCTTTTGATATCCGCAAAGTAGAATTTAATTAAATTAAAAGAAAGAAATGCTATATAATAAAAGCTATATCTACATTATATTATTTCTATAATTTTATGCCTATATCAAATTCTTTAAAATTGGCTTAGAAATAATTATAAAGCTTTTTTAAAATAAATAAACAAATCTTAATAAAGTTTAATAGCAAGAACTTTTAGAAAGCATCTAATAGAACTTTAATTATGGCTTAAGAACAAAAATAATAATAAAAGGTAATTTTTTTATTATATTTAAAATTAAAGGAATACTCATTTCTTAATTTTAGTCATTTAAGTTAAAATTTATTTTTATAATTTAAGAATTACTTAAATGTTTATTCATCTCGTCAATAAAAATGCATTTTTATTATTCATATCTTTTATGAAAGTCACCTATTATAAAAACTTTTCAATCACTTTTTTAAATTCTAAATCCAAGAAAATGCTAAGAAAATTGAGTTAAAATATCTCAAATTAAGTTGCTTTCAATTTTAACTTTTTTAAATTTCCAGCAAAGAAGGGTTTATTAGATTTAAGATAAATAATTAATGAACAATGGATTTTATATTTAGCTTATAACTCTTATCTTTAGATAGGATTTAAAATATCTAAATATAATAATTGTATTTATATTCTTTCATTAATTCTTTGTTTGAATAAATAACCATTTTTGATATATTTTATTTCATAATTTTCTTTGAATCTAATAAATAAATCAAATGCTTTTTCTATTTTTTAACTTTGTTCTTATAGATAAAACTTAAATATAGACTCTTATGATTTCTTAGTTGTAATTTTTATAAATAATAGATAAATTAATAATTATAATTTATTACAATTTTTTTATTAATTTGCTTAGTTAATATAAAATTAAATGAAAGGAAAATTTACTTAATCGATTTTCTATCTTTAGATTCCGTAATTTTAGTTATATTTTGCTACTATATCTCCTTGTTTTAAGAATGTTGTTAACATTTCTTTTTCTAAAAGAACTCTTCTATAAACCTTTTTAATTTTTGGTTAGATGTAATCTCCCTGTCTTTAGTTTTTCACTTTTCTATTCTTTCTTTTACTAAATTATAAGTATTAGATTTAAGTTAATTCTACTATAAAACTTACTTATTTAGTGTTTCTTCTAATTTCTATACTTAAGAATCAAATTATTTATTTATTAATCTTTAATTTTCTACCTTATGTCTTTCCTAGCTTTACAACTAAGATTTTTATTAGCTTGACTTAATTTTTTACTGAGTTAAAAAACTTAAAAATTTAGCTTTGCTTAATGATTTTAGTCTTTTAGGTAATTTAAAGTAGAATAAATAAAATGCTTATAAGTTAAGTCTTTTATCTAGTAACTTTATAGCAAAGACTTTATTTTTATTTCTAAATCTCTAACGAATTTCCACTCAATTACTAGAACTCTATTTTGGTATTTATTGATTATGATGGATTAATTTTAGAATCTAATTTATATACTATTTTCTTTAAGTTCTCGATTATTTCCCTCATTTAAAATTTTTAAAGGAATAAAGCCTCCTTAGATTATTATCATTAATCTCAATAGCACTTAATTTAATTAAGTTATCTATTCTTCATTATTGGAAATTTTAGTATATTTTTCAAAACTGATCCAATGTACTGCGTCCTATTTCGTCTAACTATCATCCGAAGTTATTCAATCTTATCTATTAATAGCCTATAGTATTTTCTAAATTTAACTAGGATTAAAATATTAAGAAACTAATTTTTCTTTTTCTTGGCTCAAATTAAATTCTACTCTGAAAACATTTTGCCTTTGTTGACTCTTTAAAAGTTGACTTTTACTATTTGATAAGCTTAGGTATGTTTCTCTCTATTTAGTTGTACTAGTTTTATTAAACTACTTAATAAGCTGAATGAGTTACTATTATTTTTTACTAACATAGCTATTTTTGATAAGTTCTATCTCAGGCTTTATATAAAATGTTCCAAATATTAATTAAAAAAGAAAGAAAATCTATCTTTCATTGTTTGATCTTAGTAAATTTAAGAAATTTCCAGGATATTTTTAATGGTTGCTTATTTAATTATAAAAGCTAGCATCTCGAAAATCATTACGTTATTCTATAAACATTAAGAAAAAAGGCTTTCTTTTTAGAAGAAGAAAACAAACATTGCCACTTAGAATGACTTTAGTTAGAATTATTTGAATATATGTTCTATTCATATGTATAGTTAATTTTGTTAGCTTTCTAGATATTATTATTTATCTATCTTCTCTCACATATATTTATATTTTTCTTTTTAGCTTAATTTCTAAAAATTATTTATTCATTTATTCTCTTCACTTATAATCCAATGCTATTTATATAGTTAAAACTTTTATTAACTTTTTTTAGTTATTTTCAGGTTTTTTTCATTTAACTCTTATACTTTTAGCTATCTTTTCTATTTAAACTAAGACTTTTCACTAATTTTATACGGTTATTTATTTAATTTTCATCTATAGGCTCTATTGGAATGTAAAAGTCCACAGCAAAATCTTCATTGCGTAATTAATTTTTTTTTCTAAGCTAGAATTATGTATTTTATTTTTTTTCTAAAAGTATTCTTACTTTTCCAAGTTTGATCTTTAACTATTCTTTTAAGAAAAACTTTAATATATTGAAAAGATTTAATTTTTAGAAATATAATCATTTCTTTTTCCTTTCGCTTCCTTTCTTACTTTTTTCATTGTCTTTAATTATTTTTTGTTCCAAGTAATCTTATAATAACTAATTAAGCTATTCTTACTTAATAATTTACTAGTCCAAAAATATTCTTTTTATAGATTCTTCCAGACAATCTTTTGCATTTTATTTTTCCTGCAAGATCTTGAAAATTTAAATTAGATGAGAAAAACTTGAATTTTCGTTTGCTGTAATAAATTTCTATAATCACTATTCATGAGTAAAAATGTCTTACTCTTATTCTAGAGTAGCCAATATTTTTAAATAAGTAGATATATCTTTTCGATAAGAATCACTCATAGTCGATGATTTCTACTTTCTTATTCATATCTCTAATAAAGTCTAAAGAGTAATTTGAGTATTACTAGAAATCTCCCTCTAAAATTATCATCTTAATTTGCTACTTTTTTATTCGATAAAGTTAAGGAATAAACTTAAAATCAGAAAAATTTTCGCTAGCTGAAATAGATTCTATTGTAATATCTAGGAATATACCTTTAGCTAAAATCGCTAATTAGTTTACCAAAATATTTTTTATAAGATTTTCTATCTCTAATGAGGTAAAATATAAAACTTTTTGATCTATTATTGATTATTTTTTGGAAAAAGTTATAATATTAAATGTTTTCTGTAAATTGGATTTCATAAATAAGAGTTAAATTTTGTACTTCACATAAAATACAGAGCAGTTTTACTTATAATCCAGAATCTCCTAAACTTCTTAAGGTTCTCTTATGTTCTTTTTAGATCTCAATTACGTAATCTAAGTTAGAAGTGAGTAAAATTTTTAGGTGAGTTCATAATTTATTTATTTTTCTTTGCGCGAAGTAATAAAAACTAGTAGCTTGTAAATCATCTTTATGAATACGAATTAGAAATTAGTGCAAAATCCTAAATCTTTAAATGGTATTTTTTATTCACATTTTTAATTTTAATTATCAAAGCATTTTCATAAATCAGATATTTTTTTAATTTTTCTAATTTATTCAAATTTTGAGGGTCATTTTTAGATATTTTAGATATTTTCCTCTATTATTTTATGAAAATTTCATTTTCTATCTTATAAAAAATTACAATTATAATACTCTAAGTTATTTAATGCGTTTATTAAACTAAGGTCTTAAATTTGCTTATATGAGCTTAATTCCTCTTTAATTTTCTTGTTTTTGCTTTATAATTCAATTATATTAGGAGCAATGCCTTTGAAATAGTTTTAAGCCAGATTTTGTAAGTGTTCATGTAACTAATGCTGGATATTGCTTTCTTAGATCTATAAACTTAAATTTATAAATAAAGTAATTTTTATAATTTCTATTCCAAATATTTTCGCAAGTTTTTTCATATCTTACTCAAGTTTATTTTCGCTTTAGATATCCACGCCAAAGATAAATTTTATCTTAATTTATTAAATAGCCTTTTCTATCAAATTACTCTAATAAACTTCCTAGCCTCTTTTATGTTTCAGGCATATTCAATTATTTTGTTATTTTCACTTTTATAAAATCTTGATGAATTTTAAATTTTGTCGATTTATATATTTGGGAATAAAGCCTATAACTCAGTCATTGATATTGCTTTTTATCTTTTAAAGACAAAATAAATATTTTTTTCTTCTTCCTTATTTATTTCCTCAAAAGAAATCGGAAGTTTTTCATTATCACCATGTTTACCATGCTTATGTTAGTAGATCTTGTTATATTCTATAATCCTACAGACTAATTTTGTAACACTTCAGTTTCAACATCCATTACTGAAAACACAATTAAACTTTTAAATCTCTTAATAAATAGATTGAAATTATAAAACTTGTAAAATAATAATTTTGACTAACCTAATTTAATATTAAGCTTTATTTATAATTTTAGTAGCTATAAAGTTTGTCTATCATCCTACCTAAAATTATTCTATTTCAGAAGCTTTCTTGCTTAAGCTAGCTAACTAAAATTTTACCTGATTTTTTTCTTTTTAACTGCGTTAAATTTTTGTTAAATAAGCCAAATAAAAAGAAATTTAGAAAAGAGGAATCAAACAGTGCTTAGATTCTTAAAGTTATTTAAAATGTTTATAAAAGCAATGAAGAATAATCTTAAGATTAGCAAAGCCAATGCTCAAGTAAATACATCATAGTAGTTATTAAATAAATTAATACAACCAAATTTAAATGATTTGCGAATAAATAAGCAAGCCTAGTTAATTAAAAAGGATTTTAGTATCTAACAATTAAAAAGTTATATTGATATTATTCTATAAAAAGGAAATAAGGCTATTAAAAAGTTTAATTTATAATTCAAGTTATTTATTCAGTTTTATCAAAAGTTAAAACATAACTAACTTCAGAGTTCATTAATATAGACATTTTAATTTTTTCTACATACTTAAAAGTTTATAACTTAAATGATCACTCTTTTTGTTTATGTATTGAAATTGAAGTTTGAAAGAAAATATAAATTCGAATAAAATTGAAGCAAAAGCTTTTGTGTTAATTTATTCGAAGCATAAAAATAATTATAACTGATTCTATCAACTTTATATACTTTAAGAACTTAAGTTATCTTAAATCGCTCAATCTCTGAGCATTTTTTCCTAAGGATAATTAATTTAAGGTACAATCTTTTAATTTCTTTATATATACAATTTCATTATTAATTAGTAATTTCTCTTAAATTTGTTTGATTAAGTTATCTAAGTAAAAATTTAAAAGAATGTAAAATCTAGGAATAACTAATAAAAAATTTATGTTTATATTTTATTGGTCTTAAAATAATGAAGAATGGATAAAATATGAACACAATTGTATTTATAAATTCTAGTGGAACTTTTAAATAAATTTAAGATAAATTTAAATAAAAGATCAAGGTAAAAGTGATTAAGCATTAATTATCTATATAAGCTTTTTAAAAACTTTTAAATCATTTTTGCTTAAAGATGTATATCTCTAATTTATTTCTTAGGGAAATATCCCAAAATAGTAAACTGATTATTTATATAAACTTATGCTTAGCTAAATAAATAAACTAGTTATTCATTAATTTTTTAATTTTGATGCTATATAAATAATAAAAGCTTTAGCTTTGATTCTAGTTTATTTATATAATTTTTTAATTTTAAGCATTATAAATAGCTTTACTTAACGTTTTCATATAATAATGATGTAAAAAGAAAATAAATAGCTATAATTATTATAAATAAAGCTTAGGAACTAAAATATATTACTATATTATTTAATTTCGTATATACAATAATTTAAAACTTACTAAACTAAAAGCTTTCATTGGAATAAATTTTATTTAGTTACTCTTTTTAATTTTTTAATTTAGGGGAACTAAGTTATTAACAACTTTTTCATTACTCTACTCCTACTTTTTATTTGAAGGTTATTTTAAAATTTATAAAGCTTATTTATTACAATTCATCGATGTGAATTTAAATATATTATAAAAAATTAGGGTTGTAGAACGACTGAAATAGAGAACACTTGATTGAATCCAAAATTTAATTTATAGTTATGATAACTATCCTATTATTTAAGATAAAGCTTTATTAAAATTTCGTAATTTAGAAATTTTAAAAGGTAATTTCTTATATCATTTCTTTATTTATAGAAACATATATAGTTAATATTTTATTATTTTAAAGTTTTTCCAAAATCAAAGGCTAAATTTAATAAAAAGTCCATATAATTTAATTTTTTCAGGTATTTTTTAGATTTTATCAATATAAATACATGAACTGCAAGGAATTCCAGTGTAAGATGAAGACTGTTAGTTCTGTTTCTTTTAATTTTGCTTGCCGTAAAAAGATAAGATAAGGCTTTCTATCGGCCTTATATTTTTGAAGTCGCTATCCTTATTTAATATCTGACTTACTTAGAAAATACCAAGTCTTAATCTATCATTTAAACAGCTCTATCATTTAGTAAAAGAAGATTAAAAATAAAAATCCATAGTTGATTATATTTTTTGCTAATAGTTCTGGAGAAGATAAAGACTAAAAGTTATTAAAGCAATAATAGATTTAACTTTAGCAAGAAAAGTTTTAAATGTTAAGTTATTAATTATTACTATTTCAAATAAATTTATCATCTAATTAACTATTTTCATCTCACGATAAACATACGAGAATTATTTTCATCAGCATTCACTAATCTTTTATTTATACTAACATTTTGACAATTTTTTAAAATTCCTTATTATATTTCTTAGTAATCTTATATTAAATTCATTACCTTTTTTAAATAATTTTTAAACTAAAGTTAGATGATGGATAAAAATTAAGAAGTCTCAGAGCATTATGAAAGCAATCTTAAGAAAATTCAAATGTAAGAATAAGAAATTAGGATACAGATAAAAAGCTTGATGGAGCAGATAAAATTAGAAATTGATAAGGGAGAAGAATACTTTTACTAATAGTTATAGTTATTGGTACAATAACCAAAAAAGAAATTACAAACCTTCACCTTAAGCTTAAACTAATGAATTTCTAATTTAAAGAGCATTTAAAAAGAAATTGAGGAAAAAAATTAAAACACATATTATGAACTGATAGAGTTCAAGAAAGATTGAGAAGAAGTATAGAAAATACCTACTAAGTCTTAGTTTTAATTTTAGATTCGTCATTAAATAGAGCAATCATCTGCATAACTAATAAGTGAGAGACTTAAAAGCATTATTTTTCTTGATATATAGGATTAATAAATATAACTAGTTAATAGTAAAGTAACTACTAAAGATAGTCAGAGCAACAAGGATATGTTCAGAACATTAAAGTATACTAATTGGATTAAAATCCATTTAGTTAAGTATAAAATTAGTAAAATCGAAACATCAACCAGATTCAAAATGATAAATATCCTGGGCAATAAACACTTTATAAAGCTATAAAATAACTCTATAATCCTTCAAATAACTTAAATAATGAGAAAATTTATTATATCTAGCACTAAAAAAATCTATATCAAGTAAATTAAATAGCTAACAATGGCAAAAATAGATTGGATAAGCCTTCTAATAAAATTAAAAAGATAATTAGTTTGGAGTAATTAATATGACTTAGAGAATCTAGCCTAATTAGTTAAACTAAAAATAGAAGACAAAGGAAATAGTTAGCAAAGTGATTTTTCTCTCTAGAATAATTAAGTTCCAATATAATTAAAAAATTGTCCTTATCATAAAAATAGTTGCTTTTAAACATGCATGACGCGCAATTAATAAATTTGCTAATAGTGTGCTCAACTAAAGTGTTAAGGTAATTAGATATAAAATATAATAAATCAGTTGAAGCCTATAAAGAAGAGGCAAAATAGATCTTAAAGGATGGAAAAATCTATTAAATATTGAGGAAAAATAAGGAAGTGAATGACTAAGTCTAAGCAAATTATAAAAAAGAGAAAAAAAGAGAAAAATTCAGTTTATAGCTTTGAAAAGAGCTCCACAGATAACTTCTATTTGTTCCTGCTCTCTCCTAAGATAAAGGATGTTGTATGACTTCATTAGTTCAACTTCCTTGTCTCCCTTTCAAAAAATAATTTTCCGTTTAGTTTCTTCTCCAATTGTTATTCTCCTCGTTGAATCTTGAGTTATAGAATTTCTTTCTGTAAATTTGTCCTGTCCTTGTTGGTCAGAAGCAGAAGAGTTCTTCTAATATTTGTTTCTTATTAATTCTTTCAATTTCTGCCTTCTTTCAACATTTTCTTCAGCAGTGAATCTTCTAGCATAAGTATCACCGGATCTTTCTACGATAGGAACAATCTTATTTTTCTCTTATTAATATTCCGTTTCGATTTCCATTGGAATACTTGATTATATTTGTTATTATTCTTATTTTTTCTAAAGTTATTTTATTTCGTATTAAAGTTTAGAAAATTGGAATTAAAACATTTTAGGAATTTCATTAAATTTATTATCAACTTATTCCAATTTAATTTCTATTTACGATTCGAATTTATCGATTGCTTCTTTTAATGATGGAAATTAATGATCTAGTGATCAAATCAATTTTCCGTACATTTTTTCTAGTTTTTCTATCCTTTTTCTTTGTTATTTTAATTCGAATTATATATTAGTAATTCGTTGTTACACAGACCATGCAAAAGCTTCCTTAGATTCTATTTCTTAATATTATTGATGCTCTTATTCATTTATGTTAGATTATTATTCTTGCTTTTTTGCAAAAGAGCCAAGAGAGGATTATTTCTTAGGTGCCTTTTTATTATAATAAAAAGAAAATGAAATTAAAGATTCTACTTAAGTTAAAGCTGACTTAGATTTAATAGAGCATTGTTAATACTTTTAACTAAGCTTTTTAAACGATATATTAGTAAATAAAAAAAGAAGGAAAAGTGGGAAATTTCAATTAATAAGTTAAAGAATCATGGCCAGCAACTATAGCAGCTGTATAGTTAATGTCTTTAAATTAAAAATGAGTAGAATTTGCAAAAGATTATAGACTTTAAAAAAGAAAGGTTAGAAGTCTAAAATCTTAAAATAAATCCTGAATCTTAGCTAGAAATAAAACTCTAGATAAAATAAAATAAATTAAGTCAAATTAATTAGTGTATTTAGGATAGTTTTGCAATCAAGTTTTAGGAATTAAAGGTTAAAGTAATGATATTTCTTCAAATACTAATAATCCTTTTATCAATGCTTATGGTGCTTATAACTAAGCTAATGAAAACATTAATTAATAATACATTTAGAAATAAAACTTAACAGAATAGCAAATTCAGCAAATTAAACTAATATTTAAATTATTAACTAACTAAAAGATCCACAAGCTCCACAAATTCCACTGAATATGTAAGAATTATTCTAATTTCATTTACTTTAAACGACTTAGACGAAGTTGTTAACTAGTTTTTATAGTTAAATTGATGAACAAAAAATCAATAAAATATAGCAATTGTTGGATTATCTGGCCTAAAAATGAATTTTTGAAAGAACTGCTAGAAATATTCTATGTCTTGAAATGAAAAGCACATTTGAAAGAGACTAACTGATTGAATATTTATTGAATAAGCAGTAAACATTAATTTAAAATAACTAGTAAATTTAAATTAAATAATTGTTACACGAATAAAAGTCTAAAAGAAGAATAAAATGTTACGTGTGCAATAAATATCACCAATGAAAATACTGTTACTACAAGCGAAATTTAAAGAAAGAATTATTGTGGATATTTTTAAAAAACTATTTAGGATATATCCAACATAAAGCGGAAAAATTTATAGAAAAAAATTCTTTAATTTAAATCTTAATCCTTGGAGAAATAATTGGAAAAGCTACATGCAGGATTAAAACTATTCAGAATATTAAAGGATGGTGCACTGATGAAGTGATACAAGGGATCTTTTGCATTTGTTCTAAGTAGGAAAAAAACTGTTCCAATAATTGTTAAATCTTAAAATAAATTACCTGAACCTTTTTGTGTGATTGATTTAGATTAAAATATTTATAACTTAAGAATCTCTTAGATTTTTGCAGCCTTTTCTAAATTTATACTAATTGACATGTTCCTACCTTATCTGAATATTCTTATAGTTAACTGATCACCTGTTTATATTTTCTAGCAATATACTTGAAAACATAACTTCTCTCTAAGTTAAATCTTTTAGTTTTATATGTTTTTTCGAGTAAAACTTCAGATATCTTTTAATAGATAACTCCCAAGCCTGATTAAAATATTTAAAATTTAATCTTTTATTGTCAGCAATATTTTCTAATTTTATTTATCAAGAGTCAGTAATCAAAACTTCTTAGTGCTAACGTACATAATTTTAACGTAAGTTTAAACTTGAATGTTAAGAATCCAATTTCGTTTTCTCTAATCTTTAAATGTTTAATAAAGCTACTAACTATTCAATATTTATTAAAGGGAAATCTCTTTTTTATACTAAATAAATAATCCAGATGTTTCTAAAGCTTATTTAAGAAACTAAAGGGCTTTTTCTTCATATTTGTTAGTGATTATTTCCAGTCGGTAAATAATCTAAAGTAATCATACTAACTATTTCAACCTTTCAATTCTCTCCACTATCACCTCAAATCCCATGAATCTGCTTTTCTTAATTCTTCAGAATTTCCAAAGAAGATTACAAATTTTACTTAAACTTATCCTTTTTCCAGTCAAGCATTACTATCTCTATATCTAATACTTTATCATACTTTCTCTATTTTATTAATTAGAGCTGTACTTAGTATATTATCTTAAAACGTCCAAGATTACTTATGAGGAATTAAGAACACTTGAAGTCGAGCTTGTTAAGTGGAAAGATTTTCTTATCTAATTTCTCTTTATAGAAGACTCAACTTTCATCTCTTCCTCATTTTCTAAATATTTACTAGTCTTTAATTTTTGCTATAGATTAGTGCTTCTTTAGTTGTAGTTGAATATTATCCATTTTATTTGGCTTTTAAATTTTAAAATTAACTCAAATTAAAAAAGTTATTAAGCTAGATTACTTCTTAAGTGAATTAATGGTGTAATATTAAAGTTAAGGTGATTTAGTTATATTACTATATTTAATTCGAAGCAAGATTATTAAATTAAAGGAAAACTTTATTTCTTTAGAAATAATAACCACCACTCTAGGTTTAATCTTCTAAGTTTTCTTTTTGCTATTCTAAGCTTATAAATCTTGCTTAATTGTATTTTAATTATTATTTATGTAAACTACTTAAATAATCAAGTTTTAACTTGTAGATTCTATTATTCAATCTTATATCCAAAGTTAAGATGCTATTTAAATACTTGAGGTAATAAATTTACCAATGCTTGTTATATTACTATTAGCACTATAATTCTTTTAATCCTTTATTCTAACTGTGTATCAAGCACAGTAGCTTGTATACTTTCTTTTAAAATCTTTTGTATCTTTCTAATATTTTAAGATAATTTTCAGCTAATGTAGTTCATTCAATTATTTAAAGGGAAATCATTGCTTAATAAGTAAAATAAATGGAATGGTAATAAAATATATAGTAATAATAGTAGTATAAGATATCTATTGATTTAAATTAATTTAAGAAAGGAATATTTAATTTATTAGTTACTTTTAAAATACTAAGCTTCTTAATATTAGTTATTTAATCTTAGTTAAATTACTTATATAAACTTACTAATGCTATTATTTGTCAATATAAAAAAAAATGGATTAATCTCTTCGACTCTCAAAAAATTAACTTAGAAACCTAAAGAGAAAAGCGGCAAAAGAAATTTAGAAAAAATAATAACAATAGGAGGAGTCAAGCTCTTCTTCAGAAGGTAAAGTTATGGTAGGATAAATAGAGATAAGTTAACCTAAAAACGAAACTAATCAAAAACTTTAAATTTAATTAGACCAAATGTAAAAAGTAATCTCAAATTATGAAGAAACAACTTACAACTTAGGCGAAAAAATACGGGAACTAATGAGTAACATAGAAGATTAGAACAACGAATTACTAATACTTAGAAGATAACTTATTTGTAGCAAATTAATAACGGAAGAATAACTCTGAACTTAATCATAATAAAATTTTAAATACGACACAAAAATGGAAATAGAAAAAATACCAATAGAATTAAAAAAAGAATTGAATCCAGAAAAAGAAATGATTGCTACAAGTTTCATTAAAAGATTAGAAAATATAGAAAATAAATTATCATAAAAAAGAACGAAATAAAGACAATAATATAAACTTTGTTGATGTTGCAAATCAAATCAACATATTTTAAAAAAATGTTGATAATGAAAGAAAATAAACGAATAAGAGCAGAAAAGAACATGGAGACAACTCAATAAACTATGAATAACTCCAACAGGGATCTACAAATAAAAGCTTTTTGCAAGACCACTTGAACGGTTACAGTGGTAACCTTCCACTTAATAAAAAGGTCGTGGATCACACCCACGTTAAAAAAACTGTCCGCAGGAACTGGTTGCAATTCCAGAGAATGCAAAACTCTAATAACTTTAAGTATATTATTATTATTATTATTATTTGTCAATTTAATTTTATTATTAGTTTCCTTTATTTAGTTTATAATACTTTATTATCTTAGCTATAGACATTTCCTTATAATTAAATGCGTTTAATAGTAATAGATTAGTTAGTGCTTCTTTTATCTATTATTTATAAAGTTTATATTTTAAAGAAGGCTAAGAATAATTGTTTAAATATAGTTAACTAAAAGATTTATGTTCTGGCATTTATCTTTTTTACATTTCTTCAGCTTTTTGCAAAATTCAAAGGTTAGTTTTATAATCTCCTAATTTAGCTTAAGATATCTTAAATAATTTTGTGAAACAATTGTTTAAAATTCCTCAGTCCCTTTCTATCAGAACATGCTAACAAATATTTACTAGACAAAATAAAAATTGGCTTTCTAGATTGATTTTTATTTTTAGATAATTTTATTTGAGTCTTATTTCCTAAATTTTTCTTATTCTCTACACTAAAAATCTTTCTCTAAATTCTATTTTTCACTTCCCATTTATTGAACTGAAGGCTGTAGCTCATTCTATGATCTTAAATTATCATATTTTATCTATTTTTTGTCACTTTTGTAATTATTTAATGAGGCATTCTTTATCTTTATGAAGATTTTTCTGTATCCTCAAATTAGAAATTCAAATTGATTATAATATTTCCTATTTGTTTCTTTTATATCTCTTAGTTTTACTTTTAGAAGGTATTTTATAGTGTTTTACACATATTCTGCTCACTTAATCCTTTTTCACTTTTAAATAAAAATAATTTCCAATAGCTTCATTAAATCCTAAAGTCTTATGATTTTATTTTGTAATATTTAGTATCTTCTGATTGTTTTATGACTTAAGCTTTCTTATTTGTAAATTATCATAATCATTCTTATTTATTTTGCTAAGTCACATGTTCTAATTTTGGAATAGTTTCTCAGTTAGTTTAGATAAAGATAAGATTTAAGTGAAGTTAAGAAGGTGTTTCAAACTTTTATTGTTTCCAGCTTATTCGTGTATTTCTTTAATTCAAATGAAATAGGAAACTTTCTTTATTTTAATTAAGATTTCTATTAAATTAAAGATATACAATTAATGTAATAATTAATAGAAGTACTTTTAGTTAAGAAGTCTTCTTCTAATTATTATTTTCTTTATTCTTAAAATTATATTTACTCTCTTTATCTAAATTTTAGTCTTATTATTATTTTAATAAACCCCTTTTTTTAAATAAGATGATACTATGATTTGCTCTAATGCTTTATAAATAAAGAGTAAAACTTAAATATTATTAAAGATAATCAAGCAAGCTAATGTTCTTATTCTAAACAATTTAATGAATGTTAAAGGTATTAGATAAATCAAGTTCATTTGAAGGCTTATAATATTATTTCATATCTATAACTTGTTCTTTAACTCTTCCTTTTTCCATTTTTTTCCCTTTTAGTTATTTTTGCTTTTTAGAGTTCTTGATGTCGCAGCAAATGGGTATTTGATTTCTATAAAATCATTGAATTTAAATTAAAATTTTCAGCTGATCTCTTTAATCTACTTCTATGCTTTTGAACATCTTCTTTGGAATCTTCTTTTCTACTTTAAAATTGTCTCTTTAAATTAAGTCCAGATATTTTAAGGCTCGATATCCCAGCATGGTACCATATAAGAATTTTCAGTATAGTTTGAATTTTATTCCTCTAAGTTGTATTTCCTTAGGTTATAAATGTACATATTAATGATATTATAGTTCTCTTGTCTTAGTCTTCACTTGTCACTTCTAATGTTTATATTATTCTATCTAAGAATTAAATCTCTTCCTCAATCTTGTAAGTTAACTACTCACAACTTGCTTATGAATAGCATAATAAAAATAGAAGATTTACTGATTTTATAACTCTCTTATAATGACATTTAGTCTCTAAGCTAATATAATCGCTTAGTAAGTTTTATTAGAAGATAATTATATTTTTCGCTTTAATAAGCTAAGGTTTAACTCTTTTCCTTTTTAAATAATTTTAATTAGAAAATTAAAAAATGTAAGTGTCTATTTATTAAAAATAGCTTAAGAAAAGAGTTCATAAGTAACCTTCATTAGAGTGAAATCTTAAATTATTAAAAATTTAATTAATAATTTAAGCTTTTTAAGTAAACAGAACTTAGATGATTGAAGACTCCATTTATAAACAAAATTGGCCTGTATATTTATTCTTATAACTAAACAGTTATATAGAAATATCTCATTGGAGGAGAAGAAAAATTTATAAAAGATGGAACTGCATAAAAAGAGTAAAAGTATGAAAGGCGATCTATATAGCAGAAGGCTTAATAATAAAAGAGTAAGTATTTGTAAACTTAGAAAAATTAGAAGCATAAAGCTAATTAAAATCTTAATTGTTAAGATATTAAGACTAATTAGTTCATCAATTGAAGAAAGTTTTAAATAAAGAGAGTAAAATTTATAATAAATTGAGGGAAGATGAAATATTAAAAAATTTAAGAAAATAACCTAGTACCTATAGGTACTAAAAGATAATAGCCTGCTTTTATTAAGTAGTCTTCATTGATCCACAAATATTAATATCCTAAGATCTATTCTTAGATATTGTATTTATCAGCTGTTGGAATGTTTTTAATGCAAAATTTATAAAGTTAAGAAATAGAAGAGCTATGAAAATTTACATATCAGAATGAAAAAAACTTAGAAATAAAGAAATTCATGATTAGCTTTTTATGAATAAATAAAGGCAACAAATTAAATCAAAATTTAGGTTTGAAAAAGCGCTAAAGGCTTAAATAAGCTAAAGAAACACACTCAAAATTGTCTTAACTTCTCTAGAAGTTCCAATTAAAGATCTAATTCTTGTTCTTTTATGCTTTATGCGAATTTCTACAGCGATATAATGAATGTAGTTCTACTCATTTTAAATTCGTATTACCTTCTTATTTTTTATTTTAGACTTTTTCTAGCTTTCTCTTCATAATTTTGTTAATATTCAGCATGCTTTAAATTTTTTTCTTATCTACCACAGATATCTAGTAGAAAAATTAAAAAGAGTAGCTTTATCAATAGATTTATTCCTTCTTTTAATTCTATAGCATCCTATTTCTTCTAAATTATTCATTTCGTTAAGGTTGTTCTTCTCATGTAATCTTTTAATTTTATTTTGATTATCTTTCCTAAAATTTAAAAATTGATTAGCTATTTCATATAATTTTTCAATTTTCGAAGGTAATTTTCATTAGAATTATAATCTCGAATTCCAGCTTTAACTTAAAAATTTTTACTTAGTCAAAGTTTTTCTAGGTGTAATTTATTTTAAAGAAATTCTTATTTTATTAGATTATAGATTATAGATTTTCATTGAGTTTTTAATCATATTATTCCTGTTAGCTAATCTTGAATAATGTTTAACTAGCTTCAATTTTATTGTTTAGCAACAACACCTAGCATTATTAAGAATGCTATCCTTATCTTTATCTATTAAAATATTTTATAGTAAAATTAATTCTTAGTCTTAAATCTTAAGGACTCGTAAAGTAAGTTAAAGCTAAAGGCTTAATACTAACTGAGATAGTTAATTTTAAATAAACTAGTAATTTTTAAAGGTTTAATTTATAGTTATTATATAAGCTAGCCTGTTTACCTTAATTATAAAAATGATTATATCTGTATGTTATTTAGATATATAATTCTACTATTATCGAAAACTTATTTCTAGTTATTAAGAATTAAACTTCTTTCGCTTATTTATTCAATTTTATGTTTTAGAAATTAGTGAAAAGAATATTAAATAGTTATCATTTTCCTTATTTAATTAGTAAAAAGCTTATTTAGTTTTTTCTAGTTTTTAATGTATTATTAGGTTTCTTCTTTAGATTTTCTTTTTTGGGGAAGAGCATCAAGTAGCATTAATGATAAATGATGCCAGATACTAAGGTCTCTTAGGGTAATATTCCGATCGAGGCCTATAGAAGACAAAACTCACAAGGGAATGCTAGTACTGAGGAAGACTTCAGCAAATAATTTTTTAACTTTGAAATCTTTACTAAAGAATTATATATTTAAATGAAATGAAGTCAACTAATTTTAATCACTTAATTTAAGAAAAATTTTTCTATTTTTTCTTTTTAAATAGTATTAATATGCTTATTAAGCAAATAATTTTTCAGTTAATTTCTAAATTAAAAATATCTTATATTTTATACTTTAACTAATAATAATTAGTATTAAAATTTGTCTTTTATATTATTATGAAACGACGAAATTTATTTGGGGTAATGCTAAAATACTTTTAATATTCAAAATAGTAGTAAAAATAATAATTATCATCATACTCTTTTTGATTAACATTACTTCTTTATATATAGGTTTTTCAGTTTAACTAATATACTTTTCTATTTATAAATTTTACTTTAATTCTATATTTAAAAATATAAAAATTTCCTATAAGATATAATAAAAATAATTTGAGTATAACATTTTATAGAAATAAGAAATAGACTAATTTAATAAGACTTTTTGCTGTATTTCAGTCATATTAGTTTACTTAAATGTAATAAAAATAATTAATTGAAAAGTATATATAACTATGCTAGAAATACAACAAAAGCTAACATTTTTTACTATACATAATTATAAATCAAATAAATCAAATAAATTAAAATATGATAAAATTCACACTTATTTAAAATTTATTTAAAACAAATTTAGATTTATTATTAAGTTTAAAAAGGAGCTTAAGTTAACCACATAGAACCCAAACGGTTCTCTAAATGTGCAAGAAATAGTGTGTTCAGAAGAGATAAAAATCCACAATAGTTTATCTTAGAAAATCCTAATAAAGATTGAAATGGAAATCAATAATGAAAAAGAAATAAAAGGAAAACAAATAAAGATAATTTGCTCCATTTTTTTAACGAAAAGCTTTTTTAAGAAAAAATTTAAATAATTAAAATGCTTAAACTATGAAACAATCAAAGCAATAAAGTTATTTTTTTATAGATACAATTCTCTTTTTCTATGAACTGAATTTCTTTTAATTACTAATTTTATAAGATTATTCATTAAATTGACATTTTTTATCTCTTAATCAGAGTCACAAACTCATTCAGAATTATTTCGACAAAGCCTTGCTTACATATTTAAAGAATTTTATTTATAATGTTAATTTTTTTTAAATATTTTATCTTTTATAGCAACCTGAGACATTTTTAAAATAGATCTTCTCTTTATTTAAATAAAAAGTATTTATACACTAAAGAAAAAAATTAATTAATTTTTTTATCTATTAAAGCCAATTTAAATAGAAAATTCTTATTCATTTTCATTCTTTTAAATAAAGTATAAATTATTATTTTTTCTTAATTGCTTGGTTATAAATTTATTTTTATATTTAAGCAATTATTACATTATTTTTTATTCATAAAGTTAAAGTTAAAAAGCTTTGTTAAAGCCTAAGTAATCAGCCATCTGACCTATTCTATCAGCTTGTCTCCATTAGTTTGTCTTGAATTCCAACTAGGCTTAATTAGGTGGTATAGCATTTCATTAGGCACAATCCTTTAATATTCTGAATATTTTTGATCTTGCATGTAGCGTTCCTAATTATTTCTCCAAGGATTAAGATTTGAAATAAAGAATTTATTTCTATAAATTTTTCCGCTTTATGTTGGGTATACCCTTAATAGTTTTTTAAAATATCTTATTTATTCTTTCTTTATATTTCACTTAGTTAGTAACAGTATTTTCATTGGTGTTATTTATTGCACACGTAGCATTTTATTCTTCTTTTAAACTATTATTCCTATAACACCTTCTTAATTTAAATTTACTAGTTATTTTAAATTAGTGTTTACTGTTTATCTTAATTTGAGGCTTCATTTTAAAATTTGCATAGGATCTGATTAATTCTGTTAAAACGAAAATGGCATTACCTGAATTTATTATTAAATTTAAAGAATTCTTAGTTCAGTTTGTTTTCTATTTCTTATGATGATTAATATTGTTTCTCAAGCAAAGACGTTATTAGTTTTTCTAATTTTTCTACTTTATCAGTGAGGTATCTATTTTTAAACATAAACTCTTTTAATGACTTAGATAATATTTCTATTTGAGTTTGTGTCGGAAGTTTTTTTAATTCTTGATTTCCAAGTGGTTAATGTTCGTCATATCAATCATATTTCTCACTTTCACTCATTGCATTTATTTCGCTTTTTTATTTTTTAGAGAATTTTTCTGTTTAAATGCTTTGTTCAAAGTTCTGTTATTTCTTAGAAGCAATTTATAGTAATCCATAATAAATGCTGTTAAGATAGAATAAATTGATTATTTTTAATCTAGTTTTATTAAATTATTTTCTCAGGTAATTTTAATAAAAAATATTAGATACTAATATTTACTAAACATAGAAATTAGTTTAATTATAAGTTTTAGAATATAAACATTACTTTTTCATGGTTATCTTGTTTATGCTAATTGCTAAATTAAAAAGAACTTTCATCTATAAAATTTTAAAGTGAACCTAAAATACTTATTTTATGTATTCGAAAATCAGAATATTTTAATAACCTTTTATAGATTAGATAGTTCAGATGCATTTAATTCTAAAATGTTCAGTTTGAATATATTATATTTTCATAAAATGACAAAAGAATTAAATCTTCATCATTAAAAGAGATTATGAAATAAATGTATTAATATATAAATGAATTTTCCTATTCTAAGTTATTATTACTAATAAATTATTAAAAGCAATATCAATAAATTCTCATAAGTATATATAAAATTGAGTTTAATATCGGACAGTATCTTAGCAAGGCCGAAATTAAGAAGGCTAGAAGAAAAGCCAATCTAATTTAAAAATAAAAAAAGTAGGCCTTAGAATAATCAAGCTCTTCATCTCCTTCCTAGGGAAAGCGCATGGTTGACCCAGAAACTTCTTGAATAGAAAAAGAACAAGTTGAAAAATTAAATAAAGTTATAGTCAAATAAGAAGAAACTATTTGAAATCTGACTAATTAAATTCGAGAAATTCTTACTTACTACGAACAACTCAACCTTGAAATAGATTAACTCAAGACAATATTAATAAATAATAAATAAATCACAAGATAATAAATTTGGTCCTAATCTAACTGCCTCCATCATCAGTTGTATCAATGTAGATTGAAGATCCTCAAAATAAATTAATAGTCTCTCAATCCTAAGAAAAAATAACAGAATAAGAAAATAGTAAAGAAACAACCTAAATGAACAAAAGAATTAAAAACATTGAAAAAATTTTGAATATAAGAACTCAAAATAAAATTGAAAGAAAAAAATGCTGATACTGTAGATCATAATGGCATATTCTAAGAAGATGCAAAAGTTTTAAAACTAAACAAAAAATTGAAGAATAAAAAACATTAAGAATTTTATCAAGACTTTATGTAACAAAGGAAGGGATCTATAAAAGAAAAATATTTTAGAATTTAAGCACTGAATCTGTTCATGATAGTTGTCTTCTCAATAAAAAAGACCGTGGAAGCCAACCACGC
The DNA here is from genome assembly GCA_946699065.1 of Loxodes magnus. Taxonomy (NCBI): domain Eukaryota; phylum Ciliophora; class Karyorelictea; order Loxodida; family Loxodidae; genus Loxodes; species Loxodes magnus. Next base: position 186,336 of record CAMPDV010000306.1, read on the forward strand.
AAAAAAATAGTGGAAGATGCGATCAGGTTTCAAGTCCTGTGATCGGCAAACAATTTTATTAACATTAAGTATATTATTATTATAAATTCTCATAAGTACATTCAAATGGTATTTGCTTATAATCAGTTATAATTTTTTTGATTTATTTTATTAAGTTTTAATTTCTTACATGATATCATTAGTTTTTGATTAATTTTTTATTTAGTATTCTTTTTTTTGTTTTTCTATTATTTTTAATGCTATTAGTTTGCCAAGCTTTAAATTAATAAAATTAAAATTTGTTAATTTCCTCAAGTTTATCTGAATTTATTTAATCTAAAGCTCTTTTACTTTTAGATTCAATTATAGATAAATCTGAAAATTATTTTTCTTTTAAATTTTCTCTTGAAAAAGCCCAAAAATTATTACATAGTTGAATTCACTTTTCCAATATCAATGACTCATTTATTTAAGATTGTATTCCTTCATATTTAGACTTCTAAACAGATAATCATGCTTTTTTACATACCTTAAATCAGAATACAAGATAATTTTGAATGATTCATTATTTTTCTATTTTTAGCAAATAACATTTATGTTAATTAGCTTTAATTTTTCCAAATTAAAAGTATTTATTTCTCTTATATACTATTAATTTAGTATTTTATGTCTCAAAATAGTTATATAGATTTTCATATATTAGACCATTTCTTACTTTTTAAAGATTTTAATAAAATTCTTAATTTATTATTTAATTTCTTATCGTAAGTAGATTACTATTTCTATTTAGTTAAATCATAGAAATCTTATTATTAAATCTGAACAATCTTTGAATGCTTATTAAATCAATGCAATGAATTTCATTTATAGGTAGTATTCATCCTAAGACGCCAACATATATTAAATTGTAACTTCCAATTGGTACCTTATTAGCTTAATCTTAAATCTATAATTTTCAAGAATATGAGCTGTTAGCATATTATTTAGTCTACTATTAATAATCTATCTTATTTTAATCATTTTCACTTTTTCTTTAATTTTTATTTTCAAAGAGTTAAATAATTACTAAAGGCTTGTAAATTATGTAACGAATAAGCTGGTAATACGTTTAATTTTTAGCCGATTTTCCTGTAATATCCAGGATTTTACTTAATTAATAATAGCATATTTCTAAATACTTTTAATAATTTAAATTTTTCTATTACAGTTGATCCTAATAAAAGAAATAACATTAGATATTTTTCTTTACAAAATTAAATACATTAAATTGCTAAATTTTAATTTTAGTTTATAATGGAAATATCTATATTTTCTAATATTTTAAGTTTAACTTTATTTTTCTATTTTTCATTTTCTAGTCTTTTTTCTGAATTTATAAGCTAATTTTATAATAAAATATTTATTGTCTAGTAATCTGCACCAAATATTTTAAAATTCATCTTTATCATCACTTTATTTTTTATCTTTAATATCAATTTCAAATTTTTTAATTAAATCATTATTATTTGCATATTTTTACTGTTTCTAAAATTTAGATTTTCTTCTTAATGTAATACAGATAATACTATTGAAATAATTTTTTTCATCTGTAGAAATATTTCTGTTAAATATAAGTCAGAATCATCTTAACATCACAGGTTTATATAAAATGAGTTCATTTTTGCAATTTTGGATAAAAGATTTTTGTTTATACTTTTTTAATCTAAAAATGTAACTTATTTAAATCTTATCTTTTAATTTTTAGTTCTTATAGTAAATGCTTTTTTCTATTCTAAGTAATAGAATCAATTCATAGCAACTTATATTTTTTAATTATTAACTACTACTCTCTTATAAACAATTTTTCCGAAATTTGTTTTGAGTTATATGCATTATAGTGTCGTAATTTATCTTAAAAAAGCATGCTAAATATATCTATCAATTTGATAAATATTATTAGATATTAGATTAGCTGTATTTTTATTAAATTTTAGCTTTTGTTATTTACCTCGACTTAATTTTACATCTAATGAGAACATTTATTTAATTAAAAAGATGGTAGGAGATTGGCCTTCTTGATTAAACTTTCTGGTTTTTTGGCTAGGAATAAGTTCCTTTCCTGTCGCTGAGAAAGTCCCAGATCTGAGTCATTTTCTGAAGGGAACGCTATCTTTGAGAATATCCACTCAAAGTAGGGGCTTGAAGCTTGGTTGCTCATAGCGATGGAGCTCACTAGCAGCTGTGTCTAGAACACAATAGGATATCCCCGTTATTAATTAAAAAGAGAGCGTCGGGTATCTAACTGGAAAGGAGTTTTCGGTCCCAAAAACTCTTTTAGTTAAAATTAATTAATGAGAATATTTGTAAAGTACTCTACTTTCCAAACTTCTCAGTATTTCTAAAAAAATTGATTAATCAAATTCACTTTAATCTACTATGCTACATTATAATATTTTTAATAAATATCACTTTCCAAAATATCTTATAATTCATTATTTTTAGCTTTACTTTTTGTTACATTTTGGTTATATACTTTAGTACATTATTAATATCTAATACAAACTAAACATTCTAATTGGTTCGTCATAATTACAAAAGTGGTTTCATAAATGACAATATAAAGTTATAATTCCATCTATTTTATATAATTGCCTTATAATCTAATATAAAATCAAAATAGTTTCTATTTATTTTTTGCTTTCATTCATTTTTAAATAATCTAATCTATCTCTTAAACTTTCTAACTCATAAATTTTGTTTCGTTAAATTACTTACTATATAAGGATTTTATTGAGCAAATAAATATCTTCATTATAACAATAAACATATAAAAAATATGGAACATAACATTAGACTCTCAAAAAGTGCTGCTAGGAAGGTTAGAAGATAAGCAGTTAAATAATCAACTAATCGAAATTAAACTTGTGACCCATGAACAATAATGATTTTAATCCCAATAATATTTAAAAAGAAATCCAATTATGGAAATTGAAAAAACTTAAACTGACGTTTTGAAATAATAGAAAGCAGAACCTTAAATTCTTAATCCAAAATTCGAAGAGAGATTACAATAAATAGAAAAAGAGTTATTTGCAACTAGCCGTTTAATTGGACCCATAGTAAAAAGATGTTGATATTGCAATAGATGGTATCATCTTCTTCGAAACTGCGGAAAATGAAGAAAATTAAATGAAATAGAACAACATAGACTTGACGTCAACTAAATCAACTTTGGATAACTGAAAATGGTATCTACAAGTAAAAGCTTCCATTACGCTATATTGAAAATGCAAAATGTAACCTCCCACTAATAAAAAAGGTCGTGAAATAAAACCACGTAAAAAACTTTTCTGCAGGTGCCTGGTTTATAATCCAGGGGTAGCAAATTTTTAAACATTTTAGTAAAATATATTATATTATAACTATAAACATTTTAAATATTTCTTATAGGTAAAATATTTTCAAAAAATTAATTTATTAAATTTTTCTCTTTTTCTTTTAGGATATTTTTTATATTCGAATGTGAAGTTTATTTTTTTGTAGTATTATCAATTTTAATTTCTAAGTTTATTGCATAATTACCATCATACTCTTCTCTTCTGATTTCAATAACCTCTTTATAACTATTTTCTTTTCAGTTGAATGACTAAATTATTTGATTTCTTAATTTTACTTTATTTCTATATATAAAATTATTAATATTTCCTATAAGATATAACAAAAATTAAAGTATAGCAAATTTATAATAATAAGAAATAATCAAATTAAAATTAAATAATCTAAGATATTTCTCTAAATTTATCTACATTAAAGTATAATAAAATAAAATGAAAAGTATATATTATAATTATATAAATACAACATAAGCATAACTTTTATACTATGCATAATCATAAATAAAAATAAATTATATAATAAGATAAATAAATAAATTTAAACCTTTTCGAAATATTTTAGATTATTATTATCATTTATTATCTTTTAGTGAAAAAGTAACTAAATAATAAATTTAATGTAATGGGACACTTTAATTATTGAAGAGTTAAAATATACAAAGTAAAATTTTGAGGGAACAATTCTCAAATGTTGGTAAATTGAAACTCTACGAATGAAGTACATATATTATCGTATTTCTTTAACTCATTAATCGTTATGGTCACTTGTTAAAGAATTCTTTATTTAGTTAAAAAACTTTAAAATGACACTTCGATTATCTTCATAATATAAATTTCAGAAAAGACTAAATGAATAGTCTCTGGAAATTAGAAGATTTATTTTTTTTTATAATTATTTATAATTAACAGAAGCATTAACTTGAGTATTTAACTGCCTTCAATAAAACTTACTTTATTATAACTAATAAAATTGTTTACGAAAGTTGCATTTTTTATCTCTTAATCAAAGTCTTAAAATTATTCGGAATTATTATTTATTAATTCTTGCTTATTGTATCATTAATATATTTTATTATTATTATGAATCATTATAAAAATAAAATGTTTCAAATATAATTTTATAAATGCTTTGTCTTTACACTATAATCCTTTCCCTTTTCAAAATAAATTTCTCTTTATTAGCAAAAACAATTAAAACTAATAATTATAGGATGAATTTTATTAAAATTATTTATCTATAAAATTTAAATAAAACTCTAAAACTTTCTTATTTATTTTTGCATTTGTAAATAAAATATTATTTATTTATTTTCTCTTACTGTTACTCTTTTTTACTTTTAAGATAATAATTTAATTAAATAAGCTTTTTATGCTAATTTAATTAGAATTGGCTATTTAATAAATAAATGCTTTTATTAAGTTTCTGTTGTTTTTCTATTTTAATAAAAACTAAAATGTATTGTTTTGATAATTTGCTTAATTTTATAAAATTATAGTTATTTTATCACTTTATTACTATAAAATGTTACTTTTTGGTTATATAAATATCTTTATCCATATTACAGAGAAATTAAGATATAATAAATATTAAGATAAAAAAGATACACTTTAATTTATGCTTTTGTAGCATTATGATCTTTATTTCTTATTTTCTTAATAATCATAAATTCCTAATAATATTTTGTAGCTTTATCTTTATTTAAGACTCTTTTACTAAACTCACTCTAAAAAGCCCTACAGACAATTAGCATATTAATTATAAATGTAAATATATAATTTAAGGTAATATTTAGTTATAATTGATTAATTGATTAATATTTTATTATTTAACTGATAAATCTTATTTACAAGCAATATATGCTACTATACTTTAACCTTTTATGAGTATAGGAATCTTAGATCAGAGTTATAAATATTTATAATTTAAAGAATTATTTTAATTCCCTATTTGACATTATAAATTTGTATAAACTATTCCTTCTTATAAAATATATAATTTTGTAAGTTATCATTAATTAAAAAATAGGAATGATATATGAATTTTAATTTTTACTAATTTAGATATTTAAATATAATTTAGTAGACTAATAGTTATAGTAACTTAAAGTAATAATAAGTAAATTAAACTAATGTTTATCTTAAGAACACAAAGGTAAATTTTATAGCAATGATATTTATTTACAACTATAAAAGTAATTATTTTATAAACACTAAATTAAATATAAAGATCTCAGTAATTTGTTTATTATGTAGTCAAGCTATTTTAATTTATATTTACTGCTTTTAGTTACTTTAGTTATTTCTTAAAAATAACATATTATTTAAGATAGTGAGAATATTAAAGATACAAATTTAAATCTTAATTAAATTAAAGTTAAGATATCCTTAGATGATAATAAAAAGTACATAGCCTTTTATTTTTTAATAATACTGATCAGTAATTGGAATAAAATTGATGTAATTAAATTAATTAAAAGTAAAGCAAGAAACTAATATAATTTATGTATCTTACAATCTATTTATCACAGCTAAACTGGATAATATATTTATTACGTTCTGCTACATGCCAGATAATAAGCAAAAAATGAGAACATTAAAGCATATTACTATATTAATTTGCTCCTTTATTTTATGAGATTAATGTGATTATTAAGTCATAAAAATAACTAATTTATTCTTATAATAAATAACTTTAAATCTATCATATTATAGCAATAAAAGCTAAGCTAAATTAAATTAGAAAAATACAAAGACAATTTACAGTTAAATAAGGAAAAAAGTAGCTATATTTAAGTTTTATACAATTATAGAGATAAGAGTTATAATGATTTTAATATAAAAAAGAGTTAAATATATTGCTTAAAATAAACTAACAAATACTATAGTTAATGGTTAAAGATTAAATAGCTATAATTATGATTTAATAATACCTATTAAATAGATTCCAATTATTTTTGTCTAGATCTAACTTTAAAATTAAATAAAGATTAATGCATGCTTATGTTCTATTTAAAGCGAATAACATAAAAATATGTGATTAAAAGAAAAAGTTTAAATGATTAAATAGAGTAACTTTAAGATATCATTAATTTAGATGTCAAGACATCTAGCTAATTTATAATTATTAATTTAGAACCCTTAAGGTATTAATTGAGTCTATTTAATACAATTATTCAACCTTTCTATGCTAATTTAAGGTAGTTCCAAAGAGTATTTTTGATAAAAATTTAAATACTCAGATAATACCATTCTAGATATTGAAAAGGAGATTTTATATAGTTTAAAAGATAGGATATTATTTAAATATATTCAATAGAACTTTCATTAAATTTCTATTAAGACGAGTAATCTAATTACTTGTTTGTTGCTAATAATCTAGCTAAGATTTATTATTTATTTAGCCTGATATCAAATTAATTTAAGGTAAAATAAAAAGTATACTTTTTTAACTGCTTAAAGAATAATCTTTTAATTAATTACAAAATTAATATAATGGAACTTTCTTTCTTATTGTAAACGTTCTTATAATTTCTTGCTTACTTAGCTATTTCTTTTTTAGATAGTTACTTTAAGTTTAGATATTTATCTAACCTAATATTATATATTCCTTTTATAAAAAATGATTTAATGATTTATCAATTAATTTCTAAAATCTTAATTATACAAACATTCTTATAATTTTATAAAAGTAAACTAATTTATTTTAGTTAAATAAGTGTATAGCATCTTTTATTATTAATTCTTATTTAAGGTTTAAAATAATTAATTTAATATTTTAAAATTTAAGTATTAGTTATATTTAAAAACTTATGCTTCTAAATTGTTCCTAATAGAATAATTATCAAGGGATAATTGTTTAATTAAATAACTCAAATTAAAATTCATTTAAAGTATCCAAAATAAGTAGACACTTAGATTAAAATAGAGGAATTTTAAAAACTTAATTAAAGATTGTAAAAGATATATTTAATTATTCTACTAAAAGATAAATAAGATTAATAAAACTAAACAGATTTTATTGATGTTATTTATCAGAACTAAACCTTAACTTCCAATATTAATCTTAATATTCTTAAAAGAAAACATGAAGAAGAGGATAAAATAATTCAACCAGCAAAACGTATGAATAAGCATAATAATAAAAAAGAGTATGATTTAATAATATTTTATTTCACAAATTACTTAAACAAAATTAAACAAATAGTATAGACGAGAAATTATCAGTATATAAAGACTTAGAACCTAAACTTATAATTTTCGTAAGGAGCTTTAAGATCGTCATTATACTATTGATAAACCCTATTGTATGTGTGGAGAGTATGAGGATTTCGAACATATCTTTAATTTTATATATCACTCAAGTATAAGAAATTGACTATCGGGAAGGATCGGAAATTATGACTTAAGGCGCCTCATACTATACGATAAGATTACATAAACTCATTTTCAAGGTTTAAATTGAATTATTTAGACTTATAAATCAAAATATTTCATATAAAGCTAATGACAAGGAGATTTGAGATTATAGAAAAAGAGAAAGCAAAAAAGGAAGAAGCTAAAGATGAGTAGAAAGAAGAACTAATAAAGAAAATGATGAAATCAAGACAAGATTAAAAATTAATTTAAAAAAATTTACTTACTATATGATTTACTCAAAGTTTTGTTTTTATTCATTTTATCTTTCTTGAAAGAATTAAATAAGATGAGTTTTATGTGTTTGATCGCGACATTATTTACATATTTATATTTTATCAACTTATCAGAAGTATCCAAGATCCTTTAAGTGATTTTTACATTTATAATCTTGCTAAAGCTTGTTTATGCTTTCAATGCTCGAAAAAATAAGAACTTCTAAGTATATCTATGCATATATTTATTTATTGTGCTTTTGACATTATGTGCTAAATTTTTCACTCATCGACCACTTCAAGTGATTTAAAATTAAAAAAATTTGGTTTTTTTATAAATTCTAATAGTATTTTTATTCATCTATAATTTTAATTAAGTCTCACAAATCTTTATTTTTCATAATTTTTCTATTGCTTTATTTAAATTTATTTTATTAATTTTTGTCTTCACGAGAATATTTAAATGCCTTTATTATATTCTTCATTCTTATAAAACACTCAAATTTGCTTAAAAGCCTGTATTATTTTAAACATTATTCATTTCTGGATTATAAATCTTAGAGTATTCCTTAGAGATAAAAAAGTATATCATTAGATTTTCTATGGACATATAGAATATGTATGGTATTAAAACTGCTAATTAGCTTTATTATACCTTTTATATATCATTATCACATTTTCATTAACTAAACTTTATAAAAGAGCAATTAATAGAAGCAAATCCAATATTTTATCTTATAGTATACCTTCCTTTTTTAACCTTAGTTGTCGCACTAACTTAGTGTAATCAACATTTTTACAATTCCTTTTAAATCCTAAATATATCAAAAAAATCTTAGAAATAAGAAAGGATTATATTGATATAATTAGCTAAGGCATTTTTATAAAGCTAATTTAGATAACATTTGCTCTCCCTTTTATAAAATTGGTTATAATAGTTACCATTTAATAGCCTTTACTTATAAACTCTCGCTTAAAGCTTGCTTTTAATAAGAGTAATTAAAATTAAATTTCATTTTGAGCTAAAAGAAATAAAGCTCTGATCTTAAAAAAGACTTTTTGGTATTTTATCTATAATAATGCATTAGTTATTAAGATTAGAGATGGTAGTTTTATCTTAGGTATTAATCATTTAAAGCAAGAGATTGCTTGATAATATTTCTGATTTAGCCTTTGTGTAGTTAAAATTATATTAAATCTAAAGTTTCTAGTTAATAATTTAATTTTCAGTCATCTTCATTTCTTTCATTTTCTTACTTTTCTTACTCCTATTCTTCATTCTTTTGATTTTATGCTTCTATAATTCCACAGGATTTTGATTTTTCAATCTCTTTCTTTTCCTCCTCAGTATGCATTAAATCTTTGCTCTTATTATTTTGAATTGTGGTAATGTCAAAGGAGTTTGTCTTATCTAGTAATTCTTTTTTGAATTTTCTAAATAAAAAGCTTACTAAGCAAGGCTCTTAGAATTGTCTTCCTCTTACTTGGATTCTTTAAATTAATCTTAAGAAGCAAGTTAGATTTGATTGAGATTAGATTCCGAAAGGAGATTATCACTTATTATCTAGTCTGAAAGAATGATAGAAGAGTTTCCAAGCTCTATTTTAGCATAGTTTATTACTTAGCCTTTAGATAGAATTCTTTACTTTTATTTTTCCAGATGGTCTTAGAGCATGCTAATCTAAGCTCCACATTTATAGGCAAATCTAAACAGCATAGCTTTATCAGGAGTATCTCATTTAAGCATAACTTAGTATTTCTTCTTTCCTATTACTATTCCTACTAATAGTATCAGACAGTCTCCTATTATTAGTAAAGTCCTAAAAGATATATTAGCTTAAGCATCTTTCACTTCATTTAGAAGCTAAATTAATATCATTGTTCATGTTATTAAGCAAAGGCCTATTCCAGATCACCAATTTAAAAAGGCAAAGTTCCATGGTTTGTACTTAAAATGGAAGGAAGTAAAAAGTACCATAATGACTATATAAAAATAGCCATATAAGCTCTATTTTCAATGCTTTAAGCAGCTACTTAAGCAACTTAAAAGTACTAGAATATAAGAATTAATAACTATATAAGTTGGATTCTGCTTCAAGTTTAGAGTTTAGTCAAATGTATCTTATCAATGAGGCATTGATAATACAGCCAAAGGAATGAACATTACTTAGCTTAAAAGTGATAGAATAACTCATAAATAATGCTTGCCCACTCAACATTCTTACTCACAATCTATTTCCAAAAAGCTTTCATTTTTATCAATAAAGTTATCTAAATTCAAATCTTAACCTTTAAGACATTTAAAGGGATCCATTAGAATAACTGAAAGTGGAACAAGGAGAATTTTTCCCATCAGAGGGAGAATTAAAAAAGAAAAATTCCCCAAGACCTGAAAGAATGATACTGAGGTTACTACTTCTAGTTTTGCTAAAAATGAAACTAACATAATTAATCATACAATGCAGGTACAAAATATAATTATGAATATAGTTCAGTAAGTACTAGAATTAGCAATTCCTACCAAATCTAGAATAAAATAATCTTTTATAAGTTATGCTGATTAACCCAGTAAATGTTTTACATCAGGACCTAATGCTGTTAATTACATAAATTGGAATAATATAAAAAACAAGAAAAGTTCATCTTGCATCGAAGCTTCTCTTTCACTTTTTATGACCTCGTATTTCCTTTTTCTTCAAATTAATACACCTAAAATAGCAAAAATAAGCATGAAAGATATAAAAGAAATCATAAAGGCAATGAGTTATTTTTCACCTTTATGATAAGCAAATACATGTCTTTCAGTAAAGGGACAATTCTCATATTATTCAAATTAGTCAGCAGGTGTTAAAGTGGTATTATCATTTCATAATAGTCCCTCATCTATAATATTCCAAATAATCGAGCATGTTAAGCAAAATTCTTCTCTTGGATTCATTTATGGATTGGATTAATTTCTGCTATAAATAGATGAAATAATAAAGTTATTTAAATCTCTATAATTTATTGTTTTCTAATACCTAACTGTACCAGAACAGCTTGTAATTTTCAATCTTCTGATCGCTTTCATCAAAGTAAAAGGGTTTCTGTAATCTTCTCCTTACTTAATAACTTCTTTGATTCCATAAGCTATTATAAGAGGCTCTTCTCAAACGTAGCATTCTGAAATTGTTCCAGGGTCGCATTCTTTTTAGAATTCAAGCATATCTTATCCAGTCTCACCAATTCATGCTGGCAAGGTAATAAACTATGAACCATGCAAAGTAAACTTAACATCATCAACATTCTCAACATTAGGAATTTTTACAAAGAGGAAGCTTGTAGGTATAGTATGCACGAAATTTACGTCTCCAGGTTAGAAATTAAGATATATAAGTTCTTATCCAACTATTGGAAGTGAGGTAGCTCCTCCTATGACAACGACTACTTTAATTTAATTTTCCATAAAATCTCTTGCTACTTTCTTTCCTAAATCTTTTCTACTTTCAACAGTAGTATTTATTAATGGAAAAACAGTAACATTATTTAGTAGCTTTATTCCATTCTTTTCACACCATTCTTTAACTATTTCATATTATAACTTGTTTGTAGACTCGTTAGCATCATAGTAAAGTCCTATTTCTTTCCATTTTTTTCTTTTTATCAACTAAATAAAAATTTCAGTTTTAGTCTTAGGATTTCAGACATTTGCTAAGTAAAGTGGAACAGTTTAGGTAGATTCTAACTCTAATATTGGAGTTGAAGAGATGAAAGGAAGGTTGAAGCCAAGGATTTAGTTAACAATTAAGAAAGAATAGTAAATCTACAGGAAAGCTATTGGAGGGATATGAACAATTCCTACTTTTTACTTATTCATTAAGAATTCAGTTGCTATTTAAGTAGCATTAACCAAAAGACTTCCATAGCTTAGCGAATTACCTGAGTAGTTATATCCTTCTAATACGTTTGTCTTTTCATTTACATATTTTATAGCACAAGGAAGCTATTTTTAGTATTTAATTATAGAACTTGCAGCAGCTTCCCAGATAGGCCCCTCACCTAAACCAGTTGCATAACTAATTTAAATTTGAATTTAATTTGAAGGAGGATTTAATTTTTGAGAAGGCCATATTATCTTCTCGACTTCTTGGTAGCTACCTTAGTTAAAATTAGCTACTAAGGTAAAATTAGAATTTTAGGCATTGACCATTTAAAACTAAGGACTTAAATGATTGTTGTTGAACATATTTCCTGCAATGTTTCTGAATTCCTTTATGATGCTCATTTTGTTTTCCAGCTTTTAATCAATAAGATTAATTACTTCCAATAAATACATTCAGTAAAAATGCTCAAAGCTCTATGGAATTCATCCCTTTGGTGTCAAAGCTAAAATTCCATTTTTCATCAGCTTAAGATCGTTTTATGGGTTTTAAAGGTTAAATTGGTAGAGAAATGAAGAGGATTCTAAGCCTAAAATTCAAGCGTAACCATCACAAAGGTTGAGCTTCACAGCTTGCTCAAGAATAAACTAAGTTCAGCAATTCTAGCAGTTTATTATGCTAATTGGAGCCCCTAAGATGTTTAAGAGGCTGAAGACTTCAAACTCTACTTTTGATTTACTTTGGTAGTCACACTAATCTTATTTGAAGTTATATGAGTATGGAATATTAATAGTAGCTTTTATTTTATTTATTTTAATCAGCTCCTCTGTTGGTAAATGGAATCCTCTTCCTTACTAGTAAATAGTTGCCACATTCCCGAAATCTCAATGCTTCAAGAAGGATTTTATAGCTTCGCTTTCTGATTAATATGAAGGTACTATATAAAACGAATTAGAAGATAGCTTGTTTTCATTTCAATCTCTTTATCTGAAGAGGACTAAAATTAGTAAATCTTATTACCTTAAAGCTTATTTCACGAAGAAAGAAATTGCCTTATTGAAGGTAATATCAACCACTATATTTACATTTAGCTCTCTAGTCTTTATCTTTAAATTTTCAACTGAATCTAAGTCAGTCAGAGAATAGTTGCTTATATGAAAATTATGACTCCACGTTTATTCTCCAAATTAGCTTTCTATATAACTAAGAAGGTTTATAGGAGTTATTTACGTAGTAATAAAGCATATCTCAATTAAGTCACTACATTAACTTAGTGAAATTAGATTAAGAATCAGAAGGATTATATAAGTCTTGGTGTCCATATTTTTAAATATAGCTATTCCTTCCAAACAAAATTTAAATAATATCCAGATATTTAACACTATGAGTTAAGTCTATTTATTCAATCTATTAAACAAAATAAAAAAATCTTAATCTTAGAACTAAAAGACTAAATTTTGAAATAACTTGGATAAGTTTTTTAAGTTTGACAAAAATAGAACTTCAAAAGGAAGACAGATAAGGGGCTTATTATTAATTAGCCTCAGATGTTGGTGTTCTCATATAAGCATGTATTAATAGCAGTTTAAAGTATTTAATTTTTTCAAAATAAATAAAATCAGAAGCAAGAAGCATAATTAACATAATACCCCTTTTAAATTTAACACTAAATACAAAAAGCTAAAACACTTTGAAGGGGATACTGTAAAATAAGCTATCCTATCTTTTATTTAGTATAAAGTTATTATTAATTAATGTCTTTTTCTATTTTAATGTTTATTGTTTAACACTAAAATGTCTAAATTCATTCTAGATTGAAAATAATTATAACTATAATAAAAACCTAGTATATGTCTAGTAGTGATGGAAACTATCTGAACCTTGTATAATTTGCGTTATTTTTTGAGTAAAAAATATTAAGTCTTCAACGAAAAGTTATATAAATGCTTAAAATCTTTTTAGTGTACTTATATCTCTTAAATAGCTAAATTTCAACTTTAAAATAAATTGGATTAAAATTGCAGATATATCCAGATAAATAGGCTACTTTTTCAGTGGAATTTTTGAGACCAAATAATTTATTTAAGGGTAAATATCTTAATAGAAGTATTCTATAAATACAATAAACTCACATTAGATGAATTCATTTGCCTTTATAAGTTTTTTCTAATAGGCTAAAATTATAAACATCTCTATTGCTTAAATTTTATTTTATATATCTATAAGCAAATTAATATTATAAAAATACAGAAACAATTAAAATCTTTAAATTGGAATGCTTGAAAATTGGGATTGTAGAAATACAAAAAGAATTAAATAGCTATTAATTTAAAATAAATTCTAACTTGCTAAATAACCATCTAGTTTTCTTGATTTATGCTCTTAACTAGTCATTAAAATGTTTTTAGTTCAAATAAAAACTAATTTCCTCATATTAAAGTTCATCTTTTTCTTCTTTTTCTTCTTTTAATTCTTTTCTTGTTCTTAATTTTATTTTTCAAAAAAAATTTTAAAAAAGAGATTAGTCTCAAGGGACTAATAAGCTATTATTAACTAAAATTTATATTAATATAGCAAAAGAAAATTTTATATTATACTTATAATATAGTTAAACTAAAGAACAATGATTCTAAAGATTTAATCTTATGGTTATAAGCACTATATTTCATTGCTTAATAGATTTAATTTTTTTCTTTATATTTGTTTATTTTATATAAGATCTATTCCTTACTCTTTAAATGGGTCGATTCTAATTTTCAATCTATGATACCCAATCTTTTTTAGTATATCTGCTAATACTCAGCTATAGCTTAATCTATTGATTTTGCCTCATTATTAGTTGTAAAATTTTAAGATTTAAAATTTCTAAAATGTTTACAAATCACCTAGTCCCAAGTATAGCTATAATATAATGACATATATAGAAAAAAGTAGAATGTATCCTAACTATTGAGAATATTAACTAGCTAATTACTAAATATTTAACACTAAGATAATAACTAAAAACTAAAAATAAAGGATTTTAACCTAAATTTAGATAATACTCTTAGTAGCTATTCTATTAGCTTATTAACACTCTTATATATTTAAGGTTTAATAATAGTCATTATATTTTCATATTGCTTATTATATTTGTTATACTATATTATACAAAAAGCTTAGAAAATTGTCAAAAAAGGATTGCTTTATAATATTTTTAATCTGAAATAAATCGCTTAAAAGTTAGTTATTAGAATGTGTGAATTGGAAATAAATACGTTATCATTCAAATGTTTAATGCTATATAGGAAAATAAGCAACTTAGATTGAATATGTATTGATTTATACATTAGTAAGTTAACTCTCTAATTAAAAAAAAATCTTAGAGACAAAAAATTTAAAAAGATCATAGTTAATCTTAAAGCTACTTTAATTTCCAAATATCGATAAAAAAAAATTGGATAACTGTAATATCCCTGATTTTTAATGCCTTTTTCTTAGTTGTAAATGTATATTAATAAAGAAAGAATATTTGCTAAATATAGCAAATAAGCAATCTAAATAGATAGAAAAGAAATCTGATTTGCAAAATTTGTGAAACAATTCTAAAAATAATTAGAATTATATAGCGAGGATAAAAAATGCCTAATAGCATACAAGTAAATTATTCCAATGATTCTAAAATTTTAACTTTAATTAATTAATTTTCAAATTGAGCTGTATAAAGCCTAAGTGTAGAATGTATGATATTTAAAATCATAATATTGATAAATATTTAAAATGATTGCTACAAGAATAAATATATCAAAGGGAAAATATAAGATAGATTTTACTTGAAGGGAAATATAGACTAATAAATAAAATTTATTTTCTTTCTAGGAACTATTTTTCTTTAAAGTTGATTTAAATAATAATTTTTTTTAATAGGATAAATAACTTTATCTTATGAACATAGTGAGATAAAATAAAATTTGGTTTTTCAGTTTGAGTAACTCTAATAATGATCTCTTGAAATATAAAATTAAATTTTATATAATAATGATATGTTGCATACATCATAGTTAAACAATATTTATATCATTTGATATCAACTATTCAATTTTTAATTTATATCTTAAGCTTAAGAAATGATAACAATAAAATAAATTTTATCATTCAATTTTGGTTAAATCTATTTTACTCCTTAATGAAGGTAACTATATATAAAGCTATTTTCATCTTAATTTTATAAATCAATTAATAAGTTTTAACCTTTTATTTCCTGCTTTCAAAAATTAAACTAAATTTAGCATCAAGAGTTTTTAGCTTTATCATTATAACTATTCTATAAGCTCCGTTTATATTTTCTAATTGTTCTAAATTTATTAACAATAACTTTAAAAAATTTGTTCATTAGATAAATCCATATTCCGCTGTTAAATATCTCTATTTATTTAATTTAAATGTTAAAAAGTGAGTGTATAATAAAGCAATAAATAAGTATTTATTAGCTAAAGTTTAGAATGTAGCTTTATTTTAATTAATATTTATTTGAGTTTTTTATTTATTAGTCTATATAATGCTTAAATCTTCCCTTTTATATAGCAATCAATGTCTAGAACTATTTATTATCTTTACTTCTTAATTTAGACTTTGATATAACTCTAAAAGTAAAGGAAAAGCTGTTTATTTCTAGTTATTTCTCTATAATTATCTTTTTAAATACAGATATATAATTTACGTTTTTAGCTAATAATTTGTGTGATATCAAATCTTCAAAGATTTATAAATTATTTACTAGCATTAACTAAACAATCATTGAAGAAAAAATTATGAATGCGGTTTAATTAGTAACTTAACAACTTTCTAAAGAATAAAAATAAGCATTTAATTAAGGAATAGAAAGGGGATTATTTAGATAAATTTTCATAATAATTATAGTTAGAAAATAAATAGATTTAAAAAAGCTTTTAGTAAGGATTTTAAATGATATGTGTAGCTATTTTTATTAATCTATAGATGTAGAAAACTTATTTAATAATTAAAAGAAAAAGAACAATTATAATATTATGAAATAGCAAATCTTTTAAAAGGAATCGAAAATTAATTTATAGTTAAATAATAAATATATTTTAAAAAGGAATTTTAATTTTCTTATATTTGCTAGTGCTTAAAAACTTAGATAAATAAAAATTAAAAATAAACAGATATTCATTAAAGTATTTATTTTTATCAATAACAAACTCAAAAGATGTCTTTAAGACAATATAATTCTATGGCTATTTTAAAAAGAACGAATCTATTTATATGATTAAAGAAATTTTATTCTCATATAAATTTTCTTAATTTATAAGATATAAGATATTATAAAAAAGTTAGAAATAGCTAAATATTTTATAATAGAATTTGAATTCAAATTTTTTAATTTCATTAATAAAGGTAGAGTGCTTGAAGTAGTGGAAGAGATTTAGAAAGGATTTATTAATAAATTGAAGATAATCTCAAACAACTAAATTTTATTTTTTATTGTTTCTTTGATGTTTACAAGTTACCACATAAAATTTATCTTTTGGTTCTAATAAAATAGTTTAAATTCAACCTATTGTTTAAAATTTTATTTTATTAGAATATTTAGAAGTAAAAATGGACTTAGAATTATAAATTTAATTATTCAGTATTTTATATCAATAAATACAAAAATTGGTTATTATTTTTAACTATAAGCAAAAAAGAGTTTTAGATGCTTAAATATATTTAAATTCTATAAAAATTTAAAATGCAAAATTTCTTGCAAAAATTCTCTTCTTAACAGGATCCATCCAATCAAATAAAGATTAGAAAATATACTTTAAGAAATAAAAATTATGCAATAGAAGAATTTTAACCTTTTAAGAAATATATAAGAGCTTAAAGAAAAAATCGCGTTCCTTATGTCTAAGAATAAAAAACTGCAAATATGTAGTCAGCAAAGATCAAAGTCGAACAATTAAAAACAAAATTCAGCCAATTCGTAGAATTGACAAAAAGCATATTCCTTTAAAATATGCAAATTAATGACCCGATGGATTTAGAACATAAAGATACCAGAAAAAAGTTTTCTTATATAAAAGAAAAAAATGCGAATATTTTAGGAGATTTAGAAATAAGCTAAGATTCTGCTAATATTTCTAATGAAAGCAATAACAAGAAAATTTAAAATTATTATAATCGTTTAGTAATTTATATTGCATTCCAGAAGGAACTTTATACAGGAAAAAAAATTTATATATGGAGGGAAATCTTGATGGATATTGCTTTTGCTCAGCAAAGAAGAAACCATAAAATGATTGGAACTAAACTCGTCTGGCGCAAAATACCTTTAATAAAAAGGGTTAACTCAGTACTGTCAGGTAAGTATTAAAAGAAGATAATCCGAAGAAAGCTGGAAATAGAATATTTCGCAAGACTAATAATTTTTACAGTAATGAAATGGATTGAAAGGTAGAATCACTATAATTAATTAATTATTAATATAAAAATTTCTAATTATTTTATATTCTGCTATATAATATAAAATGGCTGGCTTCAAGAAGGGTCTTTTACCACCTCCTCAGAACAGGAGAGAAAACTAGAAGCACATATTCTCGCCACGTCTTCTTCAACTTAACGCTTTTCTTAATAAAAATAGCCAGAACTATCTAATAGATTAGAAAAATTTATAAAAAATACTAACTCCTACAAATTAAAATAAAGTGGATCTCTTCCATCAAAAGACAAGTAAGAACTGAGATAAAAATTCAGAACAGAAAAGTTAACACAGCTCTCAACAACTCTAATGAAAACTGAAAAAAGAGATCACTCAACTGAATCGATAAAAATAATAACAAAAAAATAAAAAATTAACGAAGAAGGTAAAGTACGATAATTCAATATAGATCCTATTACCTTTGATTTAGACAACATTGAAATAGAACAAATGAACTCTGAATAGATGAAACAGCTGATTCATCTACTTATTAGAAACATAAAAAAACTCGAAGAGGAATTAAACTCCCAGAAGGAAGAGATGTTTACAATAAGTCAGGATCTGATAAACCATGAAGATGATGACGAAGTCCATATGGTAGACCGAAGAGCTAAAGTCGGAGTCTATGAGTCAATTTAAAATTTAGAGAATGATATTTGAGTAATGCAAGAGCAAGGCGAGAAAAACTGAGTAAAATTAGATTCAAGATTCCAGTTAATAGAAGAAAACCTGTAGAAGCCTTCATAAAGAACTTTAATGGAAATAGAGAAACAAGAAAAGATATTTCCGAGAGCAAGAAAAAGAAACTATATTTGCAACAGCACTTGTCATTTATGGTTGAAATATCCCCAATAGAAAAAATAAGAATAAATATCTGGAGAAAGGCTAACTAATAGAAACTGAAGCAGCTAACGATGGAATTCTTTCCATCAGGAAATGGGAAAATCTGGAAAAAAAATTATCAACTCAGATTATTCAAAAGAGAGAAGTCAAGAAAAAAGAGCAATGAAAGGAACGAACATGCAGGAACGGAGATATTAACCACTTAAAACTTCAATTAAGCCGAAGATGACCAGTTATTTTAATAATTAATGATTAATGATTAATGATTAATGATTAATGATTAATGATTAATGATTAATGATTAATGATTAATGATTAATGATTAATGATTAATGATTAATGATTAATGATTAATGATTAATGATTAATGATTAATGATTAATGATTAATGATTAATGATTAATGATTAATGATTAATGATTAATGATTAATGATTAATGATTAATGATTAATGATTAATGAAGCTTAGATGATATAATCTTAATCAACTGTCAAAAGCATTAGTTATAATTCAGAAAATATCTCCTTATATAAATATAATATACTAGAATCTATAAAAAGCATTGAATAACTATATTTATATTATTTATAATCCCTTTAGTCTCTAATAAATAATATTATCTATATGCTTGCGTTACTTAGTAATTTAATAAATCAAAGAGTTGGTTTAATTAGTTAAAATAAAATAAACACGATATTTATAACCAATTAGACATAGTTGCAATCCTTATAACCTCAAGCATAAACATTGCAAATGTAAGTTCTAAAAGGATAGTAAATCTCTATCAACTTTCTACAAGTGGTTAAAATATTAAAAAATTATATTATTTTATTAGAAAGAGCTGCGCACCAACGAGGTACTACGCGCTTTATAATCAAATTTATTTATTTATTATTATTTATTATTTTTAATTAAATAAAGTTATATTTAACTATTATTGATATAACTAAAAAAATGTTATATTTAGACAAATAAATTAAAATAAATAAAATATGCTATAAATACTTATTAATATTCATTTTTTGACTCTACTTGCTTTTTATATTCTCTTATATAACAAGCAACTTTTAATAATATATTATTTCTTAATTATAAAAATAATTTAAATTTATCAACTTAAACTTTCTTTATAGTTTTAATTTTAATTTTTTAAATTTGTTATTTTTATAAATGAATTACATTTAGTTTAAATATAATTTTATAAGTTTTAAATTAACTATTTTAGTTTTATTAAATAATAATATTTTTATTTTTTAATTTATTTAGAAAGATAAAAGAAGTATTTAAAATTTAATGTACTTAGAATTTTTCAGTTTCATTCTTGATTCCTTTTTAGAATTTTTAGGTTAAATGAATCATTTTAATCTTTTTTGAATATGTTTCAAATTTTAACTAATTATTATGAGAAATAGTAATATTTTAAGATAATTATCTAGCAATTTTTATAAAATTATTTTGGTAATTTCAGAAATTTTTAATTTTCCCTTAATGTTTTAGTAATATTTTGTTATACTATTTTCCAAATTTTTAACATTTTTTATTTGAGATAAAAGCTTTTAACAACTTTGCAAAGGATTTTTTTCAATAATTTAAATATTTCTTTTTTTATTTAACCTTTTAATATGAATTTCCTATTACTTAATCTGATTTTTAAATAATCCTTTCAATTTATTTACAAGTTAATTTTAATGTTTAATTGATTTTTTTATTTATATTGGTATTAAAATTATTTCTTTGATGGGAAATTAACCCTAACTATGTGATTTAAATTATTTAGGTAATATTTAATTATCTTATCTAAATTTATTTTTCTTAACTAAAATATTTATTTAAACTAAATATAATTAGACTTAATAAAATTTATTTTTAAGTATTCATACAAAAACTTTGTTTGCTTAATTTATTAATCTTATATCTATTTTATAAATTTGGATATTAGAATTATTCCAATACCTATCATTGCAAGTAATTTCATCACATAATTTTTAGCATTTTAATGCAAAGAAACAACTTTTTCCTTCTAAAAATTCTTATTGCAATGTCTTAATCTGTATGAATTTCCTTAATTAAATCAATTGCAGCATTACGATGCTCTAGAAAAATCTTTTCTATAATAAATTAATTATTAAAAATTGGTAGAACAATACATATGCTTCTTAAGCCCTACAGCTTTTTTTTGATTCTCTTAAGTCGATTAAATAAAAGTTTTAAGATTAAATTTATTCTGAAATTTCCATCAGTGCTCTAGCATGCTTTCAATAATTATCTATATTATAGCACACAAATCTGTTAAATGGTTTATCTACTTTTAAAGGAACTTTCTCTTATGCAAGCAAGCAATATAAAGACTCACTACAATTTCTTGAGTAATTTATAATTATTATAATAAATTAATTAACGTGATTTCACCTTTATTAAGTTAATAGCGAAATAAATTTTTAATGCTAAATAATAGTATTAATGCAACCTGTTTAGTTCTTCTTTATAATAGTCTTAATGATTTTTAGATTATTCTTTCTAATTTTTTTCGATTAGTCAAATCCCAATCATTTTTTATAATTATAGGCTGTTTTTTAAATATATCTAGCTTCTTTTTGGCTTGAAATTTCGTTCCTAAAAAGAAAGCTTCTTTTATGTAGGGTATTTTAAATATATTTTCTATTATTTTTCTATTATTCTCTTTTATTTTATTTAATTGCTAGCAACTTCGTAACTTATACCCTGAAAGCTTGCAGTATCGTTATTCTTCAGTAGAGAATTACTAATTTTAGAGATTACAGCTCTATTTCCATTGGATAAATGGTTTATTAAAATTGTTGTTACTTACCGTTTCTAGAATTTTAAGATTCCCTTACGATTTATTCTTTCCATGAAAGTCTCCCTCAAATTTGTTACAAGAACGTGCATAAAGCAAACTCCTATCTTAAGATTGAATTTTCAGATTTAAAAATTCTATTCTGTTATTCAAATCTTAATTCCTTGATAAAATTCACTTATAGCCTTTGCTAAATTTTGACTCTCCATTTAAGAAGATAAATATCGTTGACTAGATCCATTTCAAGAATTATTAGGTTTTGCTGGATAAGTTTGTTATTTCTTAGATGCTATTTTATTCTATTTAATAGCAACAAAATAATAAGAAAATCCTTGGAAATATTAACAAGTAATTAAAAAATTATCCTTAAAAATTATCGGTAAAAGACTTTTTCCTTAGCCACATGATTCCTAAATATCTGAATACTAGCAAATTCAAACAGCATCATAAATAAAATAATTCCAAAGTCTCATTATTATTTATTTTCAAACTACTCATACAATAAATATGCGTTTAGCTTATTTCCATAATAAGCTAGTTTTGAGTGATTTGCGTTTCTTAATCTATAATTTTGATTAGATAAATTCTCCTAAATAAAAGATAGATATACACAAATAGGGCTAATTTGTAGTAAACTAGTTGTTTATTATTTAACTATAGACTTAATGGTTTATATTTAAGCACTTTTGGCATGTAAAATTATAATAAAATGTCAGAGGAGTAAAAATGTGTTTCTTGCTAAAATTATTTCGATTCTTTACTAAATACTCCACTAGTTTTACCCTGCAATCACTCAAAGTGCTAGCTATGTGTGTTCACTGAATTTAAAAGCTAAAAGTAAAATAAATGCTAGAAATGCAATGATATTTCATATCGTAATCCTAATAATTTACTTAAGAATCAAGATCTTCTAGCATTAGTAAAAAATAAGGAAAGAAATAAAAATGAAATACTAGAAAAAATCTAATGCTTAGAAGAATTAAAAAAGGAGTTTATAGTAATCTAGAAAGGATTAATGCAGTAACAGTCTAATATCTGAAACTTAGTTTACAAAACTATAAAGTAAAGTTTAATGAAGAATAGTTAGTTTATTTATAGTGAGGTGAGTTAAGCTATCAAATCTTTAGAAAAAATAAAAATGTTAAGATTAATAGCAAATAATGACAATATGATGCAAAATCAAAAAAATGGGAAATATTAGTTAAATAGTAGATGAAGAACACTTTAAATAGATATTAAATAAAGCTAAATCTTAAATAAAAAATTAAGAAGTTTATCAATTAAAGCTAAATGCTAAATTACAATAAATTATAGAATAAACAGTGAATAATGAAGAATTACCTAAGTAAGGAAGAAATTAAGGATTTGGAGCTCCTAAATATAATGGGTAAAATAAATCTGAAGAATAATAAATAGAAAAGTAGTAATAAATAAAGGTAAAAGAAATTTATGGAAATGGAGAAGAATATGAAGGAGAATGCAAAAATTATTTAAAGCATGGTTATGGAGCATATAAATATAAAGATGGGAGGAGATATGAAGGACAATGAATAGAAGGTAAAAAGTAAGGTAAAGGAACGTTTTATTGGTAAAATGGAGATATATATGAAGGTGAATGACTTAACGATCAAATTCACGGATAGGGAGTTTATAAGTATAAAGACGGAAGAAGATATGAAGGACAGTTTATAGAAGAATAAAAACAAGGAAAAGGAGCATTTTATTGGTAAAATGGAGATATATATGAAGGTGAATGACTTAACGATCAAATTCACGGATAGGGAGTTTATAAGTATAAAGACGGAAGAAGATATGAAGGACAGTTTATAGAAGAATAAAAACAAGGAAAAGGAACATTTTATTGGTAAAATGGAGATATATATGAAGGTGAATGATTTAACAATCAAATTAATGGATAAGGAGTTTATAAGTATAAAGACGGAAGAAGATATGAAGGACAGTTTATAGAAGAATAAAAACAAGGTAAAGGAACTTTTTATTGGTAAAATGGAGATATATATGAAGGTGAATGACTTAACGATCAAATTCACGGATAGGGAGTTTATAAATATAAAGACGGAAGAAGATATGAAGGACAGTTTATAGAAGAATAAAAACAAGGAAAAGGAACATTTTATTGGTAAAATGGAGATATATATGAAGGTGAATGATTTAACAATCAAATTAATGGATAAGGAGTTTATAAGTATAAAGACGGAAGAAGATATGAAGGACAGTTTATAGAAGAATAAAAACAAGGTAAAGGAACTTTTTATTGATAAAATGGAGATATATATGAAGGTGAATGACTTAACAATCAAATTCATGGATAAGGAGTTTATAAGTATAAAGACGGAAGAAGATATGAAGGACAATGGAAAAATGGTAAAAAAGATGGATAGCTTTCTTTTACAAATACAAATGGATAAAAAATAGAAGAATATTGGAAAGAAGATATTAAATAGACATGAAAAAAATTAAAGAATTAAATTTAAAATATTATTATAAGATTTAACTTTAACTATAACTTAAAATTATCTAATATTTCTAAAGTTTTCAATTTGCGATAAATTTTTTTTAATTATAAATAATTTTAAAATTAATCTTAATTAAAAAAATAATAATAATAATATTAATTTTAAGTTTTCCCTTTTAGGGATTTCCAACCCGTCAGGAGGACAGCAGTTCATGCTCAATGCTGTTAATATAAATGTTTGGGACGTCCAATTTTAGCGAGATTGGGAACTCGGTTTTCTCCAAGTTTTCCCTCCTTTAACTTGCATTGGTTCCATCTTAATCTTGTATATTAAACCATCCGGGTTGCAATACATTTTTTTATTCTTGCTTCTTCTTTTTTCTTCTTTTGTTGTTCTTTTATCCAATATTTTCTTTATTTCTATTAGAATTTCTAACACTTTTGATAAAAATGTCATACATTTCCACAGCAAAAACATTTCTTTTTTATTTTGAATTATTTCCTTGATTTGTTTGCTCTTTATAGGCTTCGATTTCCATTTGTATAGCTCCAGTTTCGCTTTACTCTTTCTTAAAAGTTTACAATTTCTCTTCTACTTTTCCGAGTCTATTATCCAGTTCAATCTGTTTCTAAAGCTAATTTTAGGATTCGTTAGTCTGACTTTGTGAGATATTTCAAAAGGCGTTAAGATCTCTTTCTTAGGACATAAGTCTTGACTCAATTCCTTCTGCTAGGTCTATCTTTGCCATCAGCATATCATTGTCCTTCTTCAATCTCTTGACCTCTTCCTGGAGATTCAGTACCACTTTGATGAGCTACTCCATGCTCATTTGGCCATAAGGGTTGAGCTCTCATACCTCCTGGTGGAGAACAGACTTCATCTGCTTCCTCGGTTTCTCGCTTGAGGTTGGAGTTACCGTGTGTATATTCTTCAAGGTTGGCTTTCGTTCGTCTCGTTAGATTTCAAGTTGTTAGTTCAGTGTCGGTTAAGGTTGTGATAGAGAAGATTGCTAAGATTATTAAGACTTGGTTTCTTGCGTCCTTCCTTCCTTTTTGGCTTAAGAAGAGGTGGTATAGAAGCCTGACTTGAAACCTTCAACCATTTTTTAAATATCTTAATTAATATTTAATATAATTATACCTATCTTCTTATTCAAGCAAATTTAAAATCAAAAGCTATTATAATTTTTTTAAACTTTTATGAAAAAGAGTTTATATGCATCTAGTTTTTACAACTAGATAAAAAATATCTCAATATCAGCTGAAATTGAAAAAATACATTAGAATACGAAAATAAATAAATTTTAAATAATAAAAGTTTATCCATTATATAAATATAAAGGTTAAGAATAGTATAATGCAAGATAAAAATTATAATTCTGCTAAAATTTTTCTCTTTCTTTAAAGTTTTCAAAAAAACTATAAAATAGTAAAAATAAATATATTTTAATTGCACTTAGAGTCATATTGATAAAAATATATAAAAGTAATAAATTTGTATAAATTATAATTATTTTAAAATTGAAATTAATATAATTATTTTTACATTTTTAATGTTGAATAATAAAGTAAAATTATGGAATAAACTAGATATATTTTAAAAAATATCAAACTTTAAAATTTTGGAGTATGAAAAATTAAAATAAAAGATTATTTAATATCTTAGTAATATTACACCCATTACCTCTTATTATAATTATTTATTAGTAACTTTAATTTCTCAAAGTTTTCGTAGTTATAGATAAAGATTTTGTCTTTTTAACTCTCAATTCCTTTCTAAAAATGAGAAGAATTTGGGTAGATTTAATCTCTTTCATCCAAAGGAAAGTCTTTTAGTTTTTCCTTTAAAAACTATTTTCTATCAGATTTTTGGAAGGCAGTTAGATAATGCAAGATAGTCAACTTTGTAATAAAAAAAAGATACAAAAATTAAAATAGATAAAATCTTAGACAAATTCATACAATTCTTAAAAGGCTAAATTAAATTAAACTAAAAATTAAAATTTAAGAATTAAAAATTAAAAAGAAAACTTTGCTTATAAAAGAGCTAAATTAAAAAAAGCCTTATATTAAATTTATAAAAAATTTATAAAAAATTCTTTATTAAAAAATTTATAATTAAATAATTATATACCAACCTAAATAAAATTCATAAAATTAAGAAACAGGAAGTAAATATCCTAAAATCTTGTTATAAATATTTAATTATTTTATTTTGATAAGCTATAGTTATTAATTTTAACATAAATTGATTTATACTTACTTAAAAATTAATATCTCTTAACGTTTTTTTCTATTAAAATTTGAATCTAGAAGTAGTGAGGAGTAGCTTCGATCTACCAATCTCATGGTTATGGATTAGCATGCTTCCTTTGCACTACTCTGTTTGTATATTTTTATATAATTACAAATATTTTAAATTAGATTTTTCATAAATTTTATTTAAAATTTTTAGTAATTAAATACTCGAAAATATTTTAATTCTATATGACTAAGATGTCTATTTAAATAAATAATTTTTGCCATTTAGCTCTTTTGTTTTTGATATAATTTATTCTTATTTGTTTTTGCTCTTTGCAATTTTTGAATTTTGTTTTATTGTTACTCTAAAAATTAACTTTAATATTTATCAAGAAAAAAAAAAATTTTGATTTATATTCTTTTACAGTTTTTCTTTTTTTACTAATAAAGATTTGCAATAATATAATTTTAAATAATTAATCATTTTTTGGATTTATTATTTGAATATATGAACATTTTTTTTAATTTTAGTTTATTTACTACTTACTTTTTTCTCGTTACAAGATAGATAATACGATTAAATAAATTTTATTTGATTTACATTTTTTAAGCGGACTTTATTTTTATATTCTACTAGCAATTTCTAATTATTAGAATGTATTTTATATTTTATTATGAAAAATAATTAAAAAAATTTGTATGTAAAGGTAAATTTTTAATTTACAATTCCTCTAATACTAAGATTGATAAATGAAGATATTTCTATTTTATTTTATCTTTACTAATATTTCATCAATTTTTTCACATTCCAAAATATTTCTTTTTTTTTACTAATTTCTAATTTAAAAAATCTATAAGCTAATATTTTCAAAGCTAAAACATTAAAGAGTTAAAAAATGCCAAAAATATAGCTATGTAATATTTATTTAATTCTTAATATCTATAAATTGAGGGATTTATTATAATATTATAATTTAAAAATAATACGATAATTTAAAGCAATAATTTAGATAAAATATTATAGTTTATTAAAAATTCTTTTCATTAAAACATTATTAAAAGCGTGGTTTTTTGCTATAGCTAAATATAAAAGAAAACTTAGAATATTCTAATTTTATAATGAAATTTTTAATGAAAATGAATGATTAGCTATTTTATCATTTATAAATTCCCTTTATAATACTAAATCAGTTTATGAATAATTTAGCAAATGTTTAGTGGAAATAATAATAATAAAAAGTTAACATCATTGTAGAGATTTTTAACATGATAAAATGGATCCTAAGAAATAATAGATCTCTCTTAGCAAATATCTTCAAAAATAAATACAAAAAAACATTCAGACCTAACAAAATCCTTGCCTTAAGAATAAATTTTATTAATTATTAATAAAGAATCATTATTCATTTGATTATAAATTGTGATTTTCATTTTTTAAATACATTTTTACTTAAACTTTTAGAATTATTATATTAAGTTCAATAAAAATTATATTAATTTTTTATATTCAGATAATATAGAAATGAAAGTTAATTAATAATTTTATTTTTATTTTTCTAAAATGTTTAAAGTTGCTCTAAACGTTCTGTTTTATAATTAATTCTTAAAAGAAATTTAAACAAATTTTCTTAATTTTAGGTTAAAAAAATCAAATTTATTTTTATTTTTATGAGTCAGTTTTGCCAATAATTTTACTAATATTTAAACTTATAATCAACTTAAATTCTTAAGATCTGATATTTAAAGTAACAAGAAACTCTAATTTAAAAAAAAAAGTTTCGATAAATACTAAAATATCTTGAAATCATTTTAAATATTTTCCTTAATCCTTATATTTTATACAATCAGAACAAAATATTAAGAAAAAAAGTTCTAAAAGTGATTGCTATTTAAAAATGATATATTCAGATTTTTTTTTCTTTTATAAAGTTTAAATTAAATAAGCATTGTAATTTTAAATTAATAATGCAAGTATTAAATACTTGTACTATTTGTGAAAATCCTTTGGACTTGGAAAAGAGAATTTCGCAGAAACTTGAGTGCGAACATTAGATATGTTAACTATGTTATGAAGAAAAGTTTGCAAATGAATTGACTATTAAATGCTCTATATAAGGATGTAATAAAATAAGTTAAAATAAGGGAAAAAATTGTTAGGTAAGTATTCAGTCTGAAAAATAAGATATCGATTAAAATATAAAAAGTATATAAGATTTATTCTAAAATACAAAAACAGAGTTGGAGTAATATTAGACGAAAGTACTACAGGAAATTTAATTATTGATAAAAAAGCTAATGCAAAACAAAAGAAATTAATTCATATGAAAAATTGAATAAAAGATGCAAAAAATAAATGAGAAGTTACAAGACTAAAATAATCTCTAATCAGAAGAATTAAAAACTAACGAAAAAGTAAAAAATCTGGATTTAAAAAAGCAAATAAATAGTCTAATAGAAAAAATACCTAAGAAACTAAAAGATGTGATAGAATAACTAGATGAAGAAAAAAATGTAATTATAGAAGTGATATAAAAATAAATATAATTCTAACTAGAAACGAAAAATAACAAAAACTGGAAGCAATGCAAATTATTATACTAGAGTTTAACAAATTAGAATAAAAACGAAAAAGTAGAAATATAGTAAACCGCAACTAAAAGCGATTGAGGATTAATATTTTATTGCAAAAGTGGATTTTATAAAGGAGAAATGATAAATAGTTTAAAGCATGGATAAGGTGTTTTTAAATATATAAAAGGAGATATATATGAAGGTTAATATTATGAAGATATAAGATAAGGTAAAGGAGTTTTTTGCTGAGCGAATGGAGATTTATATTAAGGAGAGTGGAAAAATGATAAGCTAAGTGGAAATGGATTTTATAAGTAAAATGACGGTGAAAAATATGAAGGATAATATGTAAATGGATTGAAATAAGGAAAAGGAACATTTTAATATATGAATGGTGATATTTATGAAGGAGAATGATTAAATGATAAACAACATGGTCAAGGAATTTTTAAATATAAAAAAGGAGATAAATATATAGGAAATTTTGAAGAAGGAAAAAAATAAGGGGGAGGAAAAATTCTATTAGCTAACTGGGATGTTTATGAGGGGAACTGATTAAATGATAAAAAACATGGACAAGGAGTTTATAAATTTAATAATGGAGATATATATGAAGGTTAATATTACGAGGATAAAATCCAAGGAAATGGAATTTTTTATTATTCAAATTTAGAAACTTATGAAGGAGAATGAATAAACGAAAAAAAATAAGGGAAAGGAACATATAAGTTCTAAAACGGAGATAAATATGTAGGTAACTTCTATGAAGATTAAAAACAAGGAAATGGATAATATTATTATAAAAACGAAGATTATATAGAAGGAGAATGATTCAATGATATATTGCAAGGTAAAGGAATCTATAAATTTAAAAATGGAGGAAAATTTGAAGGAAACTGAGTACAAGGTAAATTATAAGTTTATATAACATTTTTTTATTAAAACGGCGATATTTACGAAGGAGATTGAAGTGACAATAAAAAATAAGGATTTGGAGTTTATATTTATAATAATGGAGATAAATATGAAGGATTATTTGAACAAGATAAAAGATAAGGCAAAGGATTAATATAATATAAAAATGGAGATAGATATGAAGGAAATTGATACAATGATCAATATCATGGATAAGGCAAATTATAATATATAAATGGGGATAATTATGAAGGATAATTTTAAAACGGCTTGAAAGAAGGAAAAGGAATATTTTAGTACATAAAAGGACATATTTATGAAGGAGAATGGTTTAAAGATAAGAAAAAGGGAAAAGGAACATTTATTTATTAGAATGGTGATAAATATATAGGGGAGTTTAATGAAAATTAAAAATAGGGAAAAGGAGCATATTTTTGGAGCAATGGAGATACTTATGAAGGAGATTGATAAAAAGGATTAATGCATGGAAATGGAGAATGAAGATATAAATAACAAAAATTAATTTATATTGGGGAAATGTTCGAAGGGAAAATGTAAGGAAAAGGATTTATAAAGTATGATAATGGTTAAATATACGAAGGAGAAGTATTTAACAATAAAAAACATGGGCTAGGTGTTTTAGAAAAAAAAGGAAAAAAATACGAAGGATATTGAGATGAAGATAAAGAGTAAGGATAATTTAAGATAACTGATAAAAAAGGAAAAATAAAAGAGAAGCTATACTTCAAGGGGAAAAAAGTATGAATCAAAGTAATTTAAATAAACTAATTAAAGAAATAAAATATTTTAAATCTTTCATAAATTAAAATTATTACAAATAGCAGCATAAAAATTTCATTAAAAAGAAAAAATAACATCATAAATCAATTTTAGAAAAATATCTTAATAGCAAGAAATTCTAAAAAGATTATAACTTATTTCTTAAACAATTAGAATATTTAAGTCATATTAAATATCTTTATTATAGTTAAATATAGAACTTTTATCTATTTTTTAATAAACAACATCTTTCAAAGAAATTTTTTATATAGAAACTTCTACTATTTGCAAGTTATTTAAATTTTTAACTACAGCAAAGTAAATCTGAAATAGCATGTTTATATCAATTAACATTTTATTAATTCTTTTAATACAACTGTAAAAAATATAAATAGCTAAAAATAAAAAAATAAATGTTTTATATAGAATTTTAGAATAAAAAAATAAAAGATAAACTCTGTAAGAAAAATTTCTTTTAGGTATTCTTAGATAGGTTTATTTAAAATTAATGAAATATTTAAAAAAGAATAAAAATATTATTTTATATATGCTTTCATAAAATCAAACTCTAAATTAACAAAAAATTTTAAACTAAATCTTAAGAAAACATAGGTAAATAGGCTTGATGGAATTCGATCCCATAAACATCGGATTAGAAGAGTGATACGCTAACTATTGGGCCGTAAGACATTCTTTATATTTTTTTATTTATTAAATTTTACATTCTCTCAATCAAAAAATTTTAAAATAGCCCGACTATATATTCTATCATGCGAAGACATATTCAAACACAAAAAGCATCTTCATATTTAATCTTAGGTTTATTGCTTACTTATTACAAAAGCTTCATTAAAACAAATGATTAAATAATGAAATTTATTTTATTCATTCTATTCTCTGAATCTTAAAGCTAAAATTTTATCCAATTATAAACTTTATCTTGCCAGTTCCTTTAACTTCTATAGATAATAAGTTTTTGAAAGATAAATTTTAACAGAGTGATAATTAATTAATTAAGCATATATTACAAAAATGAATAAACTAGATTATAATAACTTTATTGAAATTAAATCTTAATTTAAGATATTATAGTTATATTTTCCAAATTTGTACAATTTAATAAAATCCTAAATATATTTAAAATATATAAGATATAATTTATTTTAATTGTGGTATAAGCTTATAAGAAATAGTTTATTATAAAAATAAATGCTTTGCTAAAATTTAATAGCTTATAAGTAGATGATGCTTATTTATTCTTTGATAAATTTTTAAAGTGATATATATTATAATGAATATGAAACCTTAATAAATAATAGTAAATTTTACCTTGTAAGATGATATCGATTCTTCTATTTAGTCTAAAATAGCAAAATTAAAAAAATATGCGAAAAGTTTTACTTTCAAATAAGTTGATAGCTTTATTAACAAAATTAGAATATTTAAAAAAGATAATTGTTTTACATGAAATAAATATTTCAATTTAAGCAGAAAAAATTAAAATTGGGACAAATTAAAATAATAAACTTTGATGAAAAATACGAAATTTTTAATTCCTTAGATAATTTGTCTCCTTACTGAGATTTAAAATTCACAAATTATCTTAATACTAAAATATTCATTTAGATATTAAAAATTATTTCTGCTTTTTTCTTATCTAATGAAATTATATAAAATTAGCTTTGTATATTCTTATCTTGAATAATTGATATTCTCAATTTTTCACTATATACTTGGAATTTTTCAAATTAAGTTTGTTATTATTTTACTATGTAATTTTTTTATAGCTGATCTTATTTCATATGCAATTTAATCAAAAATCTATTTTATCTTTCAAATATTTTTTTATTAAATTTTAAAGCAAAAAACCTTCCAAACATGAATCGTTCCTTTATTTAATTAAATTATTTTTTATATTGTTTAAATTAATTTATTATGTTTGAAAATTTTTTTGCAAAAACTTATGTGATTCAAATATCTTAATTAAATTTGCATTAATTAAAACTACCTAAAAATAATCATAATTATTATTAAAGCTGAATTTATGTTTCACTTTTTTATTATTTTATATAAATGTAGCTTTGTTTTTTATCCTGATCTTTTTACTCTTTTAAGCTAGAAATTATAATTAAATTGTAGCTTTTAGAATTATCTTCATTCTACTTTTTTTAAATATAAGTTTTATTATTTTTTTATAATCTAAGAGTTTCGAAAGAAGTATATTAAATTTATCTTAAGCAAAAACATTATATCATATTTTCATGTATCAAATAAAAATTATAAAAATAAGCTTATCTAGAACTTTAAGCTTGCTGTTAGCTTTTTAAGAACGAATATAAGAATATAAATATACTTATTTATATATTTTATCCTTTAATTATTTTAGACTAATTTGAAAGAAGCTTTATATTATACTTATAGGTTTTATTATATTAAAATTAAAATCTTAAGACATTCTTGTCTTTTTACTACTTAGATATAAAAGGCACGATTAAATTTTATTACTTATTTATTAAAAAGGACAAGGGGGGAGTCGAACCCTCGACCTCTGGATCTGCAGTCCAATGCTCTACTACTGAGCTACTTGTCCCTTTATATATCAGCATAACAAATTATTAAATATAAGATTTTTCCTTTTTAGAGTACAAAAGAGAAATGATTATGAAAATAATTCCTTTTCTTATGTGTTATAATCTTTAATTATACTTGTCTTATACAGTCTATCCTTTTTTATTTCTTATTAATTAAATTTTTTTTAATTAATAAACCAATTTAAGTTAGCCGTTCTTTCTCTAGCATTCCAACGAAAATAGATTTTATGAAATGTAAATAATGAGTTTAGATACTAAAAGTTAGAGGATTTTGCTCCTTAGAGTGATTATTAACTTAATATAAATATTTAAATGCTTAATAGTATGAAATTTCTCATTAGCAGTATAAAGTTTTTAACTATACTATTATTAAACACCAAAGCTTATCTAAATTATCCAGTTATGTTCCTTTATTTAGTCCAAGTTATTAGTATAATAAAAATTATAATACTAAGCTTATTTTTAAATGGGTCTGAATACTCAAACTGTATGATTAATTAGCAAGAGCATATCTTAATTAAGGTAGCACTTTTGCTTTATTTATATATTTAGTTTAGTTTTAACAAGCAAACTGAAATAAATAGCTCTTATTACATTTAAATAACTTCTAGTTCAATAAACCTGCTTTATTTTTAATAGATTATAGATTTATTTTCCTGCTGCTGAAAATATGATAATCCTTTATTAGATTATTTAATGAAGTTTACCATAAATGAAAATATTAAATAATTATAAAGTAAAGCTTTATAATCTAACAGGTTTATCGTAATAATAAATGAAGTGCTATTTATAAGTACTGCTATTCTTAGTCATCAGTCTAATAGGCCAAGGTAATTTAATTAAAGAGATAGAAAGAAAAAGAGAACAGGAATAAAGAATTATTAAGGAGAAACGGGATTCATAGTAAATAATTTAGCTAAGAGAGCAGCAAATCTAGTAAATTAGAGAAAAAATGAGCTAAGATAATGCTAATATCAATAAAGAGAGATAGCTCAAATATGTATTGCAAAAGTAAGACTCAAATGCCCCTTAAAATTAAAATAGACTAAATTATTAACAAAAATAACATCAAAGAGTTCTGAAAGAATGTACTATGAATATAGCTTAAGAAAGATAAGTGTAAATTGAGGTTAATAGCAATTTGTAAAATAATTAAAATGCTTTAGGTTCTAGTTTCGAATATCAAGGTATAAATAGCGTAAATATAGAATATTAAAATTATCAAGCAATGGATTGCTAACTCTAAGGCTGCAATCAAGCTCCAAAGCTATCTGATGTTTAAAGTGAAGTAAATGTAAACCATAATGCAACTAATAAGTAAGAAATAATGGAAGAAAATGTAGTTATTTAAGAAGAATCTTAGGCAAATAATTAAAAATAGGATGCTTAATAATATGGTAATGATACAAAAGAAGCTTAATAAGAGAAAAATAGTTCCATCGAAATATAAGAAGAGACTAATAACTCAGAAGATATTCAATAAATTTAAATAAACACCAACAGTTCTTAAGAAGAGAGTGTTGCTCAAAATGAATTAATTTAAAAACAAGAAATGGAAAATATTCAACAAGAACAAATTTTCTCGGACGATAATTAGTAAGTGGATCAAAAAGGTAATGAAGTTCATAATTTTAGTGATAGTACAAGGTATGAATAAGCATAAAATGATAAGAATGAATCTTATGAAGAGAAAAATAATGCATAAGATTTTAAATATGAAAGCAATAGTACACATGATGACTAGTAATAAAATAGTCAAATTGAGGACACTTTTATGAAAAAAGAGACTGAGATACAGTCTAAAAAGTTTTTGTAGAATTGATCAAACTAGATTTTAAACTTTTCAATATAATTTGAAGATTTAATATAATATAAAAATTGCGATATCAAAGGTTTTATTTATTTAAAATATTTTAGTTTAAATAATTCTACATTTAGATAATGGTTGAGAGAATATCAATTAAATAGATAGTAATTTAAAATAATAAAGCTATTTCTTTAGAAAGAGTATTTATAACTATGTTAAAAACATAACTAAAAATATAAAAATTAAGAAAATAATGGGCATAAATTTCTTTAACTTTAGACTATTAAAAAAAAATCATTAATAACTCTTTTTAATACTAATATCATATTATGATCTTATGAGTTTTTAATTTTAACTTAGGCTAATAAATACAATTTGGGAAACTTAAAATAAAAATATTCAATATAAACAAAAAACCAGAATTTCATAATAAATTAGATGATATAACCTTGTGCATAACTAATAAAATTAACAAGTTACTAAAGCAAACTTTTTAACAGTATATAGAAACCTAAGCTAAAAAATATAAAACTTCATCTGCTTTTTAAAAATTATTGTTTTATTTTAAACTTTTCTATTTCGCTTTGCCTTTTATATAATATGCTTTAGGTAAAATCTAGTGAATTTATATTTAAATTAAATTTATTTAAAATTAGATAATAAAAAAGGAATAATTGGAACTTAAAATGCTTATAAATCCCTAGATAATAGATTTATATACAGCTATAAGTTATCAAATTAAATTGAATAGATGAACCAATAGATGGTTTACTTAATTTAACTTAAGAAATAAAAAGATTAAATTACTACATTTGTAATAAGTACTTAAACCTTTTGATTTAAATTTAATTTTTAATCCTTCTTAATTATAAAATACCTTGGAGATATTTAAGAGAAATATAAGAAAATATTTAATAGTTTAATAGAATAATCGAATATTGGGTTCTTGGTTTGTAGTTCGAAAAATATAAATTCTAAATTATTTACTTTTCTTTTGATATCCGCAAAGTAGAATTTAATTAAATTAAAAGAAAGAAATGCTATATAATAAAAGCTATATCTACATTATATTATTTCTATAATTTTATGCCTATATCAAATTCTTTAAAATTGGCTTAGAAATAATTATAAAGCTTTTTTAAAATAAATAAACAAATCTTAATAAAGTTTAATAGCAAGAACTTTTAGAAAGCATCTAATAGAACTTTAATTATGGCTTAAGAACAAAAATAATAATAAAAGGTAATTTTTTTATTATATTTAAAATTAAAGGAATACTCATTTCTTAATTTTAGTCATTTAAGTTAAAATTTATTTTTATAATTTAAGAATTACTTAAATGTTTATTCATCTCGTCAATAAAAATGCATTTTTATTATTCATATCTTTTATGAAAGTCACCTATTATAAAAACTTTTCAATCACTTTTTTAAATTCTAAATCCAAGAAAATGCTAAGAAAATTGAGTTAAAATATCTCAAATTAAGTTGCTTTCAATTTTAACTTTTTTAAATTTCCAGCAAAGAAGGGTTTATTAGATTTAAGATAAATAATTAATGAACAATGGATTTTATATTTAGCTTATAACTCTTATCTTTAGATAGGATTTAAAATATCTAAATATAATAATTGTATTTATATTCTTTCATTAATTCTTTGTTTGAATAAATAACCATTTTTGATATATTTTATTTCATAATTTTCTTTGAATCTAATAAATAAATCAAATGCTTTTTCTATTTTTTAACTTTGTTCTTATAGATAAAACTTAAATATAGACTCTTATGATTTCTTAGTTGTAATTTTTATAAATAATAGATAAATTAATAATTATAATTTATTACAATTTTTTTATTAATTTGCTTAGTTAATATAAAATTAAATGAAAGGAAAATTTACTTAATCGATTTTCTATCTTTAGATTCCGTAATTTTAGTTATATTTTGCTACTATATCTCCTTGTTTTAAGAATGTTGTTAACATTTCTTTTTCTAAAAGAACTCTTCTATAAACCTTTTTAATTTTTGGTTAGATGTAATCTCCCTGTCTTTAGTTTTTCACTTTTCTATTCTTTCTTTTACTAAATTATAAGTATTAGATTTAAGTTAATTCTACTATAAAACTTACTTATTTAGTGTTTCTTCTAATTTCTATACTTAAGAATCAAATTATTTATTTATTAATCTTTAATTTTCTACCTTATGTCTTTCCTAGCTTTACAACTAAGATTTTTATTAGCTTGACTTAATTTTTTACTGAGTTAAAAAACTTAAAAATTTAGCTTTGCTTAATGATTTTAGTCTTTTAGGTAATTTAAAGTAGAATAAATAAAATGCTTATAAGTTAAGTCTTTTATCTAGTAACTTTATAGCGAAGACTTTATTTTTATTTCTAAATCTCTAACGAATTTCCACTCAATTACTAGAACTCTATTTTGGTATTTATTGATTATGATGGATTAATTTTAGAATCTAATTTATATACTATTTTCTTTAAGTTCTCGATTATTTCCCTCATTTAAAATTTTTAAAGGAATAAAGCCTCCTTAGATTACTATCATTAATCTCAATAGCACTTAATTTAATTAAGTTATCTATTCTTCATTATTGGAAATTTTAGTATATTTTTCAAAACTGATCCAATGTACTGCGTCCTATTTCGTCTAACTATCATCCGAAGTTATTCAATCTTATCTATTAATAGCCTATAGTATTTTCTAAATTTAACTAGGATTAAAATATTAAGAAACTAATTTTTCTTTTTCTTGGCTCAAATTAAATTCTACTCTG
Source organism: Loxodes magnus (assembly GCA_946699065.1). Taxonomy (NCBI): domain Eukaryota; phylum Ciliophora; class Karyorelictea; order Loxodida; family Loxodidae; genus Loxodes; species Loxodes magnus. The sequence goes on from CAMPDV010000306.1 coordinate 224,469, forward strand.
AAAACATTTTGCCTTTGTTGACTCTTTAAAAGTTGACTTTTACTATTTGATAAGCTTAGGTATGTTTCTCTCTATTTAGTTGTACTAGTTTTATTAAACTACTTAATAAGCTGAATGAGTTACTATTATTTTTTACTAACATAGCTATTTTTGATAAGTTCTATCTCAGGCTTTATATAAAATGTTCCAAATATTAATTAAAAAAGAAAGAAAATCTATCTTTCATTGTTTGATCTTAGTAAATTTAAGAAATTTCCAGGATATTTTTAATGGTTGCTTATTTAATTATAAAAGCTAGCATCTCGAAAATCATTACGTTATTCTATAAACATTAAGAAAAAAGGCTTTCTTTTTAGAAGAAGAAAACAAACATTGCCACTTAGAATGACTTTAGTTAGAATTATTTGAATATATGTTCTATTCATATGTATAGTTAATTTTGTTAGCTTTCTAGATATTATTATTTATCTATCTTCTCTCACATATATTTATATTTTTCTTTTTAGCTTAATTTCTAAAAATTATTTATTCATTTATTCTCTTCACTTATAATCCAATGCTATTTATATAGTTAAAACTTTTATTAACTTTTTTTAGTTATTTTCAGGTTTTTTTCATTTAACTCTTATACTTTTAGCTATCTTTTCTATTTAAACTAAGACTTTTCACTAATTTTATACGGTTATTTATTTAATTTTCATCTATAGGCTCTATTGGAATGTAAAAGTCCACAGCAAAATCTTCATTGCGTAATTAATTTTTTTTTCTAAGCTAGAATTATGTATTTTATTTTTTTTCTAAAAGTATTCTTACTTTTCCAAGTTTGATCTTTAACTATTCTTTTAAGAAAAACTTTAATATATTGAAAAGATTTAATTTTTAGAAATATAATCATTTCTTTTTCCTTTCGCTTCCTTTCTTACTTTTTTCATTGTCTTTAATTATTTTTTGTTCCAAGTAATCTTATAATAACTAATTAAGCTATTCTTACTTAATAATTTACTAGTCCAAAAATATTCTTTTTATAGATTCTTCCAGACAATCTTTTGCATTTTATTTTTCCTGCAAGATCTTGAAAATTTAAATTAGATGAGAAAAACTTGAATTTTCGTTTGCTGTAATAAATTTCTATAATCACTATTCATGAGTAAAAATGTCTTACTCTTATTCTAGAGTAGCCAATATTTTTAAATAAGTAGATATATCTTTTCGATAAGAATCACTCATAGTCGATGATTTCTACTTTCTTATTCATATCTCTAATAAAGTCTAAAGAGTAATTTGAGTATTACTAGAAATCTCCCTCTAAAATTATCATCTTAATTTGCTACTTTTTTATTCGATAAAGTTAAGGAATAAACTTAAAATCAGAAAAATTTTCGCTAGCTGAAATAGATTCTATTGTAATATCTAGGAATATACCTTTAGCTAAAATCGCTAATTAGTTTACCAAAATATTTTTTATAAGATTTTCTATCTCTAATGAGGTAAAATATAAAACTTTTTGATCTATTATTGATTATTTTTTGGAAAAAGTTATAATATTAAATGTTTTCTGTAAATTGGATTTCATAAATAAGAGTTAAATTTTGTACTTCACATAAAATACAGAGCAGTTTTACTTATAATCCAGAATCTCCTAAACTTCTTAAGGTTCTCTTATGTTCTTTTTAGATCTCAATTACGTAATCTAAGTTAGAAGTGAGTAAAATTTTTAGGTGAGTTCATAATTTATTTATTTTTCTTTGCGCGAAGTAATAAAAACTAGTAGCTTGTAAATCATCTTTATGAATACGAATTAGAAATTAGTGCAAAATCCTAAATCTTTAAATGGTATTTTTTATTCACATTTTTAATTTTAATTATCAAAGCATTTTCATAAATCAGATATTTTTTTAATTTTTCTAATTTATTCAAATTTTGAGGGTCATTTTTAGATATTTTAGATATTTTCCTCTATTATTTTATGAAAATTTCATTTTCTATCTTATAAAAAATTACAATTATAATACTCTAAGTTATTTAATGCGTTTATTAAACTAAGGTCTTAAATTTGCTTATATGAGCTTAATTCCTCTTTAATTTTCTTGTTTTTGCTTTATAATTCAATTATATTAGGAGCAATGCCTTTGAAATAGTTTTAAGCCAGATTTTGTAAGTGTTCATGTAACTAATGCTGGATATTGCTTTCTTAGATCTATAAACTTAAATTTATAAATAAAGTAATTTTTATAATTTCTATTCCAAATATTTTCGCAAGTTTTTTCATATCTTACTCAAGTTTATTTTCGCTTTAGATATCCACGCCAAAGATAAATTTTATCTTAATTTATTAAATAGCCTTTTCTATCAAATTACTCTAATAAACTTCCTAGCCTCTTTTATGTTTCAGGCATATTCAATTATTTTGTTATTTTCACTTTTATAAAATCTTGATGAATTTTAAATTTTGTCGATTTATATATTTGGGAATAAAGCCTATAACTCAGTCATTGATATTGCTTTTTATCTTTTAAAGACAAAATAAATATTTTTTTCTTCTTCCTTATTTATTTCCTCAAAAGAAATCGGAAGTTTTTCATTATCACCATGTTTACCATGCTTATGTTAGTAGATCTTGTTATATTCTATAATCCTACAGACTAATTTTGTAACACTTCAGTTTCAACATCCATTACTGAAAACACAATTAAACTTTTAAATCTCTTAATAAATAGATTGAAATTATAAAACTTGTAAAATAATAATTTTGACTAACCTAATTTAATATTAAGCTTTATTTATAATTTTAGTAGCTATAAAGTTTGTCTATCATCCTACCTAAAATTATTCTATTTCGGAAGCTTTCTTGCTTAAGCTAGCTAACTAAAATTTTACCTGATTTTTTTCTTTTTAACTGCGTTAAATTTTTGTTAAATAAGCCAAATAAAAAGAAATTTAGAAAAGAGGAATCAAACAGTGCTTAGATTCTTAAAGTTATTTAAAATGTTTATAAAAGCAATGAAGAATAATCTTAAGATTAGCAAAGCCAATGCTCAAGTAAATACATCATAGTAGTTATTAAATAAATTAATACAACCAAATTTAAATGATTTGCGAATAAATAAGCAAGCCTAGTTAATTAAAAAGGATTTTAGTATCTAACAATTAAAAAGTTATATTGATATTATTCTATAAAAAGGAAATAAGGCTATTAAAAAGTTTAATTTATAATTCAAGTTATTTATTCAGTTTTATCAAAAGTTAAAACATAACTAACTTCAGAGTTCATTAATATAGACATTTTAATTTTTTCTACATACTTAAAAGTTTATAACTTAAATGATCACTCTTTTTGTTTATGTATTGAAATTGAAGTTTGAAAGAAAATATAAATTCGAATAAAATTGAAGCAAAAGCTTTTGTGTTAATTTATTCGAAGCATAAAAATAATTATAACTGATTCTATCAACTTTATATACTTTAAGAACTTAAGTTATCTTAAATCGCTCAATCTCTGAGCATTTTTTCCTAAGGATAATTAATTTAAGGTACAATCTTTTAATTTCTTTATATATACAATTTCATTATTAATTAGTAATTTCTCTTAAATTTGTTTGATTAAGTTATCTAAGTAAAAATTTAAAAGAATGTAAAATCTAGGAATAACTAATAAAAAATTTATGTTTATATTTTATTGGTCTTAAAATAATGAAGAATGGATAAAATATGAACACAATTGTATTTATAAATTCTAGTGGAACTTTTAAATAAATTTAAGATAAATTTAAATAAAAGATCAAGGTAAAAGTGATTAAGCATTAATTATCTATATAAGCTTTTTAAAAACTTTTAAATCATTTTTGCTTAAAGATGTATATCTCTAATTTATTTCTTAGGGAAATATCCCAAAATAGTAAACTGATTATTTATATAAACTTATGCTTAGCTAAATAAATAAACTAGTTATTCATTAATTTTTTAATTTTGATGCTATATAAATAATAAAAGCTTTAGCTTTGATTCTAGTTTATTTATATAATTTTTTAATTTTAAGCATTATAAATAGCTTTACTTAACGTTTTCATATAATAATGATGTAAAAAGAAAATAAATAGCTATAATTATTATAAATAAAGCTTAGGAACTAAAATATATTACTATATTATTTAATTTCGTATATACAATAATTTAAAACTTACTAAACTAAAAGCTTTCATTGGAATAAATTTTATTTAGTTACTCTTTTTAATTTTTTAATTTAGGGGAACTAAGTTATTAACAACTTTTTCATTACTCTACTCCTACTTTTTATTTGAAGGTTATTTTAAAATTTATAAAGCTTATTTATTACAATTCATCGATGTGAATTTAAATATATTATAAAAAATTAGGGTTGTAGAACGACTGAAATAGAGAACACTTGATTGAATCCAAAATTTAATTTATAGTTATGATAACTATCCTATTATTTAAGATAAAGCTTTATTAAAATTTCGTAATTTAGAAATTTTAAAAGGTAATTTCTTATATCATTTCTTTATTTATAGAAACATATATAGTTAATATTTTATTATTTTAAAGTTTTTCCAAAATCAAAGGCTAAATTTAATAAAAAGTCCATATAATTTAATTTTTTCAGGTATTTTTTAGATTTTATCAATATAAATACATGAACTGCAAGGAATTCCAGTGTAAGATGAAGACTGTTAGTTCTGTTTCTTTTAATTTTGCTTGCCGTAAAAAGATAAGATAAGGCTTTCTATTGGCTTTATATTTTTGAAGTCGCTATCCTTATTTAATATCTGATTTACTTAGGAAATACCAAGTCTTAATCTATCATTTAAACAGCTCTATCATTTAGTAAAAAAAGATTAAAAATAAAAATCCATAGTTAATTATATTTTTTGCTAATAGTTCTGGAGAAGATAAAGACTAAAAGTTATTAAAGCAATAATAGATTTAACTTTAGCAAGAAAGGTTTTAAATGTTAAACTATTAATTATTACTATTTCAAATAAATTTATTATCTAATTAACTATTTTCATCTCACGATAAACATACGAGAATTATTTTCATCAGCATTCACTAATCTTTTATTTATACTAACATTTTGACAATTTTTTAAAATTCCTTATTATATTTCTTAGTAATCTTATATTAAATTCATTACCTTTTTTAAATAATTTTTAAACTAAAGTTAGATGATGGATAAAAATTAAGAAGTCTCAGAGCATTATGAAAGCAATCTTAAGAAAATTCAAATGTAAGAATAAGAAATTAGGATACAGATAAAAAGCTTGATGGAGCAGATAAAATTAGAAATTGATAAGGGAGAAGAATACTTTTACTAATAGTTATAGTTATTGGTACAATAACCAAAAAAGAAATTACAAACCTTCACCTTAAGCTTAAACTAAAGAATTTCTAATTAAAAGAACATTTAAAAAGAAATTGAGAAAAAAAATGAAAACATATTGTATGAACTGATAGGGTTCAAGAAAGATTGAGAAGAAGTATAGAAAATACCTACTAAGCCTTAGTTTTAATTTTAGATTCGTCATTAAATAGAGCAATCATCTGCATAACTAATAAGTGAGAGACTTAAAAGCATTATTTTTCTTGATATATAGGATTAATAAATATAACTAGTTAATAGCAAAGTAACTACTAAAGATAGTCAGAGCAACAAGGATATGTTTAGAACATTAAAGTATACTAATTAGATTAAAATCCATTTAGCTAAGTATAAAATTAGTAAAATCGAAACATCAACCAGATTCAAAATGATAAATATCCTGGGCAATAAACACTTTATAAAGCTATAAAATAGCTCTATAATCCTTCAAATAACTTAAATAATGAGAAAATTTATTATATCTAGCACTAAAAAAATCTATATCAAGTAAATTAAATAGCTAACAATGGCAAAAATAGATTGGATAAGCCTTCTAATAAAATTAACAAGATAATTAGTTTGGAGTAATTAATATGACTTAGAGAATCTAGCCTAATTAGTTAAACTAAAAATAGAAGACAAAGGAAATAGTTAGCAAAGTGATTTTTCTTTCTAGAATAATTAAGTTCCAATATAATTAAAAAATTGTCCTTATCATAAAAATAGTTGCTTTTAAACATGCATGACGCGCAATTAATAAATTTTTTAATAGTGTGCTCAACTAAAGTGTTAAGGTAATTAGATATAAAATATAATAAATCAGTTGAAACTTATAAAGAAGAGGCAAAACAGATCTTAAAGGATGGAAAAATCTATTAAATATTGAGGAAAAATAAGGAAGTGAATGACTAAGTCTAAGCAAATTATAAAAAAGAGAAAAATTCAGTTTATAGCTTTGAAAAGAGCTCCACAGATAACTTCTATTTGTTCCTGCTCTCTCCTAAGATAAAGGATGTTGTATGACTTCATTAGTTCAACTTCCTTGTCTCCCTTTCAAAAAATAATTTTCCGTTTAGTTTCTTCTCCAATTGTTATTCTCCTCGTTGAATCTTGAGTTATAGAATTTCTTTCTGTAAATTTGTCCTGTCCTTGTTGGTCAGAAGCAGAAGAGTTCTTCTAATATTTGTTTCTTATTAATTCTTTCAATTTCTGCCTTCTTTCAACATTTTCTTCAGCAGTGAATCTTCTAGCATAAATATCACCGGATCTTTCTACGATAGGAACATATCTTATTTTTCTCTTATTAATATTCCGTTTCGATTTCCATTGGAATACTTGATTATATTTGTTATTATTCTTATTTTTCCTAAAGTTATTTTATTTCGTATTAAAGTTTAGAAAATTGGAATTAAAACATTTTAGGAATTTCATTAAATTTATTATCAACTTACTCCAATTTAATTTCTATTTACGATTCGAATTTATCGATTGCTTCTTTTAATGATGGAAATTAATGATCTAGTGATTAAATCAATTTTCCATACATTTTTTCTAGTTTTTCTATCCTTTTTCTTTGTTATTTTAATTCGAATTATATATTAGTAATTCTTTGTTACACAGACTATGCAAAAGCTTCCTTAGATTCTATTTCTTAATATTATTGATGCTCTTATTCATTTATGTTAGATTATTATTCTTGCTTTTTTGCAAAAGAGCCAAGAGAGGATTATTTCTTAGGTGCCTTTTTATTATAATAAAAAGAAAATGAAAATGAAATTAAAGATTCTACTTAAGTTAAAGCTGATTTAGATTTAATAGAGCATTGTTAAGACTTTTAACTAAGCTTTTTAAACGATATATTAGTAAATAAAAAAAGAAGGAAAAGTGGGAAATTTCAATTAATAAGTTAAAGAATCATGGCCAGCAACTATAGCAGCTGTATAGTTGATGTCTTTAAATTAAAAATGAGTAGAATTTGCAAAAGATTATAGACTTTAAAAAAGAAAGGTTAGAAGTCTAAAATCTTAAAATAAATCCTGAATCTTAGCTAGAAATAAAACTCTAGATAAAATAAGATAAATTAAATAATTGGAAAAGCTACTTGCAAGATGAAAATTATTCAGAATATTAAAGGATGGTACACTAATGAAGTGATGCACCGCCTAACTAAGCCTAGTAGGATATCAAGACAAACTAATGGAGACAAGTTGATAGAATAGGTTAGATGGCTGACTACAAAGGATTTAACAAAGTTTTTTAACTTTTAACTTTTTTACACAAAAAAGCAAGAAGTTCAGTGCAAAATACGCTAATAAGTTTAAATTTTGTATGGATTGCTTCAGAACAGTATTTTAGAGACCTAGAGGAATGCCTAGCTTATACACTGCAAAGAAGAATTTATCTTTAGTAGGGAAAATTGTAAAGTCTTGAAGGGAATTACTACTCAATGTTTAGCCATCTGTCCAAGTGTGAAAAATCCCTTAAGTGCTGCAGGAGTAGCAGAGTTTATTCTAGAAGCTAGTAAAATTAATAGACGTGCTGTTTTAACAGTAGAGTTGATGCTTAGTTTAGTATATCCGAATGCTCCTACACCTTTTTTAGTGAATATACTAAAATATTTAAAATGTTCTTAGTGTTCAAACAACAAAAAGGAAAAAGTATAGCAAGCAAAATAAATGTCAAATCTTTATCAAACCTTAAGATCTCACTTTTCAAATTAAATTCATACATCTTAAAATAGCAAAGAATGGAAAATTATTATTTTCGGTATAGCAAAGGATGAAGAAAGTGCTCAAATTCTCTAAGATATATTAGATGGTTGTAAAGAAAAAAACCTACACCATCTTTAGGAGTCAAATCTATTTTACTTATAATTGCAAGAAAAGTTTCTTAAGATAATGCAGCATATGAGGCTTTCAAGGAAATATTTCCTAAGCTTAATAGTTACTCTTTTTGAATACTTCATGGTACTAAGTCTCCTCCATATTCTGCTTTAGGTAATGTAAAAATCTACATAAAATTTTAAAATATCAAGTAGTTTCGTTCTTATATCATCAGTTAAAAAACAGCTTTCTTAATTGCAGCTATATATTTGAATGCAGCTTCTTTGCAATGAGGATTCAAATTATTCTTCTGATGTAGAATAACTCCTAAATATGTTACTTGTTTCTTTTTAAGCAATTGGTTAATTTCATAATCATAAATTTAAGATTTATTATTTCTGATTCTTCTTTAGCAATTAGATGCATTCAGATCTGGTAACATTGATCTTTAATTGAGTTCATGCAAAATCTTTATTAGCTTCATTTATTAATTATGCATCTACTTTACAGATTTGGAAAGAAGAATAAAAGCATCTGCCCATCCTCTACAAGCGAAGCTAATACTCGAATCCTGGCATTTAAATCCCAATCAGGTACTTTTACTTTACAAATATCTGATTAATATTTCATAATAAACAATGCTTAACTGGTCAATGCGAACTTCCTTACATAACTCCATTGTTGTATTTATATATTATTAGACAGAAAAAATCGAAAATTTCTTGCAATAAGTCTCTTCTCAAAAGGATTCATCTTAATCAAAATATGATTAATAAAAAGTACTTTAAGAACTTGAAGTTATGCAATTATAAAATTTTAAACTCCTAAGAACAGTATAAGAACTAGAAAGAAAAATAGAATATCTGATGACTAACTCACAAGAGAAAAAAATTGGAAATAAACAGTCAGTAAATAACAGAATAGAAAAATTAGAAGAAAAATTAAGCCAATTCGCAGAGTTAACTGAAAGCATATTCAAATAAAAAATATAATTGAATGATCCAATTTATGTTGAGCAACAGTCCACAACAACTTTCATTCCGTATCTAAAAATAATGAGATGCTGGTACTGCAAGCGACCAGGGCACAAAGTAAGAAACTGCTTCCTATTTTAATTTTAAAAAAAATAAAAAACTAATGGGAAAATATTTTCAGAATCTATTGCACTTAAGAAGGTAAACTGTATAAAAAAAAATACTACAACTAAAAAGTGAAGCTCCTTATATCTAATAGGCGGTTAACAAATACAATTAAAAGTGACTGGGATTTGACCTATCGGAAAAAATTATAAATAACAATCTAAAAATTACCAAGATTTATGATAGACTAAGTCCAAACAAATTTGAAGTTGATATTTATACCTAACTTTAAACTTAAAAGTGGTTAGTCTAAAAATGGCAGACCCATTATACTCTTTCCGATTAATATTACTTCTATATATATAGGTTTTTCAGTTTAAAGAATATACTTTTCTATTTATAAATTTTACTTTAATTCTATATTTAAAAATATAAAAATTTCCTATAAGATATAATAAAAATAATTTGAGCATAACATTTTATAGAAATAAGAAATAGACTAATTTAATGAAACTTTTTGCTGTATTTCAGTCGTAGTAGTTTACTTAAATGTAATAAAAATAATTAATTGAAAAGTATATATAACTATGCTAGAAATACAACAAAAGCTAACATTTTTTACTATACATAATTATAAATCAAATAAATTGAAATATGATAAAATTTACACTTATTTAAAATTTATTTAAACCAAATTTAGATTTATTATTAAGTTTAAAAAAGAACTTAAGTTAACCACATAGAACCAAAACGGTTCTCTAAATGTGCAAGAAATGGTGTGTTCAGAAGAGATAAAAATCCACAATAGTTTATCTTAGAAAATCCTAATAAATATTGGAATGGAAATCAATAATGAAAAAGAAATAAAAGGAAAACAAATAAAGATAATTTGCTCCATTTTTTTAACGAAAAGCTTATTTAAGAAAAAATTTAAATAATTAAAATGCTTAAACTATGAAACAATCAAAGCACATAAAGTTATTTTTTTATAGATACAATTCTCTTTTTCTATGAACTGAATTTCTTTGAATTACTAATTTTATAAGATTATTCATTAAATTGACATTTTTTATCTCTTAATCAGAGTCACAAACTCATTCAGAATTATTTCGACAAAGCCTTGCTTACATATTTAAAGAATTTTATTTATAATGTGAATTTTTTTTTAAATATTTTATCTTTTATAGCAACCTGAGACATTTTTAAAATAGATCTTCTCTTTATTTAAATAAAAAGTATTTATACACTAAAGAAAGAAATTAATTAATTTTTTTATCTATTAAAGCCAATTTAAATAGAAAATTCTTATTCATTTTCATTCTTTTAAATAAAGTATAAATTATTATTTTTTCTTAATTGCTTGGTTATAAATTTATTTTTATATTTAAGCAATTATTACATTATTTTTTATTCATAAAGTTAAAGTTAAAAAGCTTTGTTAAAGCCTAAGTAATCAGCCATCTGACCTATTCTATCAGCTTGTCTCCATTAGTTTGTCTTGAATTCCAACTAGGCTTAATTAGGTGGTATAGCATTTCATTAGGCACAATCCTTTAATATTCTGAATAGTTTTGATCTTGCATGTAGCGTTCCTAATTATTTCTCCAAGGATTAAGATTTGAAATAAAGAATTTTTTTCTATAAATTTTTCCGCTTTATGTTGGGTATACCCTTAATAGTTTTTTAAAATATCTTATTTATTCTTTCTTTATATTTCACTTAGTTAGTAACAGTATTTTCATTGGTGTTATTTATTGCACACGTAGCATTTTATTCTTCTTTTAAACTATTATTCCTATAACACCTTCTTAATTTAAATTTACTAGTTATTTTAAATTAGTGTTTACTGTTTATCTTAATTTGAGGCTTCATTTTAAAATTTGCATAGGATCTGATTAATTCTGTTAAAACGAAAATGGCATTACCTGAATTTATTATTAAATTTAAAGAATTCTTAGTTCAGTTTGTTTTCTATTTCTTATGATGATTAATATTGTTTCTCAAGCAAAGACGTTATTAGTTTTTCTAATTTTTCTACTTTATCAGTGAGGTATCTATTTTTAAACATAAACTCTTTTAATGACTTAGATAATATTTCTATTTGAGTTTGTGTCGGAAGTTTTTTTAATTCTTGATTTCCAAGTGGTTAATGTTCGTCATATCAATCATATTTCTCACTTTCACTCATTGCATTTATTTCGCTTTTTTATTTTTTAGAGAATTTTTCTGTTTAAATGTTTTGTTCAAAGTTCTGTTATTTCTTAGAAGCAATTTATAGTAATCCATAATAAATGCTGTTAAGATAGAATAAATTGATTATTTTTAATCTAGTTTTATTAAATTATTTTCTCAGGTAATTTCAATAAAAAATATTAGATACTAATATTTACTAAACATAGAAATTAGTTTAATTATAAGTTTTAGAATATAAACATTACTTTTTCATGGTTATCTTGATTATGCTAATTGCTAAATTAAAAAGAACTTTCATTTATAAAATTTTAAAGTTAACCTAAAATACTTATTTTATTTAATTCGAAAATCGAAATATTTAATAACCTTTTATAGATTAGATAGTTCAGATGCATTTAATTCTAAATGTTCAGTCTAAATATATTATATTTTCATAAAATGACAAAATAATTAAATCTTCATCATTAAAAGAGATTATGAAATTTATTTATATATGAATGAATTTTCCTATTCTAAGTTATTATTACTAATAAATTATTAAAAACAATATCATTAAATTCTCATAAGTACATTCAAATGGTGTTTGCTTATAATCAGTTATAATTATTTTGATTTATTTTATTAAGTTTTAATTTCTCACATGATATCATTAAGTTTTTTATTACTTTTTATTTTGTATTTTTTTTTTTTCTATTATTTTTAATGCTATTAATTTGCCAAGCTTTAAATTAATAAAATTAAAATTTGTGAATTTCCCCAAGTTTATCTGACTTTATTTAATCTAAAGCTCTTTTACTTTTAGATTCGATTATAGATAAATCTGAAAATTATTTTTCTTTTAAATTTTCTCTTGAAAAAGTCCAAAAATTATTACATAATTGAATTCACTTTTCCAATATCAACGATTCATTTATTTAAGATTGATATTCCTTAATATTAGACTTCTAAACAGATAATCATGCTTTTTTACAAACCTTAAATTAGAATACTAGATAATTTTGAATGATTCCTTATTTTTCTATTTTTAGCAAATAACATTTTAATTAGCTTTAATTTTTCCAAATTAAAAGTATTTATTTCTTTGTATGTACTATTAATTTAGTATTTTTTATGTCAAAATAGTTATATAGATTTTCATCATTTAGACTATTTCTTACTTTTTAAAAATTTTAATAAAATTCTTAATTTATTATTTAATTTCTTATCGTAAGTAGATTACTATTTCTATTTAGTTAAAGCATAGAAGTCTTATTATTAAATCTGAACAATCTTTGAATGCTTATTAAATCAATGCAATGAAATTTCATTTATAGGTAGTATTCATCCTAAGACGCCAACATATATTAAATTGTAACTTCCAATTGGTACCTTATTAGCTTAATCTTAAATCTATAATTTTCAAGAATATGAGCTGTTAGCATATTATTTAGTCTACTATTAATAATCTATCTTATTTTAATCATTTTCACTTTTTCTTTAATTTTTATTTTCAAAGAGTTAAATAATTACTAAAGGCTTGTAAATTATGTAACGAATAAGCTGGTAATACGTTTAATTTTTAGCCGATTTTCCTGTAATATCCAGGATTTTACTTAATTAATAATAGCATATTTCTAAATACTTTTAATAATTTAAATTTTTCTATTACAGTTGATCCTAATAAAAGAAATAACATTAGATATTTTTCTTTACAAAATTAAATACATTAAATTGCTAAATTTTAATTTTAGTTTATAATGGAAATATCTATATTTTCTAATATTTTAAGTTTAACTTTATTTTTCTATTTTTCATTTTCTAGTCTTTTTTCTGAATTTATAAGCTAATTTTATAATAAAATATTTATTGTCTAGTAATCTGCACCAAATATTTTAAAATTCATCTTTATCATCACTTTATTTTTTATCTTTAATATCAATTTCAAATTTTTTAATTAAATCATTATTATTTGCATATTTTTACTGTTTCTAAAATTTAGATTTTCTTCTTAATGTAATACAGATAATACTATTGAAATAATTTTTTTCATCTGTAGAAATATTTCTGTTAAATATAAGTCAGAATCATCTTAACATCACAGGTTTATATAAAATGAGTTCATTTTTGCAATTTTGGATAAAAGATTTTTGTTTATACTTTTTTAATCTAAAAATGTAACTTATTTAAATCTTATCTTTTAATTTTTAGTTCTTATAGTAAATGCTTTTTTCTATTCTAAGTAATAGAATCAATTCATAGCAACTTATATTTTTTAATTATTAACTACTACTCTCTTATAAACAATTTTTCCGAAATTTGTTTTGAGTTATATGCATTATAGTGTCGTAATTTATCTTAAAAAAGCATGCTAAATATATCTATCAATTTGATAAATATTATTAGATATTAGATTAGCTGTATTTTTATTAAATTTTAGCTTTTGTTATTTACCTCGACTTAATTTTACATCTAATGAGAACATTTATTTAATTAAAAAGATGGTAGGAGATTGGCCTTCTTGATTAAACTTTCTGGTTTTTTGGCTAGGAATAAGTTCCTTTCCTGTCGCTGAGAAAGTCCCAGATCTGAGTCATTTTCTGAAGGGAACGCTATCTTTGAGAATATCCACTCAAAGTAGGGGCTTGAAGCTTGGTTGCTCATAGCGATGGAGCTCACTAGCAGCTGTGTCTAGAACACAATAGGATATCCCCGTTATTAATTAAAAAGAGAGCGTCGGGTATCTAACTGGAAAGGAGTTTTCGGTCCCAAAAACTCTTTTAGTTAAAATTAATTAATGAGAATATTTGTAAAGTACTCTACTTTCCAAACTTCTCAGTATTTCTAAAAAAATTGATTAATCAAATTCACTTTAATCTACTATGCTACATTATAATATTTTTAATAAATATCACTTTCCAAAATATCTTATAATTCATTATTTTTAGCTTTACTTTTTGTTACATTTTGGTTATATACTTTAGTACATTATTAATATCTAATACAAACTAAACATTCTAATTGGTTCGTCATAATTACAAAAGTGGTTTCATAAATGACAATATAAAGTTATAATTCCATCTATTTTATATAATTGCCTTATAATCTAATATAAAATCAAAATAGTTTCTATTTATTTTTTGCTTTCATTCATTTTTAAATAATCTAATCTATCTCTTAAACTTTCTAACTCATAAATTTTGTTTCGTTAAATTACTTACTATATAAGGATTTTATTGAGCAAATAAATATCTTCATTATAACAATAAACATATAAAAAATATGGAACATAACATTAGACTCTCAAAAAGTGCTGCTAGGAAGGTTAGAAGATAAGCAGTTAAATAATCAACTAATCGAAATTAAACTTGTGACCCATGAACAATAATGATTTTAATCCCAATAATATTTAAAAAGAAATCCAATTATGGAAATTGAAAAAACTTAAACTGACGTTTTGAAATAATAGAAAGCAGAACCTTAAATTCTTAATCCAAAATTCGAAGAGAGATTACAATAAATAGAAAAAGAGTTATTTGCAACTAGCCGTTTAATTGGACCCATAGTAAAAAGATGTTGATATTGCAATAGATGGTATCATCTTCTTCGAAACTGCGGAAAATGAAGAAAATTAAATGAAATAGAACAACATAGACTTGACGTCAACTAAATCAACTTTGGATAACTGAAAATGGTATCTACAAGTAAAAGCTTCCATTACGCTATATTGAAAATGCAAAATGTAACCTCCCACTAATAAAAAAGGTCGTGAAATAAAACCACGTAAAAAACTTTTCTGCAGGTGCCTGGTTTATAATCCAGGGGTAGCAAATTTTTAAACATTTTAGTAAAATATATTATATTATAACTATAAACATTTTAAATATTTCTTATAGGTAAAATATTTTCAAAAAATTAATTTATTAAATTTTTCTCTTTTTCTTTTAGGATATTTTTTATATTCGAATGTGAAGTTTATTTTTTTGTAGTATTATCAATTTTAATTTCTAAGTTTATTGCATAATTACCATCATACTCTTCTCTTCTGATTTCAATAACCTCTTTATAACTATTTTCTTTTCAGTTGAATGACTAAATTATTTGATTTCTTAATTTTACTTTATTTCTATATATAAAATTATTAATATTTCCTATAAGATATAACAAAAATTAAAGTATAGCAAATTTATAATAATAAGAAATAATCAAATTAAAATTAAATAATCTAAGATATTTCTCTAAATTTATCTACATTAAAGTATAATAAAATAAAATGAAAAGTATATATTATAATTATATAAATACAACATAAGCATAACTTTTATACTATGCATAATCATAAATAAAAATAAATTATATAATAAGATAAATAAATAAATTTAAACCTTTTCGAAATATTTTAGATTATTATTATCATTTATTATCTTTTAGTGAAAAAGTAACTAAATAATAAATTTAATGTAATGGGACACTTTAATTATTGAAGAGTTAAAATATACAAAGTAAAATTTTGAGGGAACAATTCTCAAATGTTGGTAAATTGAAACTCTACGAATGAAGTACATATATTATCGTATTTCTTTAACTCATTAATCGTTATGGTCACTTGTTAAAGAATTCTTTATTTAGTTAAAAAACTTTAAAATGACACTTCGATTATCTTCATAATATAAATTTCAGAAAAGACTAAATGAATAGTCTCTGGAAATTAGAAGATTTATTTTTTTTTATAATTATTTATAATTAACAGAAGCATTAACTTGAGTATTTAACTGCCTTCAATAAAACTTACTTTATTATAACTAATAAAATTGTTTACGAAAGTTGCATTTTTTATCTCTTAATCAAAGTCTTAAAATTATTCGGAATTATTATTTATTAATTCTTGCTTATTGTATCATTAATATATTTTATTATTATTATGAATCATTATAAAAATAAAATGTTTCAAATATAATTTTATAAATGCTTTGTCTTTACACTATAATCCTTTCCCTTTTCAAAATAAATTTCTCTTTATTAGCAAAAACAATTAAAACTAATAATTATAGGATGAATTTTATTAAAATTATTTATCTATAAAATTTAAATAAAACTCTAAAACTTTCTTATTTATTTTTGCATTTGTAAATAAAATATTATTTATTTATTTTCTCTTACTGTTACTCTTTTTTACTTTTAAGATAATAATTTTAATTAAATAAGCTTTTTATGCTAATTTAATTAGAATTGGCTATTTAATAAATAAATGCTTTTATTAAGTTTCTGTTGTTTTTCTATTTTAATAAAAACTAAAATGTATTGTTTTGATAATTTGCTTAATTTTATAAAATTATAGTTATTTTATCACTTTATTACTATAAAATGTTACTTTTTGGTTATATAAATATCTTTATCCATATTACAGAGAAATTAAGATATAATAAATATTAAGATAAAAAAGATACACTTTAATTTATGCTTTTGTAGCATTATGATCTTTATTTCTTATTTTCTTAATAATCATAAATTCCTAATAATATTTTGTAGCTTTATCTTTATTTAAGACTCTTTTACTAAACTCACTCTAAAAAGCCCTACAGACAATTAGCATATTAATTATAAATGTAAATATATAATTTAAGGTAATATTTAGTTATAATTGATTAATTGATTAATATTTTATTATTTAACTGATAAATCTTATTTACAAGCAATATATGCTACTATACTTTAACCTTTTATGAGTATAGGAATCTTAGATCAGAGTTATAAATATTTATAATTTAAAGAATTATTTTAATTCCCTATTTGACATTATAAATTTGTATAAACTATTCCTTCTTATAAAATATATAATTTTGTAAGTTATCATTAATTAAAAAATAGGAATGATATATGAATTTTAATTTTTACTAATTTAGATATTTAAATATAATTTAGTAGACTAATAGTTATAGTAACTTAAAGTAATAATAAGTAAATTAAACTAATGTTTATCTTAAGAACACAAAGGTAAATTTTATAGCAATGATATTTATTTACAACTATAAAAGTAATTATTTTATAAACACTAAATTAAATATAAAGATCTCAGTAATTTGTTTATTATGTAGTCAAGCTATTTTAATTTATATTTACTGCTTTTAGTTACTTTAGTTATTTCTTAAAAATAACATATTATTTAAGATAGTGAGAATATTAAAGATACAAATTTAAATCTTAATTAAATTAAAGTTAAGATATCCTTAGATGATAATAAAAAGTACATAGCCTTTTATTTTTTAATAATACTGATCAGTAATTGGAATAAAATTGATGTAATTAAATTAATTAAAAGTAAAGCAAGAAACTAATATAATTTATGTATCTTACAATCTATTTATCACAGCTAAACTGGATAATATATTTATTACGTTCTGCTACATGCCAGATAATAAGCAAAAAATGAGAACATTAAAGCATATTACTATATTAATTTGCACCTTTATTATGAGATTAATGTGATTATTAAGTCATAAAAATAACTAATTTATTCTTATAATAAATAACTTTAAATCTATCATATTATAGCAATAAAAGCTAAGCTAAATTAAATTAGAAAAATATAAAGAAAATTTAACAGTTAAATAAGGAAAAAAGTAGCTATATTTAAGTTTTATACAATTATAGAGATAAGAGTTATAATGATTTTAATATAAAAAAGAGTTAAATATATTGCTTAAATAAACTAACAAATACTATAGTTAATGGTTAAAGATTAAATAGCCATAATTATGATTTAATAATACCTATTAAATAGATTCCAATTATTTTTGTCTAGATCTAACTTTAAAAATAAATAAAGATTAATGCATGTTTATGTTCTATTTAAAGCGAATAACATAAAAATATGTGATTAAAAGAAAAAGTTTAAATGATTAAATAGAATAACTTTAAGATATCATTAATTTAGATGTCAAGACATCTAGCTAATTTATAATTATTAATCTAGAACCCTTAAGGTATTAATTGAGTCTATTTAATACAATTATTCAACCTTTTTATGCTAATTTAAGGTAGTTCCAAAGAGTATTTTTGATAAAAATTTAAATACTCAGATAATACCATTCTAGATATTGAAAAGGAGATTTTATATAGTTTAAAAGATAGGATATTATTTAAATATATTCAATAGAACTTTCATTAAATTTCTATTAAGACTTAAATTTTATGAGTAATCTAATTACTTGTTTGTTGCTAATAATCTAGGCTAATATTTATTATTTATTTAGCCTGATATCAAATTAATTTAAGGTAAAATAAAAAATATACTTTTTTAACTGCTTAAAGAATAATCTTTTAATTAATTACAAAATTAATATAATGGAACTTTCTTTCTTATTGTAAACGTTCTTATAATTTCTTGCTTACTTAGCTATTTCTTTTTTAGATAGTTACTTTTAGTTTAGATATTTATCTAACCTAATATTATATATTCCTTTTATAAAAAATGATTTAATGATTTATCAATTAATTTCTAAAATCTTAATTATACAAACATTCTTATAATTTTATAAAAGTAAACTAATTTATTTTAGTTAAATAAGTGTATAGCATCTTTTATTATTAATTCTTATTTAAGGTTTAAAATAATTAATTTAATATTTTAAAATTTAAGTATTAGTTATATTTAAAAACTTATGCTTCTAAATTGTTCCTAATAGATTAATTATCAAGGGATAATTGTTTAATTAAATAACTCAACTTAAAATTCATTTAAAATACCCAAAATATGTATGAATTTTAGATTAAAATAGAGGAATTTTAAAAACTTAATTAAAGATTGTAAAAGATATATTTAATTATTCTACTAAAAGATAAATAAGATTAATAAAACTAAACAGATTTTATTGATGTTATTTATCAGAACTAAACCTTAACTTCCAATATTAATCTTAATATTCTTAAAAGAAAACATGAAAAAGAGGATAAAATAATTCAACCAGCAAAACATATGAATAAACATAATAATAAAAAAGAGTATGATTTAATAATATGTTATTTCAAAAATTACTTATACGAAATTAAACAAATAGTATAGACGAAAAATTATCAGTATATAAAGACTTAGAACCTAAACTAATAATTTTCGTAAGGAGCTTTAAGATTGTCATTATACTATAGATAAACCCTATCGTATGTGTGGAGAGTATGAGGCTTTCGAACATATCTTTAATTTTATATATCACTCAAGTATAAGAAATTGACTATCGGGAAGGATCGGAAATTATGACTTAAGGCTCCTCATACTATACGATAAGATTACATAAACTCGTTTTCAAGGTTTAAATTGGATTATTTAGACTTATAAATCAAAATATTTCACATAAAGCTAATGACAAGGAGATTTGAGATTATAGAAAAAGAGAAAGCAAAAAAGGAAGAAACTAAAGATGAGTAAAAAGAAGAACTAATAAAGAAAATGATGAGATCAAGACAAGATTAAAAATTAATTTAAAAACATTTACTTACTATATGATTTACTCAAAGTTTTGCTTTTATTCATTTTATCTTTCTTGAAAGAATTAAATAAGATGAGTTTTATGTGTTTGATCACGACATTATTTACATATTTATATTTTTTCAACTTATCAGAAGTATCCAAGATCCTTTAAGTGATTTTTACATTTATAATCTTGCTAAAGTTTGCTTATGCTTTCAATGCTCGAAAAAATAAGAACTTCTTAGTATATCTATGATATGTTTATTTATTGTTCTTTTGACATTATGTGCCAAATTTTTCACTCATCGACCGCTTCTGGTGATTTAAAAAATAAAAATATTTGATTTTTTATAAATTCTAACAGTAATTCTATTCAGCTATACTTATAATTAAGTCTCACAAATCTTTATTTTTCATAATTTTTTCTATTGCTTTATTTAAATTTATTTTATTAATTTTTGTCTTCACGAGAATATTTAAATGCCTTTATTATATTCTTCATTCTTATAAAACACTCAAATTTGCTTAAAAGCCTGTATTATTTTAAACATTATTCATTTCTGGATTATAAATCTTAGAGTATTCCTTAGAGATAAAAAAGTATATCATTAGATTTTCTATGGACATATAGAATATGTATGGTATTAAAACTGCTAATTAGCTTTATTATACCTTTTATATATCATTATCACATTTTCATTAACTAAACTTTATAAAAGAGCAATTAATAGAAGCAAATCCAATATTTTATCTTATAGTATGACTTCCTTTTTTAACCTTAGTTGTCGCACTAACTTAGTGTAATCAACATTTTTACAATTCCTTTTAAATCCTAAATATATCAAAAAAATCTTAGAAATAAGAAAGGATTATATTGATATAATTAGCTAGGGCATTTTTATAAAGCTAATTTAGATAACATTTGCTCTCCCTTTTATAAAATTGGTTATAATAGTTACCATTTAATAGCCTTTACTTATAAACTCTCGCTTAAAGCTTGCTTTTAATAAGAGTAATTAAAATTAAATTTCATTTTGAGCTAAAAGAAATAAAGCTCTGATCTTAAAAAAGACTTTTTGGTATTTTATCTATAATAATGCATTAGTTATTAAGATTAGAGATGGTAGTTTTATCTTAGGTATTAATCATTTAAAGCAAGAGATTGCTTGATAATATTTCTGATTTAGCCTTTGTGTAGTTAAAATTATATTAAATCTAAAGTTTCTAGTTAATAATTTAATTTTCAGTCATCTTCATTTCTTTCATTTTCTTACTTTTCTTACTCCTATTCTTCATTCTTTTGATTTTATGCTTCTATAATTCCACAGGATTTTGATTTTTCAATCTCTTTCTTTTCCTCCTCAGTATGCATTAAATCTTTGCTCTTATTATTTTGAATTGTGGTAATGTCAAAGGAGTTTGTCTTATCTAGTAATTCTTTTTTGAATTTTCTAAATAAAAAGCTTACTAAGCAAGGCTCTTAGAATTGTCTTCCTCTTACTTGGATTCTTTAAATTAATCTTAAGAAGCAAGTTAGATTTGATTGAGATTAGATTCCGAAAGGAGATTATCACTTATTATCTAGTCTGAAAGAATGATAGAAGAGTTTTCAAGCTCTATTTTAGCATAGTTTATTACTTAGCCTTTAGATAGAATTCTTTACTTTTATTTTTCCAGATGGTCTTAGAGCATGCTAATCTAAGCTCCACATTTATAGGCAAATCTAAACAGCATAGCTTTATCAGGAGTATCTCATTTAAGCATAACTTAGTATTTCTTCTTTCCTATTACTATTCCTACTAATAGTATCAGACAGTCTCCTATTATTAGTAAAGTCCTAAAAGATATATTAGCTTAAGCATCTTTCAATTCATTTAGAAGCTAAATTAATATCATTGTTCATGTTATTAAGCAAAGGCCTATTCCAGATCACCAATTTAGAAAGGCAAAGTTCCATGGTTTGTACTTAAAATGGAAGGAAGTAAAAAGTACCATAATGACTATATAAAAATAGCCATATAAGCTCTATTTTCAATGCTTTAAGCAGCTACTTAAGCAACTTAAAAGTACTAGAATATAAGAATTAATAACTATATAAGTTGGATTCTGCTTCAAGTTTAGAGTTTAGTCAAATGTATCTTATCAATGAGGCATTGATAATACAGCCAAAGGAATGAACATTACTTAGCTTAAAAGTGATAGAATAACTCATAAATAATGCTTGCCCACTCAACATTCTTACTCACAATCTATTTCCAAAAAGCTTTCATTTTTATCAATAAAGTTATCTAAATTCAAATCTTAACCTTTAAGACATTTAAAGGGATCCATTAGAATAACTGAAAGTGGAACAAGGAGAATTTTTCCCATCAGAGGGAGAATTAAAAAAGAAAAACTCCCCAAGACCTGAAAGAATGATACTGAGGTTACTACTTCTAGTTTTGCTAAAAATGAAACTAACATAATTAATCATACAATGCAGGTACAAAATATAATTATGAATATAGTTCAGTAAGTACTAGAATTAGCAATTCCTACCAAATCTAGAATAAAATAATCTTTTATAAGTTATGCTGATTAACCCAGTAAATGTTTTACATCAGGACCTAATGCTGTTAATTACATAAATTGGAATAATATAAAAAACAAGAAAAGTTCATCTTGCATCGAAGCTTCTCTTTCACTTTTTATGACCTCGTATTTCCTTTTTCTTCAAATTAATACACCTAAAATAGCAAAAATAAGCATGAAAGATATAAAAGAAATCATAAAGGCAATGAGTTATTTTTCACCTTTATGATAAGCAAATACATGTCTTTCAGTAAAGGGACAATTCTCATATTATTCAAATTAGTCAGCAGGTGTTAAAGTGGTATTATCATTTCATAATAGTCCCTCATCTATAATATTCCAAATAATCGAGCATGTTAAGCAAAATTCTTCTCTTGGATTCATTTATGGATTGGATTAATTTCTACTATAAATAGATGAAATAATAAAGTTATTTAAATCTCTATAATTTATTGTTTTCTAATACCTAACTGTACCAGAACAGCTTGTAATTTTCAATCTTCTGATCGCTTTCATCAAAGTAAAAGGGTTTCTGTAATCTTCTCCTTACTTAATAACTTCTTTGATTCCATAAGCTATTATAAGAGGCTCTTCTCAAACGTAGCATTCTGAAATTGTTCCAGGGTCGCATTCTTTTTAGAATTCAAGCATATCTTATCCAGTCTCACCAATTCATGCTGGCAAGGTAATAAACTATGAACCATGCAAAGTAAACTTAACATCATCAACATTCTCAACATTAGGAATTTTTACAAAGAGGAAGCTTGTAGGTATAGTATGCACGAAATTTACGTCTCCAGGTTAGAAATTAAGATATATAAGTTCTTATCCAACTATTGGAAGTGAGGTAGCTCCTCCTATGACAACGACTACTTTAATTTCGTTTTCCATAAATTCTCTTGCTACTTTCTTTCCTAAAGCTTTTCTACTTTCAACAGTAGTATTTATTAATGGAAAAACAGTAACATTATTTAGTAGCTTTATTCCATTCTTTTCACACCATTCTTTAACTATTTCATATTATAACTTGTTTGTAGACTCGTTAGCATCATAGTAAAGTCCTATTTCTTTCCATTTTTTTCTTTTTATCAATTAAATAAAAATTTCAGTTTTAGTCTTAGGATTTCAAACGTTTGCTAAGTAAAGTGGAACAGTTTAGGTAGATTCTAACTCTAATATTGGAGTTGAAGAGATGAAAGGAAGGTTGAAACCAAGGATTTAGTTAACAATTAAGAAAGAATAGTAAATCTACAGGAAAGCTATTGGAGGGATATGAACAATTCCTACTTTTTATTTATTCATTAAGAATTCAGTTGCTATTTAAGTAGCATTAACCAAAAGACTTCCATAGCTTAGTGAATTGCCTGAGTAGTTATATCCTGCTAATACGTTTGTCTTCTCATTTACATATTTTATAGCACAAGGAAGCTATTTTTAGTATTTAATTATAGAACTTGCAGCAGCTTCCCAGATAGGCCCCTCACCTAAACCAGTTGCATAACTAATTTAAATTTGAATTTAATTTGAAGGAGGATTTAATTTTTGAGAAGGCCATATTATCTTCTCGACTTCTTGGTAGCTACCTTAGTTAAAATTAGCTACTAAGGTAAAATTAGAATTTTAGGCATTGACCATTTAAAACTAAGGACTTAAATGATTGTTGTTGAACATATTTCCTGCAATGTTTCTGAATTCCTTTATGATGCTCATTTTGTTTTCCAGCTTTTAATCAATAAGATTAATTACTTCCAATAAATACATTCAGTAAAAATGCTCAAAGCTCTATGGAATTCATCCCTTTGGTGTCAAAGCTAAAATTCCATTTTTCATCAGCTTAAGATCGTTTTATGGGTTTTAAAGGTTAAATTGATAGAGAAATGAAGAGGATTCTAAGCCTAAAATTCAAGCGTAACCATCACAAAGGTTGAGCTTCACAGCTTGCTCAAGAATAAACTAAGTTCAGCAATTCTAGCAGTTTATTATGCTAATTGGAGCCCCTAAGATGTTTAAGAGGCTGAAGACTTCAAACTCTACTTTTGATTTACTTTGGTAGTCACACTAATCTTATTTGAAGTTATATGAGTATGGAATATTAATAGTAGCTTTTATTTTATTTATTTTAATCAGCTCCTCTGTTGGTAAATGGAATCCTCTTCCTTACTAGTAAATAGTTGCCACATTCCAGAAATCTCAATGCTTCAAGAAGGATTTCATAGCTTCGCTTTCTGATTAATATGAAGGTACTATATAAAACGAATTAGAAGATAGCTTGTTTTCATTTCAATCTCTTTATCTGAAGAGGACTAAAATTAGTAAATCTTATTACCTTAAAGCTTATTTCACGAAGAAAGAAATTGCCTTATTGAAGGTAATATCAACCACTATATTTACATTTAGCTCTCTAGTCTTTATCTTTAAATTTTCAACTGAATCTAAGTCAGTCAGAGAATAGTTGCTTATATGAAAATCATGACTCCACGTTTATTCTCCAAATTAGCTTTCTATATAACTAAGTAGGTTTATAGGAGTTATTTACGTAGTAATAAAGCATATCTCAATTAAGTCACTACATTAACTTAGTGAAATTAGATTAAGAATCAGAAGGATTATATAAGTCTTGGTGTCCATATTTTTAAATATAGCTATTCCTTCCAAACAAAATTTAAATAATATCCAGATATTTAACACTATGAGTTAAGTCTATTTATTCAATCTATTAAACAAAATAAAAAAATCTTAATTTAAGAACTAAAAGAATAAATTTTGAAATAGCTTGGATAAGCTTTTAAGTTGACAAAAATAGAACTTCAAAAGGAAGTTAGAAAAGAGCATATTATTAATTAGCCTCAGATGTTGGTGTTCTCATATAAGCATGTATTAATAGCAGTTTAAAGTATTTAATTTTTTCAAAATAAATAAAGTCAGAAGCAAGAAGCATAATTAACATAATACCCCTTTTAAATTTAATATTAAATAAAAAAAGCTAAAATAATTTGAAGGGGATACTGTAAAATAAGCTATCCTATCTTTTATTTAATATAAAGCTATTATACTTTAATGCCTTTTTCTATTTTGATGTTTATTGCTTTAACACTAAAATGTTTAAATTCATTCTAGATTGAAAATAATTATAACTATAATAAAAATCTAGTATATATCTAGTAGTGATGGAAACTATCTGAACCTTGTATAATTTGCGTTATTTTTTGAGGAAAAAATATTAAGTCTTCAACGAAAAATTGTATAAATGTTTAAAATCTTTTAAGTGTAATTATATCTCTTAAATAGCTAAATTTCAACTTTAAACTAAATTGGATAAAAATTGCGGATATATCCAGATATAAATAGGCTACTTTTTCAGTGGAATTTTTGAGACCAAATAATTTATTTAAGGGTAAATATCTTAATAGAAGTATTCTATAAATACAATAAACTAACATTAGACGAATTCATTTGCCTTTATAAGTTTTTTCTAATAGGCTAAATTATAAACATCTCTGTTGCTTAAATTTTATTATATATATCTATAAGCCAATTAATATTATAAAAATACAGAAACAATTAAAATCTTTAATTTGAAATTCTTGAAAATTGGGATTGAAGAAATATAAAAAGAATTAAATAGCTATTAATTTAAAATAAATTCTAACTTGCTAAATAACCATCTAGTTTTCTTGATTTATGCTCTTAACTAGTCATTAAAATGTTTTTAGTTCAAATAAAAACTAATTTCCTCATATTAAAGTTCATCTTTTTCCTCTTTTAATTCTTTTCTTGTTCTTAATTTTATTTTTCAAAAAAAAATTTAAAAAAGAGATTAGTCTCAAGGGACTAATAAGCTATTATTAACTAAAATTTATATTAATATAGCAAAAGAAAATTTTATATTATACTTATAATATAGTTAAACTAAAGAACAATGATTCTAAAGATTAATCTTATGGTTATAAGCACTATATTTCATAGCTTAATAGATTTAATTTTTTTCTTGCTATTTGTTTATTTTATATAAGATCTATTCCTTACTCTTTAAATGGGTCGATTCTAATTTTCAATCTATGATACCCAATCTTTTTTAGTATATCTGCTAATACTCAGCTATAGCTTAATCTATTGAGTTTGCCTCATTATTAGTTGTAAAATTTTAAGATTTAAAATTTCTAAAATGTTTACAAATCACCTAGTCCCAAGTATAGCTATAATATAATGACATATATAGAAAAAAGTAGAATGTATCCTAACTATTGAGAATATTAACTAGCTAATTACTAAATATTTAACACTAAGATAATAACTAAAAACTAAAAATAAAGGATTTTAACCTAAATTTAGATAATACTCTTAGTAACTATTCTATTAGCTTATTAACACTTTTATATATTTAAGGTTTAATAATAGTCATTATATTTTCATACTGCTTATTATCTTTGTTATACTATATTATACAAAAAACTTGGAAAATTGTAAAAAAAAGGATTGCTTTATAATATTTTTAATCTGAAATAAATTGCTTAAAAGTTAGTTATTAGAATGTATGGATTGGAAATAAATAGGTTATCATTCAAATGTTTAATGCTATATAGGAAAATAAGCAACTTAGATTGAATATGTATTGATTTATACATTAGTAAGTTAACTCTCTAAGTTAAAAAAATCTTAGAGACAAAAAATTTAAAAAGATCATAACTAATCTTAAGGCTATTTTAATTTCCAAATATCGAGAAAAAAAAATTGGATAACTGTAATATCCCTGATTTTTAATGCATTTTTCTTAGATGTAAATGTATATTAATAAAGAAAGAATATTTGCTAAATATAGCAAATAAGCAATCTAAATAGATAGAAAAGAAATCCGACTTGCAAAATTTGTGAAACAATTCTAAAAATAATTAGAATTATATAGCGAGGATAAAAAATGCCTAATAGCATACAAGTAAATCATTCTAATGATTCTAAAATTTTAACTTTAATTAATTAATTTTCAAATTGAGCTGTATAAAGCCTAAGTGTAGAATGTAGGCTATTTAAAATCATAATATTAATAAATATTTAAAATGATTGCTACAAGAATAAATATATTAAAGGGAAAATATAAGATAGATTTTACTTGAAGGGAAATAAAGACTAATAAATAAAATTTATTTTCTTTCTAGGAACTATTTTTCTTTAAAGTTGATTTAAATAATAATTTTTTTTAATAGGATAAATAACTTTATCTTATGAACATAGTGAGATAAAATAAAATTTGGTTTTTCAGTTTGAGTAACTCTAATAATGATCTCTTGAAATATAAAATTAAATTTTATATAATAATGATATGTTGCATACATCGTAGTTAAACAATATTTATATCATTTGATATCAACTATTCAATTTTTAATTTATATCTTAAGCTTGTGAAATGATAACAATAAAATAAATTTTATCATTCAATTTTGATTAAATCTATTTTACTCCTTAATGAAGGTAACTATATATAAAGCTATTTTCATCTTAATTTTATAAATCAATTAATAAGTTTTAACCTTTTATTTCCTGCTTTCAAAAATTAAACTAAATTTAGCATCAAGAGATTTTAGCTTTATCATTATAACTATTCTATAAGCTCCATTTATATTTTCTAATTGTTCTAAATTTATTAACAATAACTTTAAAAAATTTGTTCATTAGATAAATCCATATTTCGCTGTTAAATATCTCTATTTATTTAATTTAAATGTTAAAAAGTGAGTGTATAATAAAGCAATAAATAAGTATTTATTAGATAAAGTTTAGAATGTAGCTTTATTTTAATGAATATTTATTTGGACTTTTTATTTATTAGTCTATATAATGCTTAAATCTTCCCTTTTATATAGCAATCAATGTCTAGAACTATTTATAGTCTTTACTTCTTAATTTAGACTTTGATATAACTCTAAAAGTAAAGGAAAAGCTGTTTATTTCTAGTTATTTCTCTATAATTATCTTTTTAAATACAGATATATAATTTACGTTTTTAGCTAATAATTTGTGTGATATCAAATCTTCAAAGATTTATATATTACTTACTAGCATTAACTAAACAATCATTGAAGAAAAAATTATGAATGCGGCTTAATTAGTAACTTAACAACTTTCTAAAGAATAAAAATAAGCATTTAATTAAGGAATAGAAAGAGAATTATTTAGATAAATTTTCATAATAATTATAGTTAGAAAATAAATAGATTTAAAAAAGCTTTTAGTAAGGATTTTAAATGATATGTGTAGCTATTTTTATTAATCTATAGATATAGAAAACTTATTTAATAATTAAAAGAAAAAGAACAATTATAATATTATAAAATAGCAAATCTTTTAAAAGGAATCGAAAATTAATTTATAGTTAAATAATAAATATATTTTAAAAAGGAATTTTAATTTTCTTATATTTGCTAGTGCTTAAAAACTTAGATACATAAAAATTAAAAATAAACAGATATTCATTAAAGTATTTAGTTCTATCAATAACAAACTCAAACTATGTCTTTAAGAGAATATAATTCTATGGGTATTTTAAAAAGAACGAATCTATTTGTATGATTAAAGAAATTTTATTCCCATATAAATTTTCTTAATTTATAAGATATAAGATATTATAAAAAAGTTAAAAATAGCTAAATATTTTATAATAGTATTTGAATTCAAATTTTTTAATTTCATTAATAAAGGTAGAGTGCTTGAAGTAGTGGAAGAGATTTAGAAAGGATTTATTAATAAATTGAAGATAATCTCAAACAACTAAATTTTATTTTTTATTGTTTCTTTGATGTTTACAAGTTACAACATAAAATTTATCTTTTGCTTCTAATAAAATAGTTTAAATTCAACCTATTGTTTAAAATTTTATTTTATTAGAATATTTAGAAGTAAAAATGGACTTAGAATTATAAATTTAATTATTCAGTATTTTATATCAATAAATACAGAAATTGGTTATTATTTTAACTATAAGCAAAAAAGAGTTTTAGATGCTTAAATATATTTAAATTCTATAAAAATAAAAAATGTAAATATTCTTGCAAAAAATTCTCTTCTTAACAAGATCCATCCAATCAAATAAAGGTTAGAAAATATACTTTAAGAAATAAAAATTATGCAATAGAAGAATTTTAACCTTTTAAGAAATGAATAAGAGCTTAAAGGAAAAATCGCATTCCTTATGTCTAACACATAAGAATAAAAAACTGAAAATATGTAGTCAGCAAAAATCAAAATCGAGCAATTAAAAACAAAATTCAACCAATTCGTAGAATTGACAAAAAACATATTCCTTTAAAATATGTAAATTAATGACCCGATGGATTTAGAAAATAAAGATACCAGAAAAAATTTTCTTATATAAAAGAAAAAAATGCTAATATTTTAGGAGATTTGGAAATAAGCTAAGATTCTGCTAATATTTCTAATGAAAGTAATAACAAGAAACTTTAAAATTATTATAATCGTTTAGTAATTTATATTGCATTCCAGAAGGAACTTTATACAGGAAAAAAAATGTATACATGGAGGGAAATTTTGATGGATATTGCTTTTGCTCAGCAAAGAAGAAACCATAAAATGATTGGAACTAAAATCGTCTGACGCAAAAACCTTTAATAAAAAGGGTTAACTCAGTACTGTCAGGTAAGTATTAAAAGAAGATAATCCCGAAGAAAGCTGGAAATGGAATATTTCACAAGACTAATAAATTTTACAGTAATGAAATTGATTGAAAGGTAGAATCACTATAATTAATTAATTATTATTATAAAAATTTCTAATTATTTTATATTCTGCTATATAATATAAAATGGCTGGCTTCAAGAAGGGTCTTTTACCACCTCCTCAGAACAGGAGAGAAAACTAGAAGCACATATTCTCACCACGTTTCCTTCAACTTAACGCTCTTCTTAATAAAAATAGCCAGAACTATCTAATAGATTAGAAAAATTTATAAAAAATACTAACTCCTACAAATTAAAATAAAGTGGATCTCTTCCATCAAAAGACAAGTAAGAACTGAGATAAAAATTCAGAACAGAAAAGTTAACACAACTCTCAGCACCTCTATTGAAAACTGAAAAAAGAGATCACTCAACTAAATCGATAAAAAATAACAAAAAAATAAAAAATAAACGAAGAAGGTAAAGTACGATAATTCAATATAGATCCTATTATCTTTGATTTAGACAATACGGAAATAGAATAAGTGGACTCTTAGAAGATGAAGCACCTGATTCATCAACATATTAGAAACATAAAAAAACTCGAAGAAGAATTAAACTCCCAGAAGGAAGAGATGTTTGTATTAAGTCAGGATTTGATAAATCATGAAGATGATGATGAAGTCCATAAGATAGACCGAAGAGCTAAAGTCGGAGTTTATGAGCAAATCGCAAGTTTAGAGAATGATATTTGAGTAATGCAAGAGCAAGACGAGAAAAACTGAGTAAAATTAGATTCAAGGCTCCAATTAATAGAAGAAAACCTGTAGAAGCCTTCATAAAGAACTCCAATGGAAATAGAGAAACAAGAAAAGATATTTCCGAGAGCAAGAAAAAGACGCTATATTTGCAACAGCACTTGACAATTATGGGTGAAATATCCCCAATAGAAAAAATAAGAATAAATATCTGGAGAAAGGCTAACTAATAGCAACTGAAGCAGCGAACGATGGAATTCTTTCCATCAGGAAATGGGAAAATCTGGAAAAAAAATGCTCAACTCAGATTATTCAAAAGAGAGAAGTCAAGAAAAAAGAGCAATGAAAGGAACGAACATGCAGGAACGGAGATATTAACCACTTAAAACTTCAATTAAGCCGAAGGTGACCAGTTATTTTAATGATCAATGATTATTGAAGCTTAGATGATATAATCTTAATCAACTGTCAAAAGCATTAGTTATAATTCAGAAAATATCTCCTTATATAAATATAATATACTAGAATCTATAAAAAGCATTGAATAATTATATTTATATTATTTATAATCCCTTTAGTCTCTAATAAATAATATTATCTATATGCTTGCGTTACTTAGTAATTTAATAAATCAAAGAGTTGGTTTAATTAGTTAAAATAAAATAAACACGATATTTATAACCAATTAGACATAGTTGCAATCCTTATAACCTCAAGCATAAACTTTGCAAATGTAAGTTCTAAAAGGATAGTAAATCTCTATCAACTTTCTCCAAGTGGTTAAAATATTAAAATATTATATTATTTTATTAGAAAGAGCTGCGCACCAACGAGGTACTACGCGCTCTATAATCAAATTTATTTATTATTATTTATTATTATCTATTATTTTTAATTAAATAAAGTTATATTTAACTATTATTGATATAACTAAAAAAATGTTATATTTAGACAAATAAATTAAACTAAATAAAATATGCTATAAATACTTATTAATATTCGTTTCTTGACTCTACTTGCTTTTTATTTTCTCTTATATATCATACAACTTTTTATAATAAATTATTTCTTAATTATAAAAATAATTTAAATTCATCAACTTAAACTTTCTTTATAGTTTTAATTTTAATTTTTTAAATTTATTAAAAGAAAAATTTTTAATTTTGTTATTTTTATAAATGAATTACATTTGGTTTAAATATAATTTTATAAGTTTTAAATTAACTATTTTAGTTTATTAAATAATTATTTTTTTATTTATTTAGAAAGATAAAAGAAGTATTTAAAATCTAATGTACTTAGAATTTTTCAGCTTCATTCTTGATTCCTTTTTAGAATTTTTAGGCTAAATGAATCCTTTTAATATGAATTTCCTATTACTTAATCTGATTTTTAAATAATTCTTTCAATTTACTTTACAGGTTAATTTTAATGCTTAATTGATTTTTTTATTTATATTGGTATTAAAATTATTTCTTTGATGGGAAATTAACCATAACTATGTGATTTAAATTATTTAGGTAATATTTAATTATCTTATCTAAATTTATTTTTCTTAACTAAAATATTTATTTAAAGTAAATATAATTAGACTTAATAAAATTTATTTTTAAGTATTTATACAAAAACTTTGTTTGCTTAATTTATTAATCTTATATCTATTTTATAAATTTGGATATTAGAATAATTTCAATACCTATCATTGCAAGTAATTTCATCGCATAATTTTTAGCATTTTAATGCAAAGAAGCAACTTTTTTCTTCTAAAAATTCTTATTGCAATGTCTTAATCTGTATGAATTTCCTTAATTAAATCAATTGCTGCATTACGATGCTCTAGAAAAATCTCTTCTATAATAAATTAATTATTAAAAATTGGTAGAGCAATACATATGCTTCTTAAGCCTTACAGCTTTTTTTTGATTCTCTTAAGTCGATTAAATAAAAGTTTTAAGATTAAATTTATTCTGAAATTTCCATCAGTGCTCTAGCATGCTTTCAATAATTATCTATATTATAGCACACAAATCTGTTAAATGGTTTATCTACTATTAAAGGAACTTTCTCTTATGCAAGCAAGCAATATAAAGACTCATTACAATTTCTTGAGTAATTTATAATTATTATAATAAATTAATTAACATGATTTCACCTTTATTAAGTTAATAGCGAAATAAATTTTTAATGCTAAATAAAAGTATTAATGCAACCTGCTTAGTTCTTCTTTATAATATTCTTAATGATTTTTCGATTATTCTTTCTAATTTTTTTCGATTAGTCAAATCCCAATCATTTTTTATAATTATAGGCTGTTTTTTAAATATATCTAGCTTCTTTTTGGCTTGAAATTTCGTTCCTAAAAAGAAAGCTTCTTTTATGTAGGGTATTTTAAATATATTTTCTATTATTTTTCTATTATTCTCTTTTATTTTATTTAATTGCTAGCAACTTCGTAACTTATACCCTGAAAGCTTGCAGTATCGTTATTCTTCAGTAGAGAATTACTCATTTTAGAGATTATAGCTCTATTTCCATTGGATCAATGGTTTATTAAAATTGTTGTTACTTACCGTTTCTAGAATTTTAAGATTCCCTTACGATTTATTCCTTCCATGAAAGTCTCCCTCAAATTTGTTACAAGAACGTGCATAAAGCAAACTCCTATCTTAAGATTGAATTTTCAGATTTAAAAATTCCATTCTGCTATTCAAATCTTAATTCCTTGATAAAATTCACTTATAGCCTTTTACATTTTGACTCTCCATTTAAGAAGATAAATATCGTTGACTAGATCCATTTCAAGAATTATTAGGTTTTGCTGGATAAGTTTGTTATTTCTTAGATGCTATTTTATTCTATTTAATAGCAACAAAATAATAAGAAAATCTTTGGAAGTATTAACAAGTAATTAAAAAATGTTCCTTAAAAATTATCGGTAAAAGACTTTTTCCTTAGCCGCATGATTCCTAAATATCTGAATACTAGCAAATTCAAACAGCATCATAAATAAAATAATTCCAAAGTCTCATTATTATTTATTTTCAAACTACTCATACAATGAATATGCGTTTAGCTTATTTCCATAATAAGCTAGTTTTGAGTGATTTGCGTTTCTTAATCTATAAATTTGATTAGATTAATTTTTCTAAATAAAAGGTAGATATACACAAATTAAACTAATTTAAAGTAAACTAGTTGTTTATTATTTAACTATAGGCTTAATGATTTGTATTTAAGCACTTTTGGCAGGTAAAATTATAATAAAATGTCAGAAGAGTAAAAATGTGCTTCTTGCTAAAATGATTTTGATTCTTTACTAAATACTCCACTAATTTTACCCTGCAATCACTCAAAGTGCTAGCTATGTGTGTTCACTGAATTTAAAAGCTAAAAGTAAAATAAATGCTAGAAATGCAATGATATTTCATATCGTAATCCTAATAATTTACTTAAGAATCAAGATCTTCTAGCATTAGTAAAAAATAAGGAAAGAAATAAAAATGAAATACTAGAAAAAATCTAATGCTTAGAAGAATTAAAAAAGGAGTTTATAGTAATCTAGAAAGGATTAATGCAGTAACAGTCTAATATCTGAAACTTAGTTTACAAAACTATAAAGTAAAGTTTAATGAAGAATAGTTAGTTTATTTATAGTGAGGTGAGTTAAGCTATCAAATCTTTAGAAAAAATAAAAATGTTAAGATTAATAGCAAATAATGACAATATGATGCAAAATCAAAAAAATGGGAAATATTAGTTAAATAGTAGATGAAGAACACTTTAAATAGATATTAAATAAAGCTAAATCTTAAATAAAAAATTAAGAAGTTTATCAATTAAAGCTAAATGCTAAATTACAATAAATTATAGAATAAACAGTGAATAATGAAGAATTACCTAAGTAAGGAAGAAATTAAGGATTTGGAGCTCCTAAATATAATGGGTAAAATAAATCTGAAGAATAATAAATAGAAAAGTAGTAATAAATAAAGGTAAAAGAAATTTATGGAAATGGAGAAGAATATGAAGGAGAATGCAAAAATTATTTAAAGCATGGTTATGGAGCATATAAATATAAAGATGGGAGGAGATATGAAGGACAATGAATAGAAGGTAAAAAGTAAGGTAAAGGAACGTTTTATTGGTAAAATGGAGATATATATGAAGGTGAATGACTTAACGATCAAATTCACGGATAGGGAGTTTATAAGTATAAAGACGGAAGAAGATATGAAGGACAGTTTATAGAAGAATAAAAACAAGGAAAAGGAGCATTTTATTGGTAAAATGGAGATATATATGAAGGTGAATGACTTAACGATCAAATTCACGGATAGGGAGTTTATAAGTATAAAGACGGAAGAAGATATGAAGGACAGTTTATAGAAGAATAAAAACAAGGAAAAGGAACATTTTATTGGTAAAATGGAGATATATATGAAGGTGAATGATTTAACAATCAAATTAATGGATAAGGAGTTTATAAGTATAAAGACGGAAGAAGATATGAAGGACAGTTTATAGAAGAATAAAAACAAGGTAAAGGAACTTTTTATTGGTAAAATGGAGATATATATGAAGGTGAATGACTTAACGATCAAATTAATGGATAAGGAGTTTATAAGTATAAAGACGGAAGAAGATATGAAGGACAGTTTATAGAAGAATAAAAACAAGGTAAAGGAACTTTTTATTGATAAAATGGAGATATATATGAAGGTGAATGATTTAACAATCAAATTAATGGATAAGGAGTTTATAAGTATAAAGACGGAAGAAGATATGAAGGACAGTTTATAGAAGAATAAAAACAAGGTAAAGGAACTTTTTATTGATAAAATGGAGATATATATGAAGGTGAATGACTTAACAATCAAATTCATGGATAAGGAGTTTATAAGTATAAAGACGGAAGAAGATATGAAGGACAATGGAAAAATGGTAAAAAAGATGGATAGCTTTCTTTTACAAATACAAATGGATAAAAAATAGAAGAATATTGGAAAGAAGATATTAAATAGACATGAAAAAAATTAAAGAATTAAATTTAAAATATTATTATAAGATTTAACTTTAACTATAACTTAAAATTATCTAATATTTCTAAAGTTTTCAATTTGCGATAAATTTTTTTTAATTATAAATAATTTTAAAATTAATCTTAATTAAAAAAATAATAATAATAATATTAATTTTAAGTTTTCCCTTTTAGGGATTTCCAACCCGTCAGGAGGACAGCAGTTCATGCTCAATGCTGTTAATATAAATGTTTGGGACGTCCAATTTTAGCGAGATTGGGAACTCGGTTTTCTCCAAGTTTTCCCTCCTTTAACTTGCATTGGTTCCATCTTAATCTTGTATATTAAACCATCCGGGTTGCAATACATTTTTTTATTCTTGCTTCTTCTTTTTTCTTCTTTTGTTGTTCTTTTATCCAATATTTTCTTTATTTCTATTAGAATTTCTAACACTTTTGATAAAAATGTCATACATTTCCACAGCAAAAACATTTCTTTTTTATTTTGAATTATTTCCTTGATTTGTTTGCTCTTTATAGGCTTCGATTTCCATTTGTATAGCTCCAGTTTCGCTTTACTCTTTCTTAAAAGTTTACAATTTCTCTTCTACTTTTCCGAGTCTATTATCCAGTTCAATCTGTTTCTAAAGCTAATTTTAGGATTCGTTAGTCTGACTTTGTGAGATATTTCAAAAGGCGTTAAGATCTCTTTCTTAGGACATAAGTCTTGACTCAATTCCTTCTGCTAGGTCTATCTTTGCCATCAGCATATCATTGTCCTTCTTCAATCTCTTGACCTCTTCCTGGAGATTCAGTACCACTTTGATGAGCTACTCCATGCTCATTTGGCCATAAGGGTTGAGCTCTCATACCTCCTGGTGGAGAACAGACTTCATCTGCTTCCTCGGTTTCTCGCTTGAGGTTGGAGTTACCGTGTGTATATTCTTCAAGGTTGGCTTTCGTTCGTCTCGTTAGATTTCAAGTTGTTAGTTCAGTGTCGGTTAAGGTTGTGATAGAGAAGATTGCTAAGATTATTAAGACTTGGTTTCTTGCGTCCTTCCTTCCTTTTTGGCTTAAGAAGAGGTGGTATAGAAGCCTGACTTGAAACCTTCAACCATTTTTTAAATATCTTAATTAATATTTAATATAATTATACCTATCTTCTTATTCAAGCAAATTTAAAATCAAAAGCTATTATAATTTTTTTAAACTTTTATGAAAAAGAGTTTATATGCATCTAGTTTTTACAACTAGATAAAAAATATCTCAATATCAGCTGAAATTGAAAAAATACATTAGAATACGAAAATAAATAAATTTTAAATAATAAAAGTTTATCCATTATATAAATATAAAGGTTAAGAATAGTATAATGCAAGATAAAAATTATAATTCTGCTAAAATTTTTCTCTTTCTTTAAAGTTTTCAAAAAAACTATAAAATAGTAAAAATAAATATATTTTAATTGCACTTAGAGTCATATTGATAAAAATATATAAAAGTAATAAATTTGTATAAATTATAATTATTTTAAAATTGAAATTAATATAATTATTTTTACATTTTTAATGTTGAATAATAAAGTAAAATTATGGAATAAACTAGATATATTTTAAAAAATATCAAACTTTAAAATTTTGGAGTATGAAAAATTAAAATAAAAGATTATTTAATATCTTAGTAATATTACACCCATTACCTCTTATTATAATTATTTATTAGTAACTTTAATTTCTCAAAGTTTTCGTAGTTATAGATAAAGATTTTGTCTTTTTAACTCTCAATTCCTTTCTAAAAATGAGAAGAATTTGGGTAGATTTAATCTCTTTCATCCAAAGGAAAGTCTTTTAGTTTTTCCTTTAAAAACTATTTTCTATCAGATTTTTGGAAGGCAATTAGATAATGCAAGATAGCTAACTTTGTATTCAATGTGATCCTATTATATCTCTTTATTCATATTATGTGAATAGAGAAGGTAGCAGACTATAAGAGAAATATTCATTAATCTTTACTGAGTTTGTCTATATTTCTGTAATTTGTGCTGCGAAAGGGATCTATTTTTTACTTATTCCAATGATTTTACATAATGCCTTTAAAAGCGAATAAATAGGATAACCAACTTAATTTCATTTTTCTCTATCTAAGTTAAAAAATTAAAGGATAAATTTAGATAAGATATAAGCTAAAGGTATTTAGTTAATCTCTATTTAGGTTTTAAATAGAAAGATTAAGTTTAAGTTGATATAAATCAGCTTAGTATCTTTAAATATAACAAATATATCGCTTAATTGATTTCATCTATGAAAGTATATTTAAGGAAGAATTTTCATTACTTAGTATTTTACTGAGAAGCTAAGGGAAAGAGATAAGAGGTGAATTATATTTGCTATTTTATTTAATTAATAAAGGGATATTATTTAAAGTATTTTTGCAAGATTATTTCTATAAAGCTGTTTAAAGAAGTTAATTTTGGATATTATTAGCTTATTAACTAGACACTTGCCATTACTCTTAATTTTCTTAAAGGTCTAACTAATAGGCTTTCTAACTTTCAATTGACATATCTAAACTCAATTATACTGCAAAAAATTTAGTCCTTTTAAAATGAGTTTGAACCTGAATTTCAAAGCATTTAAAGATTTTTAGGTTTAGCATAAAGATATATAAAAAATACTTAAGTAAGCTTAAGTCAATAATGCATAAAATATTGTCATTTACTATTTTCTTTTTTATATTTATTGTCTTTAAACAAAATGTAGATCGCCCAGTTTTTAAGCCTATAATTTTATACTTAACTAGGGTATTTGAAAGTTTCTTAATATAAATACCTACATCCTATTTTTCCAAGTCTTATGCTTCCTCTAAAATCCTGAATTGTTATTTATTCATAAAACCTCTTAGAAACAAATCAATCTTATTTAGAAATTAAAAAATATGATTTCGATACTAAAATATCAGTTAAGAGTTAATAAACTGATGATTGCCATTAAGATAACTAAAATATATAGACTCTCATACATTGCTATTCCATTCTCTGCTATTTTAGAATATTTATTTATTATTTTTCTATATAACATGAAGCTAAACTAGTCATAATTGTATCCATTCTTCTCTTTCTCTACTAATCCCAACTATTATTAAAAAATTCCGCAAGGTTTAATTTGATATCCTCATGTTCTTAATTAAAAGCCTATTTTCCTATCTAAAGCAATGCTTTGTATTTAGACTAATTTTTCTTAAATGAAAAATTAGCAAATTTAATTCTCTTCTATATGTTAGTATTTCTTTAACATTCACATACCTACTTAGCTTTATCTAATTATTACCATTAAGATATAATCAATCAATTAGATAAAAAGACCTATAACCTCTTTGGTCATAAGACTACTTATTCTATTACTATCTAGTTATATAATATTGATTCATTATGTTCTATTTAAATGATTTTATAGCTTTCAAGTTTTATTAAGCTTTATTTATACCTTTTTCATATAAAATTGAAGAAATAAAAGGCTTTATAAATATGTCTCCTATACATATGTTTTATAGCATGGGATAGTAAGAAGGATTAAAGAGAAAGTATCTCCAGATAAAATTGGAAGCGATAATTTAATCTATGATAGAAATAACATGCATAAATAGTTAAACTTATCAATACTTAAGTTAGAAAGACTCCTATAAACATAATTAATATGTTATCTATCGATAATATAGACTGAGAGTGGTATCTTAAAAAGTATCTTAGCAATGCTATATCAAATATAAATTTGGAGTTTTAAAGGAAAGTGATATTCATTAGGCAGCTAATCATAATTACTTTCTGAGAAACTTTAAGATTAATATTTTATACTTATCATATAACGTTCTGTATGGATATCTTTATAGTCATTAAATAAGAAGAGAGTTAAACACCAGCTGAGATTTTAGTATTCTCAATTTACGTCTAAGCTTAGCTTTTAAGAGATATTATATGTAATTAAAGAAAAATTTAGCATGCTAGTACTAATGCTTGAATAGCTAAAATATTATGAATGATATATCACTAAATCTATAAACAGAATGAAGGGAAAATAACTAGTTTAGTGCCGTTTTAGTATGATATTGGCTAAAATATAAAAAGAGGATACTAATAAAATTAAAAGTGATTATAATGAGATTAACTTTATTACTTTATATTCAATATATAAGAGTCATTAGCTTAGACCGCTCACAATCTATATTAATTTAAATAATGAAATTAAAAATATTAGTCCTAAAGGATATATTTTGGGTAAAGAGGTACTAATTATTCATAATAATTAAAAAAGAAAAAGGCAAAATAGATAAACTTAATAAAAGTTTAAAGGTCAAGAGTAATAAAGCGTATCAAATACTTTTAGTCAAAGTTCTAATTTTGAATAGATTTACTTAGGACTTTAAAATTCGTTTCTTTTTTTACTCTTGATTCCATCCACGAACTACTGTCTAGTTAATTGCTTTTTTAATCCAAATCAAGTTCTTTAAGGAGATTTAATAGAGCTTTTTACTATCTTTTACGAAAATTGGGAATTTTGGAAATGCTTTAGAATTATATTAAATATTATTTATCTTGTATAAAATATTACTATATCCATCCATGAAAAAGGAAATCTAAAGTCAAATCTATTTCTTGTGAACTGATATTCCAAAACATATGAGTAACTAGGTATTCTTAATACAACAACAATACCACTGAAGTTGAATTCTCCATCCTCTGTTGTATCTATTACTAAGAACAGTTACTAAAACAAGGTAAAAGGCTCTTTCCAGAAGAGTAGATATCGTAATAAATTTAGTTATCCTATTTTATATTAAGTAGGATCTATTATAAACTGATTCAGTTATGAAACATTTCCTTGCTTGTCCAGTCTTAAAAAGGATTGATCGTATTTAATTTTTGACTGAGACTTGAATATTTTCAACATGATAAACTAGAAGATAATTCTTTGCCAGATGTTAAGCTTAGAATATGCAGTAAGCTTGTAAAAGAACTCTCTGTTATGTCTCTTAAGTGATTGTTTAACCTATAAAAATCCTAGTTTTAATATTTATGATGATTAATTACGCTTTTAGGTATCCTATTGAAAACATATTTAAAATACATCGAATTATGCTTAAGACATATACTTTTTGTATTCCAATACTAACTGAGAAAGTAGCTCGTGCTTACTTTTCTTTTTATTCTGTATATTTTACTCTCGTCCTTTAATCATGTTTTTAGGATGAACTCCTAACGCCATCTATAAGAGAATTACTCCTATTGCAAATATATCAGCTGAGTAGTTTACATTTGAGAGTAATCGTAAAGATCATTTGAAAAGTAATAATCTTAGTCAAACTGTTTCTCGATAGATTTGCTTGGAGTTGGTAATCGAATTTAACTGATTCTGTAAATCTTGCTAGTTTTATTATCTTAAAGTTTTTATTAGATTGCAAATAAAAATATTTTCAGAAGTAAAACTGGAAGGAATGGTTTTATTCTAACGAAGGTAGCAAGCTAAAATTAATAAGGAATATCCTAGCATATGAATTTTGATTTCTTAAAATTTTTTTAGTTAATTGATAATACCTTTCAATGAATAGTTTGGTAGTTAATCCGATACTATAGTAAACTTTTTTTATCTTAAGAATATTCCACAGAAGAAATAAGAAAAGGATGATTTAGCCTTTGTAGACAATCAACTTATTTATCAGATATTTTGGAACTTTAGCTTTTCATCTAAAAAATAAGCTGAGTAAACTTTTGTCAGAGAACAGTATTAAGGACATATTTTTAGCATAAATCATACTATTCGTGATTTATCTGCAAGTTATCAAAGGTAAAATTATTTTCCAAATCTTTGTAATATGAAAGTTTCGCCTGTATATTTTTAAAAGGAACTGATCTTAAGTCCACAAAGATTCTACTCCAATCTTTTCTTTCCTCTGTCATTTCCACTGTTAAAATTGAGAGCTCTTAATTCAAATCTTCATCTTCATAATTCTCAATTTCTCAAGTTCTACTTCTTGTTTTCACGATTTTTACGACAGCACGAGATTTCCAACCCCATTTTTTATAAATTTAAAAAAGAGAAAGAATTATCAAATTATTTCTTATCATTCTCCTTCAAAGCTTCTCTATCCTTAAACAGAAGAAGTTTTTTTCTAAAAGCTACTTTTCTATTCTATCTTATAAAGAACCGAATAGCATCGAAACCTTAAAGCATTATAAAGAGTAAGTGACTAAGCTAAAATTTTAATTTAAAGCTTATTAAAATATAAATAATGAAAAAATTATCCCTTCTAGTGTAAAAATAAAGGTAAACATCAACTATCATATATCACAAACCTCTAAAGTTAATGTATCATAGTAATTTTATTTCTAACTTCTACTCATTTCGCTTATTTTTTGGTTTTAATATAAGAGATATAGTAAGAGGTAAATTAACTGTTGCAAAGGAATGTAGTTGGCTTTATGGAAGGCTAAAAGTATAATTTGTAAGTACTATTAGAGATTTTTGCTGTTTGCTATTGAGTAACTAAATAA
Source organism: Loxodes magnus (assembly GCA_946699065.1). Classification (NCBI taxonomy): domain Eukaryota; phylum Ciliophora; class Karyorelictea; order Loxodida; family Loxodidae; genus Loxodes; species Loxodes magnus. The sequence goes on from CAMPDV010000306.1 coordinate 266,937, forward strand.
TTAAGAAGAGTATGTTGTTATTCAGCCTGATATTCTATTTTGTTTCAAATTATTAATTTTTTCCCTTTTAAGGCTTGATTAAAGTATAAGCATAAAAGAAAATATAATGCTTCTTTGGTTATTAGTAAAGGATTAATTAAAATCTTTAGAACATTTATTTTAGAAACTTTTTATGAAACGAGATCATTTTATTGAAATATCATTCTTAAAAAGTTAAATATCTGGTATAGTTCATATATTAAAGCATTTAAAAAGAAAGCAGATACCAAAAAAGATATTATATGTTCTGCCTTTTAAATCATATAATTTTTTAACTAGAAATAGTTAAAATAAAATTGGTAGTTTGAGTGTTATCAGTAGCTTAATCATATAATTAAAAATTTATTTTTTCTTTTTATTTAATTTAACTTAAATATCATAAGCATGATTTTTTAATGTAATGTCATCTTATTGATTTAGTTAATTAATAAGTTTCTGAAGCTAGTTGTAAAGTTATAAATATAAATACTTATCTACTGCATTCCCTCCTTACTATATTTAAAGATTGACTATAATATGTAGCATCTTACTGAATTCCTTGATTTTTTCTGTGTGGTAGAAATGGAAAGACTTTAGCCTTTAGTTTGGTTATTTAGTAGATGATTTAATGACCATATTTTGTTTTTATGTTAATATCTGTTCTAAATCCTTGCGCTTTATCTTTTCTATTAAGCTGATTTAATATTAAGATAGCTATTAATTTTATCTTAATTCCTTTGCTATTCATTAATAAGTATAATCCACAGCTTACTTATATTTTTAAATCGAACTATGAAGATCTTGCTAAAGAGCTGGATAGTAAACCAACTACCTAAATAAATAAATTTGCTTAAGTTACTTTATTCTTGTAACTTACTAAATTCTTTTGAATCAGATGCTAAAACAATGAAATCTCAATGATAATGATAGTTAGGCAAATGATATGAAAAAGTGAAGCAGTTAAGTATATATAAGTCAGTAAGTCTTTAAATCCTTATTATATAACTATATCTCAAGTTACCTCAAATACTGGTATCTATCTACTAAAGTTACTATAAGGCTTGCTTTATTATATGACAGTGAACGTACTTCCTCTTAATTAGCCAAATTGAGACTTCATTTTTAAGAAGTCTAATTTAAATTTAATTAGAAGTATCAATACAAAGTGATACATAGAGTGTGATTGCTTAATTAAACGATGTCTAGTCGGTCTGTTATACAATAACTTAAAAGTTATTAAGTTAAATTCATTTTATTAAAGGAATAAACCAAAAAGAAATTTCTTCTCTAATTTAGAAAATATGGTACTCAGAAAGAAAACTATAGCTATCTTTCAAATGGGTTGGATATTTTATCATCCTTTCAAGAAATAGAACTTTCTAACTTCCTTATGTATTTGCACTTAAATCGATTAGTAACAAATACTACTATACTCAGTACTTGAAGGAGAATTTAAATTTATATAGAAATCTAATATTCTTAAAAAACCTTTATTGTATTTAATAGACTAAAGTGCCTTGAGCTACTTAAGTGCTAATATTTTTTAACATCTAAGCAGAGTACTCCGTCCTAAAATCTAAATCCAGCTGTAAATTATAAAGTTGAATGTAATGTAGATATCTAATGATTATTAAGTTAGGAATTAGCTTTACTCTTACATAATTGAAGATATAAACATTTTATTAATGTTATATGATTTATTCTTAAAGCAAAGCTTGTCTAAGGTAATAATTTAAATAGTAGAATATTAAAAGGACACTAATTTCTAACTTTTCTAGAGGAGTACCAAATTAAATATAGGTAATTAACTAGTATTTCTCTGATTACTTTATAACCTCTCTAGTATCTAGCATTAAGCTTTATTTCCATATTATTTATTTTTTACTAACATTTTACTTCAAAAAGTTAACAAAACACTTTAGCGTTTTTTCTACCTCGCTAGTAAAATAGTAAATCCTTTAAAAATTACAAATGCTTTTACAAATTAGCTAGTTCTTAAGATAAAGCATACTAGCTTATTAAAAAATGATTGAAGAAAAGGAAGCTTTAAAAAATTAAAGCTGTACTAGAAAGACTTATTACATGTTTTATTTTCATCTATATAATAAGGAAATTATTTAGCTTCTAGAATCTCTTATATCTTAATTTTCTACATTTGTATAGTTTACTTTAAGATTACACCTCTTATTATCTTCTTTTAAAATCCTTATTATATTAAACGCATTTTCATTATTTTTTCATGTGGTTGTTTAAGGAAGTTTCAAGTGTAGTTTTTAAAACACAAATTTAAGTGAAAATTTGTTTTGCTTTATGAAAATTAAATCCAGCTGGTGTGATATGAAAGTTTATTATGCTTAAAGCTTATTTGCTTGTTAGTTCAAGCACTGAAAAAAATGTAATATATTAAGCTAAAAATTCTTCATATATTGATCTATTAAAAGACTGTTTTAAACGGCTCTTATTCTTTTTCTTTAAGCTTGGCTAAATTTACTATATAAATATATATTTTTAGGCTATGTTAAAATATCAGGAATCAGAAGATATTTTCTTTTATTTTCAAAATAATGTTTCACGTTAAGCTTGTTCATTCAGGACTTTAAGGATTGATGTGATTAAATTAACGCGAAATTGAAAGAAGCATAGTAATTATGTATGTTCCTATCTTTCTTAATTGATTTCCTTGATTGAAGTTATCCACTCTTATTATACAAATAATTATGCCACTAAAGAAAAAAAAAACTTTCTTATAGCTATCAAAAATAATATTTAACTATACTCTGTCTGAAAGTTTTTTTAGTACCTATATAGTTTTGGATAGAATCAATAGCAGATAAAAAGTGAATATTAAGAATTTTATTATTTAATATGTTAATAGGAGATTTAATGATTAATGACTATAAAGGTAGAGATAGAAGTATTTAGTAGATTATCTATTATCTAATATCAAAAATTACGTTCACACATTATAAACTGAGTGCTGATAATTTTAAAAGGTCTAAATAATTTATTTGCTATCTATCTTATTTTTATTCCCATAGTGCCACTTTTAATTAATAGCCTTAAAATAAGGAATGTTAGCATGAAAATGATGATTTTTGAAATATTTGAAAAATTCTTATTTGAGAGCTTAGAACTAAGTTTCTTAAGCTGTTCTAAATTGTAAAGTTAATACAAACCTTGAGAATAGATAATATTGAACTTATCTCTCTAATAAGTATTTTTATTATTATAATTGACTAAGCAATTGCTTATCATTCTCTTTTCATATAAGTTTGTAGTGATTTGTTTAATCTAAGCAATTCATAATAATATCTATATCATTTTATGCTTCTAAAAATTAGCCTCATTTTTATCTCTTAAGTTGCTGAGTCATTATTTATTAGCCTTAGTTTAACTTAAACTTAGATAAGTCAAACTAATATTTTTATTTCCTTCTAACAAACAATATGCTCAAGGTATCTAACATTTCTTAAACATAAGCTGTCCTATTCATAGGAAGTTAAAACAATAAACATATCATTAGATTTTTCATTTTTATAGAGTCAAGAGCAATACTTAGTATAAACTAACTAGATTATTATTTATCTAAGCCAAATATTATTATTCAAAACCAACCAAAATTAACACTCTTAGCTACATATTAATCTATTTAAGTCAAAGCCTCAATAAAACCAAAGTCATAGTGATCTTTTAAATTTGTTATACCTCTCCTAAAAAAGCGAAACTGAAAACGTTATTTAGGTTGATAGATATTAAAACTACTCCATAGCCTCTTATCCAACTGACTTCTTAGTAAGAGATATGATCTTATACTCTGTTTATATAAATAAGCAAAGAGTATTAATTAATAAAAGCTAATATGATTTATTAAGCCATAAATTGTTATAAATAATAGAGTATCGAATTAGAGAACTTCTTACTATAAAGCTATAAAGCCTAATCTATATGAATGTATAGATTCTAGAATTATTATTCTTCTTTTGAATATTCTTATTTTAACTAATTTTAACTGTCACTCATATATTATGCTTTAAAGGGATATATTTTAATTAACTTTATTTATAGAACAAACCCCCTAAAGAGACGATGCTGGAAGAGAAAGAAGATTTAATAGAAAATATGGAATGACCTAACCTTATTTTACCCAACCAGGAATGGAGAAATTTATAAGAAGAAAGCAAGCTATATGAAGAGGGAACCATTCCGAAAACTTGACAGTGAAGGGAGGAGAAGACTACCTAGAGATCAAGTTCATATTGGTTGGATAGGGAAATAGGAAGCTTTTAAGTAGACGATCCTTCTTTAACACTTTAATTTAATTTAAAGCTTTATTTATAATTAGAACATGTAGGAGTATATTCCACTTATGGAAAGCTTGAAGCTAATTTTTTTAATGCTTTATAAAAACTCAGAAAAATATTTAACTGTTATGCAAATGGAAAAACAAAGGCAAAAATAAAAGCAAACTAAGCTTACATATCTAAAATAAACGCTCAAGGAAAAATAAAATTGATTAATTAAAGACAATGGACTTAATTAATGAAATATAGTAGTTGATCTTATAATCTCTAAAATAATTATAATTATAATATTAGTAGCACATAAAAGTTACTTTATCTATTTAGAAAGAACCTTTATAATATTAGTTTGATTTTTTAAATTTGGTGCTAAGTTTCTCTTCCTAAATATTTAGGATAAATGCTGAAAATATATATAAATCAACTTATCTTAGAGTTTATCTAAATTTTTATCTCTCGTAATACATTAAAGGAAAATAGTTCTATTAATCAATTCTCTTTTTGTTATGAAATAAATAAGCATATTAATTAAGGATAATTTAGTTATAGTTGACTTTTTACTAAGAAAATTACTTTTTTGTCTCTTTTTAGCTAAAGAAATATCTAAACTTCTAGTACAAAATAGGTAATTAAAAAAATCAGACATTTAATGACAATTTTATAATGTTATATTCATCAAAATTCTAACCTTTAGCAAGCTATCTAAATATATTAATTTACTAAAAATAGACGAAAACATTTAACTGATAATGACGAAAGCTTATTTATTTCTATGTTAATTTTACAACATTTCATCACACTCTTTTCTAATTCACCTAACTAGAAGTTAGATTTCTTTAGATAACCCGAGTAGAATATTGCTAATATAGTTGCTTTTGTAAAATTTACTTCGATATCCAAATTATGAAACTACAAATATCCTTAAAATTATGATTCTATATTCCTTAGTACATTTCTCTTATATTTAGATGTGTAAAACGGAATAAAATGTAATTGCTTTAATTTCGGAGTGATAAAACTAAAAGTGTTGAAAAAGGATATTAGTTATACCTTATGTTTAACACATTAACACTAAAAAATGTAAATACCCAACCAATCAATCGGAATTTAAATAAATTCTATCCAATTCAATCAATTAGCAGAATTGACAGAATCTTATTTCTAAAAAGTACAACAGCAAATGATCACAAGGATGTGGAACCAAATCTTCAACGAGAAAAATTCTGACAGAAAGAATAGAAAGCAGTAATAATAATAAAATCAGCAAATAAATTAATAAGGTTAGAGAGCACGAAACACCTCCTTGGAGCGCAGCTCTTTCAATATTAATATTTAATATTAAAAAATGTTCTAATGTTTCTTGTTAAAATTCTAGAAGTCCAATGAGTCACGTCAGCTTCCCCAAATGGGGAATCTTCTTATTAAAAATTATTCTTAAATCTTTAATCAAATACTTCAGTCTTCTTAAATAAGATCCGAATAAGATCTAGCTATTAAGTCATTAATTAGAAAACCCGTCAGTCAAACTTTAATACTGCTAGAGAGAACTTTTGGGGTAAATTAGGCTTGTCTCCCCCGAGCACATCCACCCTTCCCCGTTGTGGCATAAGGTACGAGATTATTTGCAATGCAATATACATTGCATTTGGTTTCATATTCGTTCTCCTGACTTCAGCCATCATCCATTTTTTTCAATATAATAATAATAAAAATATAAAATAATAAATAATAAATAATAATTAAAAAGCAACATAAATATAAATATTTATACTATCGATACTAATTATAATAAAAGATATTGCAATATTAATTAAATATTAATAATTAAATAATATATTTAATTAAAAAATAAAAATAATCATATATATAATTATCATAATAATAATAATAATAAAATTAATAAATAAAATGCTAATATCAATAATAATAATAATATCAAAAAAATAAAAAATAAAAATAAAACTAATAATAAAAATATATATAATAATACTCAGAATAAAAAAATATTATAATAATTATTATTATATTTCAAATAATAGCTATAATAATAATAAAATATTAATAATAATACTTATAATTATAATAGAATTATAAAAGTAATTCAGTCATAACACGAAAAATAATAATAATAATACTAATAATAATAATAAAAAATAATAATTATAATTTTAATAATTATAATATCAATAATAATTATAATAAAAAATAAAAAATGGCAGAAGGTCTCAAGAAGGGTTTTTTGTAGGCTCCATAGATAAAGGAGCAAAAACCAGAGACTTCTAATTCTTCATCCATCACGTCTTCTTTAATAAAATAATAATCTTCTTAATCTTAATAACCTCTAATAGTTGAAAATTAAAGACAATCTTAAATAAAATAAGAACTTAAATAAGCATAAACAGAATAAAACTAATAATAAAATATTGACTTTCTTCCTAAACCTAGACCAAGTAACTATAGGAAATAAGAGAATCCAAAAACGATGCAAAAACAGACAAATGAAGAATAATTATTAATTGAAAGTCTTTTGAAATCTGTGCGTATTCTGTAAGAAGAAGTAAAAATATTAAGATAAGAAAACAAAAAATTATTAGAAAAAAGTTAAAATACTGAAGAAAGATTAGTCAAATAAGAATTCGAAGTATAGCAACTTGGACAAAAAAGAATAGAGCCTCTAATCTAAGAAATAAAAATGGAAGTAGAAGACGATAAGTAAAAAGAACCAACCAATATTAGAAGGATTCTCAAGAGATGTTACCTGTGCTAATCAAGATTCCATATATTCAAGAGTTGCAAGATATACAAGGAAAAGATGAAGAGAAACAGCGAAGAAATCTGAAGAGAATTAACAAGAATTTACGTGACGATAGAAGGAAGAATTTACAGAAGAAGAATTTTCCATTCGAGTTCCAGAACTCCGAAAAAACTGGATGACCCGAACTTTTATTTTAAGCATACAGGAGCGATCACTGGATGTCAGTGGAAATGAGGTTGAAACACCTCAAAACCACAAACACTTTAATTAAGTATATTATTATTATAATAAAAAAATAAAAAAAACAAATTATAAAAAAATAAATACTAATATCAATAATACCATCAAAAATAATAAAAAAAATAATGAAAATAAAAGAATATACTAATATAATAATAGCAATAATAATAAAAATATTTAAAATTATATAATATTATCAATAATAATAATAATACTTATAGTACTAATAGAAATAATAGTAATAAAAAGAAAATAAATAATAATAATAATAATAATATTTATAATATAATAAATATCAATAATTTTATCAATAATAATAATAATATAAATGATAGTAATGATACTAATAATATTAAAGAAAATAATAATAATAAAAATAAATATAATAGTAATACAAATAATAATAAAATACAATACAATTATATAAAAATAATTATTATTATATTTATAATATAATAAATAAAAATTACATTTGAAATAATAATAATAGAACTAATAATAATTTAATAATAATAATAATATCAACAATTATAATAACAATATCAATAATTATAATAATAATATCAATAATTATAATAATAAAAACAATAATAAATCAATTACTATAATAGTAATTATAATATCATAAATAAAAATATAAATTATAACAATAAATAATTTATTAACGTGGTGTCATCTTTATTTGATTTTCCACTAATCGAAAAGTTTAGTGTTTCACAGAAAATCTTGCAAATAAGCTAGATTACTCAGATTGTCTTCGGTTTCTTCTATAACATCAACTTGATCTTCCATCAATTACATTCTTTCTTAACTGAAACGTTTGAATTTATTTATTTTAATAAACCTTATTAAATCCAATATGTTCTGCTTTTTATTTATATCTTTCTATGTATCTGCATTTATCTTTCGTAAGCTACTGAGTCTGTTTATTTGTTTCGCAAATCTCAGATTTTCTTCAATATTGCTTTAGAATAGATTCAACGCGTCCTGATTCAATCTTTGCTTCTTTCCTTTGGTCTGTTAGTTATGAATCCTTGTATTCTCATTTAATCCTGCTCTATCTCTTCAAGTATGCCTTTTGGAATTAGGAACTCTTCTTCAATCTCGTCCATTTCTTCTTCTTCTACATTGTTCTCTCATATTAAGTATCTATCTTCCACTTATCTTCTTTTTATTAATTCCTTTTAATAGATTTTAGCCATATTTTCTTTTGCTACATTTCGTTCCTCTACTCTGTATATATCCTTTTTTTCTTTGTTCTAGGATATATTCGATCAGGATTTTTCTTGTTTCTTCTTCTATTCTTGGAATCAGTAGCTCAATTGCATTTTTTGGAATTTTCAACAATCATGTCATTCTTTTATGTACTCTATTTCCAATTTCTGTCTGTTTCTATTGCTAGCTTTAAGATTGATATTTTGATCTTATGAAATGTTTCAGAAAGCAATTAAATCTCTTTTCTGGGACATAAATCTTGAATCAAGATTTACTTGAATGTATAAAATCTCTTATAATTTTTTGTTGTCCTTCTTTAGTATTTTCACCTCTTCCTGAAGATCTAGCACCCCTTTGAATAATTACTCACAGCTAATAATTTTTCAGTGATGACTATGTCCAATCATTTAAAGATGCTTATATTAATTTGTTACTTAATCAATTCCCAAATAACTCACATATTCTAATTGGAGATTTCAATAATCTCTTATAACTATCATTTTTTAGGAGAAAATTTAGTGATTAATGAACATTTAAACTTGTCAAAGCAATAGAACGATTTTAGCAGCCAAAGGATAAATCAAACAAATAAAATGATTAAGAGCTTATTAGCTAACCATTATCATATTTATTAGGTTTCTAATTTTTCATTTTGAAAAAAAATTTAGAAATACCTAATTGTAAAGCAGCAGGCCCAAATGGAATCAAAGGAGAATTTTGAAATAAGAAGGAAATTAGCTTTCTATAATACTTCTTTCTTTTCTAAATAATATGTTTAGATTGATAGAATACCTGATGAGATTATCACTTCAATAAGACAAAGGAAAAACTTAACTATTAGCAACTTTGATTGGTGAAGAGAAAATGTTTGGTTCGATAGAAAGAAGGTTGATTTATGATTAGCTGAAATATTTTTAATTACCTTTAGGATTGATACTAGTATTTGAATCTTTCTGCTAAATCTAAGATTTTAATTTCTCATAGATGGAAGCTATTCTAAAAAACTTGAGTACAACAATGGATCAATGAAAGGAAGCTCACATGGGCCTATGCTAGCGTTGCTATATTATGATATTGTTATCAGAATATAGATATTAAAGGAAATAGTATTGGAATCGAATGTAATAATTTCAATAACAGTTCACTAGCGAGAAATGGACTATTGCTGTTGTTATAGAAGTATTAAAAATTCATAACTGATAAACATAAAAATAATGTTATTGATACTTTATCTAAGAATTAGGAATATTTTCTAAATTTTAAATAGGGAGATATTTTAAAAATTACAATCCAAGCATAACTTAATTTAAATAATATGGCACAGTAATAGAACTCTTCATATACATACAGAGAGAGTTTGGATAACACATAAATTAAGTAAAGATGTTACCAACTGGATTTATTCTAATTGCTTTCTCTGATTAAGAATAACTTAATCAGCTATTATATTCAAAACTCTTTGGGTATAGAGACTGTCTGCTTCCAACAGAAAAATAGCTAAAAGCATTCTGAAATATAAAATAAACAGCTTTAAAAACAATAAAAAGAATAAAATGACTTTATGGTAGAATACTATGTACCTTTTATTATCAAAAGCCATTAATCCAGAAAATATTACAACTCAACTAAAATTATAAAATTGCTAATCAAATACCGAAATTAAGTGTGAGATAGCATAATCACAAACATTAGAGTAGTTCGGTTTTGAAAAAGACTAAGTAAGAGACTCTAATTTGAAAGTTGATACTAAATAGAAAGAATCAAGAATGAAGCTCAAGAAATTTGATTATCTAAAACTAATTAAATATAGGAACTTATAAGTAAAAGAATCATATATCGAATCTTGGTAATAGACTTGCAATTATCAATGCATATGCACCTATAACACTTGAGTCGGAATAGTAACTCCTTTCTACGAAGCCTAAAATAATTTAAATACATAACAAATAATATAACATAAAATTATACTTGTAGGAGGTATTAAACAAATTTTTTAGAAACGATAGAAAATTTAGAGTGACTACAGCTAATTAATTATCCTTAAATATATGAAATTAATAAAAAAACTTTATATTTTATTAAAGAAATTTAAGATTATACCTTGACTTTAAGAAACCTTTTTCACTTTGACTAACTTTTAGTTTGTAAATTCAATGAATAGGAATAATTACTATGCTTAGTTCCTTTATTTTAAATAAAAATGCAGGTGATATAGCATACAATTTTATCTGCATTTTATATATAAAGAAACAAAAATTTAGCATGGAAATATTTCAAGCATAGATAATTATAATAAATTTCATATTTTTAGATAAGAAATATTAATTTATACTCCCTTAAATCTAAGAATATATAAATATTGATAAAGACAAGCAATCTAAATTAACTAAGATTTATTTTTTATTAATTTTATAATTTTTAGTATGTTTCCTTTTCTACAAAAAATAACAGAGCATTTATTCTAAATAATCTTATTCCCAAATTTTAGTAATTATTAGTTATGTTTTAAGTGTAAAAAAATGTACTGATTTTAAAAATTAAAAGATCATATAATGAAATATATGTCTTAGGAAGGAGCTATATGAATATCTTAATATATGTTCATAATTTAATTATTTTATTAAACATAACTTATATAAAAATATTAGCTGCATCTAGCATAATTTAGATATTGGGATGGCTAAATTAATATATATAATTTAGGTAGTGGATTATAAATAACATTAATAATATAAAGTTATTTTATCTCATGAAGATAACCTTTTAGTTAAAATAATTTAACTTAAAAGCTATAAATGAATATGTTAATAGCAATATAGATCATATTTAAATTAAATTATCATTCATTGGTCAATAATTGTTTAAATTAAATAGCCTTATTTCAAATTAATGAGTTTAAGAACTTTCTTTTTTTATAAGTATGTTTATTTATATAAATCAAAGGTATAGTAAAATTAGCAAAATAATTAATTTATAATTCTAATATTTAAAAAAGCTTTTAAGGCCTACTACTAAATATACTCAAGCAAACGGTAATCTATCTGATTCTTTTTTAAATACCGTGAGTAGTTAGTATAAATTCATTCAATCAAATGTAAGTAATTATGCTAATTAGTTTTTTAATGCTTTTGAAAGGTAGCTTATTTTATTTTAGTGTTGCATTTCAAGTTAAATTTATTAAGTTATTTTTACAGATATACCAGTTAACAATATATCTTTGGTAAAATAGATTTCAGAATTCTTAATCCATTCTTATAACTTACTAAATGTCATATTCTTCTGTTTTTGGAACAATCAAAGTTATTCCATTACTGAGATATTCCTTTTATCTAATAAAAGCAGATGTTTTTGGTTCTGTCTAAATCTTTTTTAGACTCTTGGTAATTTTACAAGTTCGAAGTTAAAAATTATTTTCTTAAGTTAATTGTTCATTTTAAACCAAAATTTTTAACTATCCAAAATATTTCTAAATATACTCTCTAATAATCATGATCTTCTAGTACTGCATAAAAATTTTCAAATTTTAGATTTACATAATTAGTTTCGTTAACTAGGTTCCTAGATTATCCATAGCCTTTAACAGTATGGTAATTATTTTATACATATAGATTCCAGTGATTTATATTTTACAGTTCAATTTTGGCTCTTATTATAAATTAGCTTAGCATTATACTCTCTTTAGTTTATATAAATAATTTGTTTCTAAGTCTTATAAATTATTAAACTTCATTAATTTATATTCTACTTAAATTGCTATTTCTTGTAAACTGTATACTCACTTAAATTGATAAGCAAGCTTAAGTAGATATTTTTGCAACTCGCAAAGTAAAATAATTTTGGAATGCTATCATTTGCAAGGTGATATTTGAAGCGCGTTTATTAAAATAGTAAAATTAAATAAATCTTAAAGTTATGCTAATTTTATTCTCTTGCTTAAATTATTATTTCAAGTTTTTAGCTAAGATATTATTAATTTTTAAATTGGATTTAAGGTAAGAAAATTATACTTGAGTTAGTTAAAGTGCTTAATGATTATTGATCTATCATATAAAACTTTTTTCTAAATAATTTAGTTTTGCTTGTAATTGTCCCTAAGTTGAAGATGCTTTAAAATTTTCTATTATAATTTTTAAATATCTTATTCATAATTTTTGTAAATAAAATCTAATATTAAAAATGGAAGGATTCAAAAGAGGTTTCTACAACACCTCCAAAAAGTTGAGAGGAAACCTGAATCCAATCTTGGCCAGTCGTCTTTTTCTTAACCTTAGCCTTCTTCTTAATTTTACAACCTGGAATTCAAACAGGATATGACAAGAAGAAATCCTAGGAAACGACTCACGTAATAAGTCCTACATTGGAGGAAAAGCCAAGGAAGCAGATGAAGTCTACTCTTCACTATGAGGTGTCAGAATTTAATCCTTCTGATCAGATGAGCAGGGAGTAGCAATCAAAGTGGTGCTGAATCTCCAGGATGAGGTTAGAAAACTGAGGAAGAATAATGAGAAGCTTATGGAACAACTCAGCCTAGCGGTAGAATAGAATCCAAACTTATGTCCTAAGAAAGAGAACTAAGCGCTTTCTGAAGCATATTCTAAGACCAGATAAACTAGTCCTAAAATTAGATTCAGAAACAATCTGATTTGAGTAACAGACTGGAAAAATAAAAAAAAAATCAAGACGAAAAAAGGAGAGATCCAATGATGATTGAAGAGACCAACAGGAAAACTAAGATTAAACCACAAAAAGCAGTGAAGAATTGTTACTACTGCAATTCGACAAAACACTTGTGAAGACGCTGCATGAAATTCCAAAATTTCAAGACGTAGTATTAGAATAAATAAAGAAGAATACAAGCACAGCAGGGGAAGAAAAAATAAATGATATAGAGACAAATCAGAGAGAGATTTACCTAGATAAATTAGGCTTCATCTACAAGAGAAAAGAAATGAAGATAGAATTGGAAATGACATAAGCACTGGGAGAAGAGAGGAAGAGAGACTTTTAAAACTTTATTTTCAACATCTGAACGATCTGGTATCCAGCATGAAGAGATGAAAATCCTCGATAATTGTTAAACTTAATTCACCCCATTATTATTAATAAAATCTACTTTTCTTTTTTGCAACAACTAATTTAAATTTCAGTTTAAAAATTAAAAGAACTATATATATAGTAAATAAATTGAAAACAATAATCAATTTAATAATTAATATAAACTAAAGAAATTTAAATAAATTAAATTTACTAATGTTATAAAAAGGTCATCTATAATATTGCTCTTATTTCAAAATGTAGAAATAAAACATTTTTGACAAATTTAATTAGAAAATTTGAAGTTTATTTTATTTTTGTTTAATTTTTACAATTATATTTTTCCATAAGTTTAAGTAAACTCTTAATTATCATAAATATACCTTTTTAAATAAGCAAATCTAAGAACTAAAAATTAAACTATTTTTACTTTATGAGTATTTTTATTTTCTAAATTCTGTGCTAAGTTAATTTTTAATTTAGTAAAGTCTCAAAAATTAACTATTTAATTTTTCCTTAAAACTAGATTGTTTATTTTCAACTAACTCACCATTTAAATCCCTTTAAAAGAAACAATTTGGTATATATCTTAAATAACTCACTGATATATTTTTCATAATTGATAATAATAAATAAATAAATTGGATTATAGAGAGCGTAGTCCTCTTATTGGTGCGCAGCTCTTTAAATTAATTTTATTTAATGTCAAAAAATAAAATTTTATGGGTCTCTCTATCCTTGTTTTCTCTTCCTGCAGTATGTCCCTGTAATTTTTCCTTCCAAAACAAATGATACAATATGCAATTGCGGGTACATCTTCCTACAAACTATGATGAAGAAGGTTTTCTCCTGGAATTCAGAGTTCTCCACCTTGTCGAATCTTCCTTTTCTTGTTATTAGTTTCTCTTTCTCCGGTTTATTCTCCATCCGCGCTCATTTTTTAGTTACTTTACTGGGTCTCCAAGCAGCATCCGAAGGAAAGGGCTTTCCACCCTATTTAAAATATAGAATTCCTAATTAAAAAACGATTTTCTTTTATTAAGATGCCAATATAGATATTTTAGTTTACTGAAGAATGAAGATATTTGCTAAAATTATTAAAATTATAATAATGCTAAAGTCTACATGATGTTTCCAACAAAGGAAAGTAATTTTTCTATTAACTAGAAATAGTTAAACTTTTTTATTTATAAATCTTTCTTTTATGAATTTTTGGTTATACAAATATTTGATTATGCTAGCTAATAAATAAATATTAATATTCAGTTAAATATTCTCTTATAGATATCTAATTCAAATGCAACTAGCAAAATTACAAAGATAGTAGAAGAGAAATAGAAAGAATAAAAGGTGATTTCATATAAAGTAAAAGCAGAATAGATTAGATTTAGCTACTGCTAATTCATTTTCCACAAAAGAATAATTACTAAATAGTCTAAGAAATTTACACTTTTTAGATTATTTTAAAGTAACTATTTAAGAATCTAAACAGTCAGAGAGATGAAGAAGGAGAAAATATAAAATTTAAGTAAAATAAGGAGAAATAATATCTTACAACCAATAAAAAATAATGAAATTTTGAAAGATAATAAATAGAAAATCTATCAATAAACTTAATTAAGAGCATTTCAGGAATTTCTGATATCCCTTTTTTATTTCAGAACTTTTTATTTACAAAATTTGAATAAAAGGATAGAAAGTTAGAAATAAGAATTAAAAAGATGGTGAGAACTGCGTTACTTCTCTGATAAAACTTTCTAGTTTTATTGATAAGGTCAATTTCATATCCTATCGGTGAGAAGGTCCTTGGTTAGAATCAATCTCAACAAGCAAACAAAATCCATCCGGTTATCTACTCTTGCTAGTAGCTTTAAGTTATGGAACTTCCATGCAAAAGCTTATTAAAATATGCAGCAGGATATCCTTGTTATATGCATCAAGAGAGTGTCCAGGATTGTCTATCTGGAAAAGATTTTCAGTTCCTCGAAAGAGAAACTTTTTAAGTTTATAATTAATGAATAATTTTAAATTACACTTGAAAGAATAATTTTTTGTTAAATATTTGAAATTAATAAATTTAAAATTTAGTAAGTTATTATTTAATTAATAAATGGAACATTATGAAAGAAAGGCTTTTTCTACTTTATCTACTTTATCTATTTTATCTAATTATTTTAAAGATAATTTTAATTTAGTTTTTTACTAATTCTTTAAATGTCTTTACTTTTTTTTACTTCCAAATAATTTTTAAACGTTAAAGTGATAATTATAATACATTATATCTATATAATTTGGGATAATTTAAAATAAGCCTTATTAAAAATATTTAGACTAATATTATTTAATTAATTTTAACTACAAGAGCTTGGAGATCAGAATTTCCTTTCCAATTAGTCGACCCTAAGCTCTCTTTTTAAGGAATAATGGAGATATCCTGTTGTGTTCCAAATACAGCTGCCAGGGAGCTCCATCGCTATGAATAGCCAAGTTTCTAGCCCCTACCAAGAGCGGATAATCTCGAAGACAATGTTTCCTTCAGAAAATGACTCTGGCCAGGGACTTTCTCAGCGACAGGAAAAGAACTTGCTCCTAGCATAAAACCAGAAAGTCTAGTCAAGAAGGCCAATCTCAGCTCCCAGCATCTTTTTAAATATTATTTAGACTATAATTAAAAGTGTAAAGCTAAATAGGTTAAATAAGCAACTAATATTGCTTTCTCTAATAATTGAATAAAATTCCTTATACAAATAGATATATTTAAGTTTATTTAAATAGCAATAGATATGATGCTAATTAAGAAGATACTTAATAAAATAAATGAAGGTTGAAAAGATTGCAATATAATTAAATGATTTTAAATAGATTCAACTATAAGTGATATACTCCTTAGAGACTAAAATAATATAAACTTATATCATTATTTCAATTATTGACTATAGCTTTATTATTATGAATTAAATCAATTTGATGTTTAAAGTACGTTTTAGAATTGATATACTAATGAGTTGATTATGATAAATTATGTATATAAAGAACTTAAAATTTAACTATTATAATATGAAAGGTGGAAGTGCATTTAAGCCTTAAAAATAATAGAGAGATTATTAAGAAATTAATTTTTAGGGGTAATAAAAATAGAAATATTAAAGAGTTTCTAATACTCATATAAGCATTTTACCTCCTTATCTCATAGAATTAATATTTTATTATTTGAAATGGCTGTGAAAAAAAATAAGTAGAAAATTGAAAATAAGAAGAGAGAGGAAAATGCGAGAAAACAATTTAGAATCAATATAGAAGAAAAAAAAGAACAGGAATAGGAAGAATTAACTAGAGGTTGATAATAAACTTACATAAACTCTTATACTTAACATAATTCGCATGAAATAAACTATAAGTAGTGTAATTATGACCAATACTCAAAGTATTGAAACTTTTTTATCTTATTATTATTATTATTATAATCCTTTATTTTCATAATTGTTTTATTTAATATTTCTACTATATATTTAAGTATTTTGAAATTCTCATAAACTCTTTTAAAGCAATCCATAAATTTATGAGAGATTATTAATATTTTATTAAATCTATTATTTTATTTTATCTTCATAAAAATTAAAAAAAACATTTTGCAACACAAAATTTCTCTTACAGATAGAATAAAAATATATTTGAAAATAAGGTTTAATTCTTAGGAGAAAGTTTAAAAAAGGTTATAGAAACAAAAGATTTTCGAAGTTAAGTTGTTTGTATTTTATTTTTAATTTAAAATAGAAATTTTTATTCTTAATTTATTAAAATAATTAATAGCTTAGAATATTTCTAGAAAACTTAACTAAATTGAATATGAAATAAAAATAATTTTTAAATAAATAAATAAATTTGATTATAGAGCGCGTAGCACTCTCGTTGATGCGCAGCTCTTTAAAAAAAATGTTTCATAATGACAAGAATGTTTGTTACTGATAAAATTATCAGATACTGATAAACCTTGTTCAATACTGGTATAATTATTCATTACTGATAAAAATGTTAATACTGATATAATTCTAGAATACTCGTAATCTTTAATACTTGCTGGAGGTCCAAGGACATGGCAGGATTGTATCTCATTGCATCACCAAAGCAGAGGACGACATGTGTCAATTATGGGTACTTAAATTCCCCAACCTCTGATGAAGACGACCTTGTTGTTCACCTTCGAACAACTATGGCGGTTTTAAAATATATATAATAATAAGTTTTATTAATTAAATTCTCCATAAAAGCTTATATTTTCACCTATACAAGCAATACATGCTAAATCTCTATTAACTTTAGTTAAAAATAGGTTCTTAAAAGTATTAATAATTAAATTTGTAAACTGTAATAGTAGTTATTTTCTATAATTGTTTAACCTTTTAAGCCTTATTTATTTATCTCTTTACTAAGGATAAACATTTATGGGTAATTAGTTTTTCCTTTATTTTTTATGATAAAATTATTTTATATAAGCATTAAAATATACGGTGATAGCTTTGTTTTTTATTGAGTTTACACTATGCTTTATATATTTATTCTTATAATCTAAATCATTGTAATTAAAGAGAGTCTTAATCAATTTATTAAAAATCATAAATCTGATTTAATTTAATAAAAAAACTAAAATATGCTTCAGTAAATCAAGATTCCCAACAATTTAGATATATCTTAAGTTAATACATTAGTTTATTTTCATTTAATGTTTTGACATATTCTAGTGTTTTTCCACAAATGTTTGATGAATTCCATTTTCCTCTTTTAATTTCATATAGCTTTAGTTCTCCTGAGTTTCTAAAGAAAAATATGTAATCTCATTATACAATAGGCTTGGAATATATATAAGAAATTTCATCCATTTTTTCTCCATCATCTATTATTTATTTGAAGTCATAAGCAAAAGTTCTTCTTAAATACCCATCACTACATCAGATATAGCAACTTTATTCTTTCTTTGAATACTCAGCACTTTATGAAATTTTATTCTTAAATTAAAATTATAAATGTATTCACTTCTATGTAATATTTGAATAAGTATAAATAGAATTTTAAGCTTATCTTTTATCAAAGTCAAATCTGCCAAAAGCATTGAAATCTTCTTTTACTAAGCAAAGTCCAAACGTTCTCAATATTATTGGAAAGTCTTTGAAACAAGGAGTAAACTTGAATTTTTTCATATTAAAAACTTCATGTGATTTGTTAGTTTCTCCTCCTATTAAATAAACTGAAGCTTTATCATCGAATATAGTCTCATGATGACTTCTGCTAAAAAAAGTTTCCAACTCTTACGTTTTATATTAATCATTTTCTATTTGAAAAATAGTGAATCTTTTTGAAGATTTACTTTCTCCAGAAATGATTACTAAGTTATCTTTTATCTATTCAACGTAATAATTATCCCTGTAAATTTCGGAAATTTCGTTTACTGTGAATTCGTTAATAAGCCACTTCTAAAATTGAAGCAAGATAAAGTATTGGAAGAATACAGAATAGTAGAGTACATTTTAAACTATTAATGGCAAAAGTTTGGAAAAATTTCGTATTTGTTAATCATAAAATGTACTTTGCTAAATAGCACTCCAAGCTATTTAGCCTTCCATGATATTTTGCGCACTTTTCTAAGACACAACAACTTGATTATAAATTCATACTGGGTATGAAAATCCTTTTTATAAAATAAATAAAAATATCGAATTCAAAATTATGCTTTTAATTAAATTCCTAACTATTTGATAGAAATTAAAATTAACTGAAGAATTAGAAGATAAAGAACAAATTAATAAAATTCTTAATTAATAGCTTAAAAAATAAAATATTACTAATTTATTGATCCAACTAAATGATAACGAAGATGATATTTATCAATTTTTATTTTTTTGCTTTTAAGCTTTATATAAGCTTCGAGAGGTTAATATAAGAAAAGAAATATTTCTATTGAAGTAAATCAAAATTATTAAAAAAAGAAATCTTAAATTTCTTAGTTGAATCCTGAGCTACCAACTTTGAAAAGATAAAAAATAAAGAGCTGCATTAATTAATGCTTAAATAAATAAGCATAAGAAAGAATCTTATAGAAAGCTAATTTAATAATTATTTTTTAATTTTATTATTTATAAAATAAAACTCTTACATTCGAACATCTATAAGTAAATAGTTAATAGATATTAGGTTGAGTTATTCTAATAGATGCTTATTTAGCTGCCAAAGTTTTGAATTAGCAAAATTTTTTAATTTATTTAATTTTTAATTTTCCTTCTAAATTACAAGTAGATAGTTCTTTCTATACTTATAATTATTTATTATTACTTAAATGATATGATATGAAATAGTAATTTAAAAAAAACTTAGTTAATTAAAAAATAAACAAAAAATTAAAAGTTTTAAGTTTTTATGATTTTAATAATTTATTCATGCAAAGAAAACTTATTATAACTAAAAAATATCAGATACTTATAGCTTATTTTATCTTAACTTGAAAGATTTTAAGAAAAGCAAGGAATTTATTAATGATCTTAGTTTTCTTATTATGTTCACTTGCAATAAAACCTTAGCGCTAAATAATAATTTAAGTTTTATATCAACATATTCGGTCTTCTTCATTATCTTGGTTTTATTTGGTGAAGTGTTATAAATATCTTCAATCAATAAAAAATTAGAAACAACCTAGCAATCTAAATTTAGAAGATTTTAACTTTGTAATTTAATATTTTTTATAAATATCTATTGATAAAAATTAATTAATATCTTGCTTTTATAAAAAGCAGAAATTGCATGTTTTTTGTTTCAATTTTTTAATAAATTGTTGAGTTATAAACTTCGCTTCATTAACTTATATACAATTTTCTTTTGTATAAATTTAAAATTTATTAGAGCTATTACTTAAATAATAGATCTGTTTAGTTAGTAAACTAAATTTAAATTATTATTTTATAAATAAAAGATATTTAATTATATAACCATATGATTCCTTTATTTTTTCAGCTGATTTTAAAAGAGTCAAACAATTTATTTTTACTATCTTTCTATTTAAAAAAATCAGAAAGCTTTTAATTTAAAATTCATCAAAGCTTTTAAATCATTTTATCTTTTATCTAAAATTAATATTTTCTTCTAATCTAAAAAAAGCAAAAATAAAATTATTAATCATTTGAGCAAAAAACTTGATTTATGTTTAGAAAGAAGCTTTTAGACTGATTAAAGATTAAATTAAATTAAATAGTGTTCACCTTTCAGCTTAATAAAATAATTTTTATGATACCACTCTCATTCTGAAACTCTTAGGTCTTCATTATTGTTTTGATTTTATTTTTTTTAGTTTACTTTCTCTTCTTCTTGTATCTTAGTTCATTCTAAAAATAATTATTTTAAGTCTTCTTTATTCAAATATTACTAATGGATTTATTTTTCCCTCAATCATTCTTAAAATCAAGTTATTTGTTAATATTTTTGTTTTATGCTAGACCATGTTTTTTTAATCTTAAGATCAATATCTTCTAGGATTTATTTATTCTTTTTTGTTTCTTAATTTATTAAAATTTGATTATATTCTAGCATTTATTTTAAATTTTTCTCTATTTTTTATTAGTTTCATTGTTTATTGTATATTTATTATTTCTTTCTTTTCAGATTTATGTTTATGTGTAATTTTTATAATGTTTCTTGTATCTGAAGACTGTTTACTTATATAATTTATCTGTAATATTAGCAATCAAAGACATGTTAAAATTTTTCTTATTGCTAACAAATGCATAGTATCTACTCTTAATCAATATGTCTTTCTGAGAGATCTCTCTAAAAAATATTAATTGCGTTCTTAGTCTATAAATTAATTTTTATTCTTTTATTAATTCTTTGTTTGTTGTTATATAAGTAATTTTTTTTAACTTAGTCTCATTTTTATATTATCCATAAATGATTTCGGCTGTTTTCATATCTTATATTCTCTATATTGTTTCCTTGAAAATTTTTTTAGATTTTTTTTAGATTTCTTTAGTATAATTGTTTATGTTAAGATCTTTTATTTCTTCATTGTTTACTTTATAGTATTTTTCAATTTTTTTAATGCTTTTTTAGACTGATTAAAGAAAAAATAAGTTTAAGTTTATATTTTTTCTTCTCTTTTCAAATATCTAATTTTATTTCCATCCTCGCTCTATAACTTTAAGATGAATTAACTTGGTATATTTACCAAATTACAGAAATAATTACTAAACGGATTTATAGTAATTTTGTTTTCCGAGCAGCTTGTCATACTGAATAGAAGATAGCTTTAAAGTATAAAAGAAAATGATAAAACTGAAATTAATTAATTTTAAATTAGCAACTTTTATAAGATTTGAAATCAAAAAGTTATTTAACTTAATTAAAAAATTAAGCTTAAATAATTAAGGTTTAAATAAAATTATTTTAAAGGTATAATATTAGTTATAATTTTGTTAGTGTGTAAAATGAAATCTAGGAGATTAAATATTCAGCTTGGTTAAATAATAATTTCTAATTTTAGATAGATTTAATTAATATTTAAGTTATTTCACTTTTATAAAGTAAAGCCCGGCTAGCTCAGTCGGTAGAGCGTCAGACTCTTAATCTGGTGGTCGTGGGTTCGAGCCCCACGTTGGGCGTTTTTAATTTTATATAATTGGAAGGAATAAAAAAATAGTTCCGCATCCGGGGCTTGAACCCGGGTCTTTCGGGTGAGAGCCGAATATCCTAACCACTAGACTAATGCGGATTTAATTTATTAGAAATGAAAATAATTTAAACAGGCTAATAATAAAGAAAACTACTTTATCTAATTTTAATTATTTAGATTTAACTAAATCTTAAAATTTTTAAGCAATTAGAACAAAATATACCTATTATAATTTGAGACTGATAGATTACTTATTTAAGTGCTTTTGTTTTATTTTTGAATAATTATTTGAAAAAAAAAGAGTCTATTTCATCTAAAATTATTTAGGAATAACAACCTCTTAATTTTTATTAAAAAGATTTAATAATTTGAATAAAGTTTATACAAACATAAAGATATATTAAACTGATTATTAAATAACGCTTTAAGTTTTCTGGTTTGTAATAATTATATTAATTAAAATATTTTTATATTTAAGATCTTTGTTATAAGCTTATTAGCATAAAATGGAACATTTCTTTAAAAAGTGTCTCTTCTTAAAGGGATTCATCTCAGCCAAATTGCAATCAGTAAATAATACTTTAAGATCTCAAAATTATGCAATAGAAATTTTAAACTTTTAAGACAAGTATAAAAGCTCGAAAAAAGATGAAATGATGATGATTAATACAAATATACAAAAACTGAAAATAAGTTTGCAGTGAATATCAGAATAGATTAATTAGAAACAAAATTCAAGCAGTTCGCAGAGCTGATGGAAAGCATGATCCTCTAAAAGATATCGATGAATGATCCAATGGATGTGGAACAACAACTTATGATAAATTATATTACCAATCGGAAAATAATTAGATGTTGATATTCAAATGGTCAGGACATAAAATGCGAACTGGTTTCCAATTTAGACTAAAAGAAAAGTGAATCATAGAAAATTAATAGGTAAATATATTCAGACTTTATTGCAATTAAGAAGGAAAAAAATACTCAAACTAAACAAAGAATCTCCATTTATTTAATATGCATTTTATGAATTCAATAAGAAATAATCGGGACTCCAACTATCGGAAAATATTAGAACGAACAAATCAAAAATTATCAAGACTTATGATAGACATGATCCAAACAAATTCGGAGTTAATTGTTTTATTTAGCAATAAACTTTTAATTTGTGATGAACCAAATATATGTGAAATCACGTTAATTAATTATTATTCTATTACTATTCTTAAAAAAGTCAAATTTTAGACAGATTCTTTAAGGAGTCTATTCACAACAAGTGGTTAATGAAAATATATTAAGTATCCTTATTACGTAATATTTAATAGAGTCATATAAGTCTAAATCTATTAACTTTACAAATAGAATTACAAAATGTAATAAAATCTTAATTAATAGAGCTTTAATGAATTAGGATACATCTACAAGAGAAAATTTGATTAGAAATAAAGTTAGAATTGGAAATGACAAGAATAAAGGGAGGAGAGAGGAGTAGAGACTTATAAAACTTTATTTTTAATACCAAAGCAATCTGGTGTCCAGCATGAAGAGGTGAAAATTCTCTATAATTGCTAAACTTAATTTATCCTATTATTATTTCTATCTTAATTAATAGAGCAACAATAAGCAAAAGTATTATTTAATTATCATAAGTTAAAGAAATTAATTTTTATCCTTCTCAAATTTAAATTATCTTACTTTATACACTTTCAAAACATTTTTATTTATCAACTTTTTAAATATTTTATAATTATGCTTAAATTTATAATTCTAACATGAATTAGAAGATAAGAAAATAAAGGAAAATTAATTTTAAGAAAGGTAAACTTTTAAATTTGCAAAAATAAAATAAAAATTAGATTATTTAAGTTAGCATTCTAAAAAGTATCATAACTCAAAATATATTTCATCTCGCTCTTGATGTTTATAGCTATCATCATAATTTAATTTAATTTTGCTTTATTTTTGCTTCAAGCTTTTAATTGATTATTCATTTATTTATTTGCAACCTTATATCTCTAATTTCTTAAGATCTTATAAATTGGAAAGTCTTTATTACATTCGTCTTAAAGGGGAAAACTTCTTATGTAATTTTTTCATTTCTTTATAAGCTTAAATATTCTAATCTTTACTACACTTTTATTATCTCAATCACATCAGTATTAATAAATTGCAGTTATCAAGAATTAGTCTATTTAATTACAATATTTGAGTAATTTCTTGTATTCAATTTTAACTATTAACTAAGCAATCAGAAAATGAAAGCTTTATAAAAATTGGCTTCTTTCTCTAATAATTACTAAAGTTTCTTTTTTAATTTATTTTATTTTAAGTTATATTTGAGTGCATTTTCTGTTTTTTTTAGAATATTATTTATCATTCTTCATCTAAATCCTAATTATTTGATTGTAATATTATTTTTTTAAGTTATAGCAATCAATTCCTATTAACTTGTAATCTTCTTTCTATAATTAATCCAAATTTTCTAAATTTATTGCTTCCAACTTAGGCGAGTTTTATAGCAATTTTTCTAAATTTATTTAATTAAAATTCTTACAATTAACTAGTCTAGCAAATTAAAGACTTGGGAATTATTAAGAGAAAAATTTATAAAAAGCTAAAGAGGATAATAAAATTTCTTCAAAGTAGATCTTTTTTAATTTGCTGGTATTTATTTTATCTAAGAGTGAATCAGATAAATTTAAAAGTTTAAGTAATTGTATTTAATTCAAGTTAGGACATAAATGGACAAGTTAATAATTTTATTAATTTCAATTTCTGTTTAGATTTTCAATTTGCATTCCTCTTAATTATAGATATTGCTTAAGAATATTATAGTTCAGATTCCTACTATAGGTACATAATTCTTTTAAATTCAAGTTTAGATAATAATCTAATAAAAACAACCCTATTATATTATTTGAGTAATCTATGTTAATGCTTTCTAAACTTTTTTAATTTTCCAGAAAGGCTAAGTTTTAGTCTTCCAATTTTATCCAGTGAAAATTTAATATTTTTAAATATTTGCATAGAGAAACGTATTGTAATTTTATATTCTTTATAGGTAAATTCAATAAATCTAGTTCTTCTAAAATATTTTAATTTCTATTTTTACTATTTTGTTCTCAGTACAAATATATCATTTAACTTCTTTTGTAAATGTTAGCATACTTTACTAGCTAAATCTGATGCATCTATTAATAAATGTTTAATAGAAAAATAAGTTAATTATCTTAAAGCTCAGTTTAATTTGTTTCTTATATATTTTGCCTCTTTTCTGTTATATTTTTCTATGTATAAAGCTTCGTAATGGAAATTAGACTAATAGAAATATTTGTTTACTTTCTGTAATTAAGTCTTTAATATTTCTATTTTTCATATTCTATTTTACTTTTCATTTCATAATTTAAACCTTACTCAAATTTACTCTACGATGGATTAGATTATACAATTTTTGTGAGTGATAATTAAATGTTCTTAGCATATAATTTATAATGTTATTAGTTTAATTAAACAGATCTTTTGCTATTATATTTATAAAGGCTTAGCTAGGACAGATTGTTACTTGTTTATATTTTTTATAATATTTACTTTTATATTATGCTATGTTATACTTTTAAAATCAAAATACCTCTTTAGAGTTGTTCTTGTAAATTACTCTTTTTGGCGACATTTATTGGTAACTGATTTTATTTGATGTCTACAGAGTAATAATTAAAGGTTTTTATATAACAAGACAGAAATAATTTTAGAGTGTACTTAAGATTTGAAATGATAATAGAAATAAATAACTCTGATTATAGACATAAATTAGAAGTTAATCATAAAATATGTAAATAAAGTAGTTTAAGAGTACACTACATCTTAATAGTATTAAACTAGAGAAATCTTACTATAATATTAGTAGATTAAATAAAATAGAAGATATAGATAAAGGATATTAATAAATAGGTAAAAATAAGTAGTTAATATATTAATTAGAATATAAAATAGGGTTATAAAGTATAGACTGAATAGTGTGATATAATATTAGTAATAAAAAGGAATAATAATGAAGTAGTAATTTATAATAAGAATAATAATGCCAAATAAGCTAAATTATTACATCTGCTTTAATCATATTATTACATTTTATAGGTTATAAATTAGGTAATTATCTATTAAAAATTTTAAAAATAGGAGCAACCATGTCGCAGTAACACTTTAACACTTTATTACATTTACAAGAAAGGCTGAATCAAACTAACTAACAACATGTTTATTTACTATTATTTAAGCTAAGTATTTCATAATTCATAAAACACACATTTTATGATGAGGAGATCAGATCATTACATATTATCCTTCTATTCAAAAATTACTCAAACTATTTAAAAGATTAATAGAAAGAATAAAAATCAACACTTCTAGACATATTTTAAAAATCAAAGAACTATTATCAAGAAATCTAATACATCAGGAAAAAAAAACTATAGCTATTATCAAAATATTACCTAAATTATTAATTCACACATCTCCTTAATAGGAATCAATTTTTGGTTAATAAAGTGAAAAAAGTGAGAAAGTAAGTAAAGATCTTAAAATATAATGCTATAATGATTAGTAACTTTAAAATAACTAAAGTAACTAAGTCAAAAATTAATAAATAATAAAACTTAATTTAAGATAAATATTTAAAGTCGTCAAATGTTATATCAATCTCCGCTTATATCAAAAATTACACTCTATAATAAAAAATTTACTTATCATTAAATTCTTTACATCCTAAAATAGAAAAAACTTACCTAGTATAAATAATCTAAAATTAACAATTACTTTAACATTCTTTAATACATTATATTAGGAATTACTTTCTTTTCAAATCAATCATTACCCCCTATAAATAAAAATAATATTACATTCTATATAATTTTCTTACTAACTTAGGTAAAACAATACAAGCTCATATAAGCAAATACTAGCTTCAATAAAAACAAAACCATCTTATAATTATTTCTTACAATCAAAAATTAAAAAGATACCTAAAGTAGATTCTTACCACCTGAGGTAATTTAATACCCTCTTAAAATAATAAAAAAATACGAGCTATAATAGTTTTTAAATACAAACTGTGAATAAAAAATATCTTACACTCTATAAATATTTAAAATATCTTACATTCTATAAATATTTAAAATATCTTACATTCTATAAATATTTAAAATATCTTACTCACTATAAATATTTAAAATATCTTACAATCTATAAATATTTAAAATATCTTACTCCCTATAAATATTTAAAATATCTTACAATCTATAAATATTTAAAATATCTTACTCCCTATAAATATTTAAAATATCTTACATTCTATAAATATTTAAAATATCTTACATTCTATAAATATTTAAAATATCTTACTCACTATAAATATTTAAAATATCTTACTCACTATAAATATTTAAAATATCTTACAATCTATAAATATTTAAAATATCTTACTCACTAGAAATATTTAAAATATCTTACTCACTATAAATATTTAAAATATCTTACAATCTATAAATATTTAAAATATCTTACTCCCTATAAATATTTAAAATATCTTACCATCTATAAATATTTAAAATATCTTACTCCCTATAAATATTTAAAATATCTTACAATCTATAAATATTTAAAATATCTTACTCCCTATAAATATTTAAAATATCTTACAATCTATAAATATTTAAAATATCTTACTCCCTATAAATATTTAAAATATCTTACAATCTATAAATATTTAAAATATCTTACTCCCTATAAATATTTAAAATATCTTACAATCTATAAATATTTAAAATATCTTACTCACTATAAATATTTAAAATATCTTACTCACTATAAATATTTAAAATATCTTACAATCTATAAATATTTAAAATATCTTACTCCCTATAAATATTTAAAATATCTTACAATCTATAAATATTTAAAATATCTTACTCCCTATAAATATTTAAAATATCTTACAATCTATAAATATTTAAAATATCTTACTCACTATAAATATTTAAAATATCTTACTCACTATAAATATTTAAAATATCTTACAATCTATAAATATTTAAAATATCTTACTCACTAGAAATATTTAAAATATCTTACTCACTATAAATATTTAAAATATCTTACAATCTATAAATATTTAAAATATCTTACTCCCTATAAATATTTAAAATATCTTACAATCTATAAATATTTAAAATATCTTACTCCCTATAAATATTTAAAATATCTTACAATCTATAAATATTTAAAATATCTTACTCCCTATAAATATTTAAAATATCTTACTCCCTATAAATATTTAAAATATCTTACCATCTATAAATATTTAAAATATCTTACTCCCTATAAATATTTAAAATATCTTACTCCCTATAAATATTTAAAATATCTTACAATCTATAAATATTTAAAATATCTTACCATCTATAAATATTTAAAATATCTTACTCCCTATAAATATTTAAAATATCTTACTCCCTATAAATATTTAAAATATCTTACAATCTATAAATATTTAAAATATCCTACCATCTATAAATATTTAAAATATCTTACTCCCTATAAATATTTAAAATATCTTACTCCCTATAAATATTTAAAATATCTTACCATCTATAAATATTTAAAATATCTTACAATCTATAAATATTTAAAATATCTTACTCCCTATAAATATTTAAAATATCTTACATTCTATAAATATTTAAAATATCTTACTCCCTATAAATATTTAAAATATCTTACAATCTATAAATATTTAAAATATCCTACCATCTATAAATATTTAAAATATCTTACTCCCTATAAATATTTAAAATATCTTACTCACTATAAATATTTAAAATATCTTACCATCTATAAATATTTAAAATATCTTACTCCCTATAAATATTTAAAATATCTTACTCCCTATAAATATTTAAAATATCTTACCATCTATAAATATTTAAAATATCTTACCATCTATAAATATTTAAAATGTCTTACCATCTATAAATATTTAAAATATCTTACTCCCTATAAATATTTAAAATATCTTACCATCTATAAATATTTAAAATATCTTACTCCCTATAAATATTTAAAATATCTTACTCCCTATAAATATTTAAAATATCTTACTCCCTATAAATATTTAAAATATCTTACTCCCTATAAATATTTCAAATATCTTACAATCTATAAATATTTAAAATATCTTACTCCCTATAAATATTGAAAATATCTTACCATCTATAAATATTTAAAATATCTTACAATCTATAAATATTTAAAATATATTACTCCCTATAAATATTTAAAATATCTTACTCCCTATAAATATTTAAAATATCTTACTCCCTATAAATATTTAAAATATCTTACAATCTATAAATATTTAAAATATCTTACATTCTATAAATATTTAAAATATCTTACTCCCTATAAATATTTAAAATATCTTACAATCTATAAATATTTAAAATATCCTACCATCTATAAATATTTAAAATATCTTACTCCCTATAAATATTTAAAATATCTTACTCCCTATAAATATTTAAAATATCTTACAATCTATAAATATTTAAAATATCTTACCATCTATAAATATTTAAAATATCTTACTCCCTATAAATATTTAAAATATCTTACCATCTATAAATATTTAAAATATCTTACTCCCTATAAATATTTAAAATATCTTACTCCCTATAAATATTTAAAATATCTTACAATCTATAAATATTTAAAATATCTTACCATCTATAAATATTTAAAATATCTTACTCCCTATAAATATTTAAAATATCTTACTCCCTATAAATATTTAAAATATCTTACAATCTATAAATATTTAAAATATCCTACCATCTATAAATATTTAAAATATCTTACTCCCTATAAATATTTAAAATATCTTACTCCCTATAAATATTTAAAATATCTTACCATCTATAAATATTTAAAATATCTTACTCCCTATAAATATTTAAAATATCTTACTCACTATAAATATTTAAAATATCTTACCATCTATAAATATTTAAAATATCTTACTCCCTATAAATATTTAAAATATCTTACTCCCTATAAATATTTAAAATATCTTACCATCTATAAATATTTAAAATATCTTACTCCCTATAAATATTTAAAATATCTTACTCCCTATAAATATTTAAAATATCTTACCATCTATAAATATTTAAAATATCTTACTCCCTATAAATATTTAAAATATCTTACTCACTATAAATATTTAAAATATCTTACTCCCTATAAATATTTAAAATATCTTACCATCTATAAATATTTAAAATATCTTACTCCCTATAAATATTTCAAATATCTTACAATCTATAAATATTTAAAATATCTTACTCCCTATAAATATTGAAAATATCTTACCATCTATAAATATTTAAAATATCTTACAATCTATAAATATTTAAAATATCTTACTCCCTATAAATATTTAAAATATCTTACTCCCTATAAATATTTAAAATATCTTACTCCCTATAAATATTTAAAATATCTTACTCCCTATAAATATTTAAAATATCTTACTCCCTATAAATATTTAAAATATCTTACCATCTATAAATATTTAAAATATCTTACTCCCTATAAATATTTAAAATATCTTACTCACTATAAATATTTAAAATATCTTACCATCTATAAATATTTAAAATATCTTACTCACTATAAATATTTAAAATATCTTACCATCTATAAATATTTAAAATATCTTACTCCCTATAAATATTTAAAATATCTTACTCACTATAAATATTTAAAATATCTTACCATCTATAAATATTTAAAATATCTTACTCACTATAAATATTTAAAATATCTTACCATCTATAAATATTTAAAATATCTTACTCCCTATAAATATTTAAAATATCTTACTCCCTATAAATATTTAAAATATCTTACAATCTATAAATATTTAAAATATCTTACTCCCTATAAATATTGAAAATATCTTACCATCTATAAATATTTAAAATATCTTACAATCTATAAATATTTAAAATATCTTACTCCCTATAAATATTTAAAATATCTTACCATCTATAAATATTTAAAATATCTTACCATCTATAAATATTTAAAATATCTTACTCCCTATAAATATTTAAAATATCTTACTCCCTATAAATATTTAAAATATCTTACAATCTATAAATATTTAAAATATCTTACCATCTATAAATATTTAAAATATCTTACTCCCTATAAATATTTAAAATATCTTACAATCTATAAATATTTAAAATATCTTACTCCCTATAAATATTTAAAATATCTTACTCCCTATAAATATTTAAAATATCTTACTCCCTATAAATATTTAAAATATCTTACCATCTATAAATATTTAAAATATCTTACTCCCATTAAATATTTAAAATATCTTACTCACTATAAATATTTAAAATATCTTACAATCTATAAATATTTAAAATATCTTACTCCCTATAAATATTTAAAATATCTTACTCCCTATAAATATTTAAAATATCTTACCATCTATAAATATTTAAAATATCTTACTCCCTATAAATATTTAAAATATCTTACTCCCTATAAATATTTAAAATATCTTACTCCCTATAAATATTTAAAATATCTTACTCCCTATAAATATTTAAAATATCTTACCATCTATAAATATTTAAAATATCTTACTCCCTATAAATATTTAAAATATCTTACTCCCTATAAATATTGAAAATATCTTACCATCTATAAATATTTAAAATATCTTACTCCCTATAAATATTTAAAATATCTTACTCACTATAAATATTTAAAATATCTTACAATCTATAAATATTTAAAATATCTTACTCCCTATAAATATTTAAAATATCTTACTCCCTATAAATATTTCAAATATCTTACAATCTATAAATATTTAAAATATCTTACTCCCTATAAATATTGAAAATATCTTACCATCTATAAATATTTAAAATATCTTACTCCCTATAAATATTTAAAATATCTTACTCCCTATAAATATTTAAAATATCTTACCATCTATAAATATTTAAAATATCTTACTCCCTATAAATATTTAAAATATCTTACTCACTATAAATATTTAAAATATCTTACCATCTATAAATATTTAAAATATCTTACTCCCTATAAATATTTAAAATATCTTACTCCCTATAAATATTTCAAATATCTTACAATCTATAAATATTTAAAATATCTTACTCCCTATAAATATTGAAAATATCTTACCATCTATAAATATTTAAAATATCTTACAATCTATAAATATTTAAAATATCTTACTCCCTATAAATATTTAAAAAATCTTACTCACTATAAATATTTAAAATATCTTACCATCTATAAATATTTAAAATATCTTACTCCCTATAAATATTTAAAATATCTTACTCCCTATAAATATTTCAAATATCTTACAATCTATAAATATTTAAAATATCTTACTCCCTATAAATATTGAAAATATCTTACCATCTATAAATATTTAAAATATCTTACAATCTATAAATATTTAAAATATCTTACTCACTATAAATATTTAAAATATCTTACCATCTATAAATATTTAAAATATCTTACTCACTATAAATATTTAAAATATCTTACATTCTATAAATATTTAAAATATCTTACTCCCTATAAATATTTAAAATATCTTACAATCTATAAATATTTAAAATATCCTACCATCTATAAATATTTAAAATATCTTACTCCCTATAAATATTTAAAATATCTTACTCCCTATAAATATTTAAAATATCTTACTCCCAATAAATATTTCAAATATCTTACAATCTATAAATATTTAAAATATCTTACTCCCTATAAATATTTAAAATATCTTACCATCTATAAATATTTAAAATATCCTACCATCTATAAATATTTAAAATATCTTACTCCCTATAAATATTTAAAATATCTTACAATCTATAAATATTTAAAATATCTTACTCCCTATAAATATTTAAAATATCTTACCATCTATAAATATTTAAAATATCTTACTCCCTATAAATATTTAAAATATCTTACAATCTATAAATATTTAAAATATCTTACTCCCTATAAATATTTAAAATATCTTACTCCCTATAAATATTTAAAATATCTTACTCCCTATAAATATTTAAAATATCTTACTCCCTATAAATATTTAAAATATCTTACCATCTATAAATATTTAAAATATCTTACTCCCTATAAATATTGAAAATATCTTACCATCTATAAATATTTAAAATATCTTACAATCTATAAATATTTAAAATATCTTACTCCCTATAAATATTTAAAATATCTTACACTCTATAAATATTTAAAATATCTTACATTCTATAAATATTTAAAATATCTTACATTCTATAAATATTTAAAATATCTTACTCACTATAAATATTTAAAATATCTTACCATCTATAAATATTTAAAATATCTTACCATCTATAAATATTTAAAATATCTTACTCCCTATAAATATTTAAAATATCTTACTCCCTATAAATATTTAAAATATCTTACCATCTATAAATATTTAAAATATCTTACCATCTATAAATATTTAAAATATCTTACTCCCTATAAATATTTAAAATATCTTACTCCCTATAAATATTTCAAATATCTTACAATCTATAAATATTTAAAATATCTTACTCCCTATAAATATTGAAAATATCTTACCATCTATAAATATTTAAAATATCTTACAATCTATAAATATTTAAAATATCTTACTCCCTATAAATATTTAAAATATCTTACTCACTATAAATATTTAAAATATCTTACCATCTATAAATATTTAAAATATCTTACAATCTATAAATATTTAAAATATCTTACTCCCTATAAATATTTAAAATATCTTACAATCTATAAATATTTAAAATATCTTACTCCCTATAAATATTTAAAATATCTTACTCCCTATAAATATTTAAAATATCTTACTCACTATAAATATTTAAAATATCTTACCATCTATAAATATTTAAAATATCTTACCATCTATAAATATTTAAAATATCTTACCATCTATAAATATTTAAAATATCTTACTCCCTATAAATATTTAAAATATCTTACTCACTATAAATATTTAAAATATCTTACCATCTATAAATATTTAAAATATCTTACTCCCTATAAATATTTCAAATATCTTACAATCTATAAATATTGAAAATATCTTACCATCTATAAATATTTAAAATATCTTACAATCTATAAATATTTAAAATATCTTACTCCCTATAAATATTTAAAATATCTTACCATCTATAAATATTTAAAATATCTTACTCCCTATAAATATTTAAAATATCTTACTCCCTATAAATATTTAAAATATCTTACCATCTATAAATATTTAAAATATCTTACTCCCTATAAATATTTAAAATATCTTACTCACTATAAATATTTAAAATATCTTACTCCCTATAAATATTGAAAATATCTTACCATCTATAAATATTTAAAATATCTTACAATCTATAAATATTTAAAATATCTTACACTCTATAAATATTTAAAATATCTAACATTCTATAAATATTTAAAATATCTTACATTCTATAAATATTTAAAATATCTTACTCACTATAAATATTTAAAATATCTTACCATCTATAAATATTTAAAATATCTTACCATCTATAAATATTTAAAATATCTTACCATCTATAAATATTTAAAATATCTTACTCCCTATAAATATTTAAAATATCTTACTCACTATAAATATTTAAAATATCTTACCATCTATAAATATTTAAAATATCTTACTCCCATTAAATATTTAAAATATCTTACTCACTATAAATATTTAAAATATCTTACAATCTATAAATATTTAAAATATCTTACTCCCTATAAATATTTAAAATATCTTACTCCCTATAAATATTTAAAATATCTTACTCCCTATAAATATTTAAAATATCTTACTCCCAATAAATATTTCAAATATCTTACAATCTATAAATATTTAAAATATCTTACTCCCTATAAATATTTAAAATATCTTACTCCCAATAAATATTTCAAATATCTTACAATCTATAAATATTTAAAATATCTTACTCACTATAAATATTTAAAATATCTTACCATCTATAAATATTTAAAATATCTTACCATCTATAAATATTTAAAATATCTTACCATCTATAAATATTTAAAATATCTTACTCCCTATAATTATTTAAAATATCTTACCATCTATAAATATTTAAAATATCCTACCATCTATAAATATTTAAAATATCTTACTCCCTATAAATATTTAAAATATCTTACTCCCTATAAATATTTAAAATATCTTACAATCTATAAATATTTAAAATATCTTACTCCCTATAAATATTGAAAATATCTTACCATCTATAAATATTTAAAATATCTTACCATCTATAAATATTTAAAATATCTTACCATCTATAAATATTTAAAATATCTTACTCCCTATAAATATTTAAAATATCTTACTCCCTATAAATATTTAAAATATCTTACCATCTATAAATATTTAAAATATCTTACTCCCTATAAATATTTAAAATATCTTACTCCCTATAAATATTTAAAATATCTTACCATCTATAAATATTTAAAATATCTTACTCCCTATAAATATTTAAAATATCTTACAATCTATAAATATTTAAAATATCTTACTCCCTATAAATATTGAAAATATCTTACCATCTATAAATATTTAAAATATCTTACCATCTATAAATATTTAAAATATCTTACTCCCTATAAATATTTAAAATATCTTACTCCCTATAAATATTTAAAATATCTTACTCCCTATAAATATTTAAAATATCTTACTCCCTATAAATATTTAAAATATCTTACTCCCTATAAATATTTAAAATATCTTACCATCTTTAAATATTTAAAATATCTTACTCCCTATAAATATTTAAAATATCTTACTCACTATAAATATTTAAAATATCTTACACTCTATAAATATTTAAAATATCTTACATTCTATAAATATTTAAAATATCTTACATTCTATAAATATTTAAAATATCTTACTCACTATAAATATTTAAAATATCTTACTCACTATAAATATTTAAAATATCTTACCATCTATAAATATTTAAAATATCCTACCATCTATAAATATTTAAAATATCCTACCATCTATAAATATTTAAAATATCTTACTCCCTATAAATATTTAAAATATCTTACTCACTATAAATATTTAAAATATCTTACCATCTATAAATATTTAAAATATCTTACCATCTATAAATATTTAAAATATCTTACTCCCTATAAATATTTAAAATATCTTACTCCCTATAAATATTTAAAATATCTTACCATCTATAAATATTTAAAATATCTTACTCCCTATAAATATTTAAAATATCTTACTCCCTATAAATATTTAAAATATCTTACCATCTATAAATATTTAAAATATCTTACTCCCTATAAATATTTAAAATATCTTACTCACTATAAATATTTAAAATATCTTACCATCTATAAATATTTAAAATATCTTACTCCCTATAAATATTTAAAATATCTTACTCACTATAAATATTTAAAATATCTTACTCCCTATAAATATTTAAAATATCTTACTCCCTATAATTATTTAAAATATCTTACCATCTATAAATATTTAAAATATCTTACTCCCTATAAATATTTAAAATATCTTACTCCCTATAAATATTTAAAATATCTTACTCCCTATAAATATTTAAAATATCTTACTCCCTATAAATATTTAAAATATCTTACTCCCTATAAATATTTAAAATATCTTACCATCTATAAATATTTATAATATCTTACAATCTATAAATATTTAAAATATCTTACCATCTATAAATATTTAAAATATCTTACCATCTATAAATATTTAAAATATCTTACTCCCTATAAATATTTAAAATATCTTACAATCTATAAATATTTAAAATATCCTACCATCTATAAATATTTAAAATATCTTACTCCCTATAAATATTTAAAATATCTTACTCACTATAAATATTTAAAATATCTTACAATCTATAAATATTTAAAATATCTTACTCCCTATAAATATTGAAAATATCTTACCATCTATAAATATTTAAAATATCTTACTCACTATAAATATTTAAAATATCTTACCATCTATAAATATTTAAAATATCTTACTCCCTATAAATATTTAAAATATCTTACTCCCTATAAATATTTAAAATATCTTACCATCTATAAATATTTAAAATATCTTACTCCCTATAAATATTTAAAATATCTTACTCCCTATAAATATTTAAAATATCTTACCATCTATAAATATTTAAAATATCTTACTCCCTATAAATATTTAAAATATCTTACCATCTATAAATATTTAAAATATCTTACTCCCATTAAATATTTAAAATATCTTACCATCTATAAATATTTAAAATATCTTACAATCTATAAATATTTAAAATATCTTACTCCCTATAAATATTTAAAATATCTTACTCACTATAAATATTTAAAATATCTTACTCCCTATAAATATTTAAAATATCTTACCATCTATAAATATTTAAAATATCTTACTCCCTATAAATATTTAAAATATCTTACTCCCTATAAATATTTAAAATATCTTACCATCTATAAATATTTAAAATATCTTACTCCCTATAAATATTTAAAATATCTTACTCACTATAAATATTTAAAATATCTTACCATCTATAAATATTTAAAATATCTTACTCACTATAAATATTTAAAATATCTTACTCACTATAAATATTTAAAATATCTTACCATCTATAAATATTTAAAATATCTTACTCACTATAAATATTTAAAATATCTTACTCCCTATAAATATTTAAAATATCTTACCATCTATAAATATTTAAAATATCTTACTCCCTATAAATATTTAAAATATCTTACTCCCTATAAATATTTAAAATATCTTACAATCTATAAATATTTAAAATATCTTACTCCCTATAAATATTGAAAATATCTTACCATCTATAAATATTTAAAATATCTTACCATCTATAAATATTTAAAATATCTTACCATCTATAAATATTTAAAATATCTTACTCACTATAAATATTTAAAATATCTTACTCCCTATAAATATTTAAAATATCTTACCATCTATAAATATTTAAAATATCTTACTCCCTATAAATATTTAAAATATCTTACTCCCTATAAATATTTAAAATATCTTACAATCTATAAATATTTAAAATATCTTACTCCCTATAAATATTTAAAATATCTTACTCACTATAAATATTTAAAATATCTTACCATCTATAAATATTTAAAATATCTTACTCACTATAAATATTTAAAATATCTTACTCCCTATAAATATTTAAAATATCTTACTCCCTATAATTATTTAAAATATCTTACCATCTATAAATATTTAAAATATCTTACTCCCTATAAATATTTAAAATATCTTACTCCCTATAAATATTTAAAATATCTTACTCCCTATAAATATTTAAAATATCTTACTCCCTATAAATATTTAAAATATCTTACTCCCTATAAATATTTAAAATATCTTACCATCTATAAATATTTAAAATATCTTACAATCTATAAATATTTAAAATATCTTACTCCCTATAAATATTTAAAATATCTTACTCCCTATAAATATTTAAAATATCTTACTCCCTATAAATATTTCAAATATCTTACAATCTATAAATATTTAAAATATCTTACTCCCAATAAATATTTCAAATATCTTACAATCTATAAATATTTAAAATATCTTACTCCCTATAAATATTTAAAATATCCTACCATCTATAAATATTTAAAATATCTTACTCCCTATAAATATTTAAAATATCTTACTCCCTATAAATATTTAAAATATCTTACCATCTATAAATATTTAAAATATCTTACCATCTATAAATATTTAAAATATCTTACTCCCTATAAATATTTAAAATATCTTACTCCCTATAAATATTTAAAATATCTTACCATCTATAAATATTTAAAATATCTTACTCCCTATAAATATTTAAAATATCTTACCATCTATAAATATTTAAAATATCTTACTCCCTATAAATATTTAAAATATCTTACTCACTATAAATATTTAAAATATCTTACCATCTATAAATATTTAAAATATCTTACTCACTATAAATATTTAAAATATCTTACCATCTATAAATATTTAAAATATCTTACTCCCTATAAATATTTAAAATATCTTACATTCTATAAATATTTAAAATATCTTACTCACTATAAATATTTAAAATATCTTACCATCTATAAATATTTAAAATATCTTACCATCTATAAATATTTAAAATATCTTACTCCCTATAAATATTTAAAATATCTTACTCCCTATAAATATTTAAAATATCTTACCATCTATAAATATTTAAAATATCTTACTCCCTATAAATATTTAAAATATCTTACTCCCTATAAATATTTAAAATATCTTACTCCCTATAAATATTTAAAATATCTTACTCCCTATAAATATTTCAAATATCTTACAATCTATAAATATTTAAAATATCTTACCATCTATAAATATTTAAAATATCTTACTCCCTATAAATATTTAAAATATCTTACCATCTATAAATATTTAAAATATCCTACCATCTATAAATATTTAAAATATCTTACTCCCTATAAATATTTAAAATATCTTACTCCCTATAAATATTTAAAATATCTTACCATCTATAAATATTTAAAATATCTTACCATCTATAAATATTTAAAATATCTTACTCCCTATAAATATTTAAAATATCTTACTCCCTATAAATATTTAAAATATCTTACCATCTATAAATATTTAAAATATCTTACTCCCTATAAATATTTAAAATATCTTAATCCCTATAAATATTTAAAATATCTTACCATCTATAAATATTTAAAATATCTTACTCCCTATAAATATTTAAAATATCTTACTCACTATAAATATTTAAAATATCTTACCATCTATAAATATTTAAAATATCTTACTCACTATAAATATTTAAAATATCTTACCATCTATAAATATTTAAAATATCTTACTCCCTATAAATATTTAAAATATCTTACTCCCTATAAATATTTAAAATATCTTACCATCTATAAATATTTAAAATATCTTACTCCCTATAAATATTTAAAATATCTTAATCCCTATAAATATTTAAAATATCTTACCATCTATAAATATTTAAAATATCTTACTCCCTATAAATATTTAAAATATCTTACTCACTATAAATATTTAAAATATCTTACCATCTATAAATATTTAAAATATCTTACTCACTATAAATATTTAAAATATCTTACCATCTATAAATATTTAAAATATCTTACTCCCTATAAATATTTAAAATATCTTACTCCCTATAAATATTTAAAATATCTTACAATCTATAAATATTTAAAATATCTTACAATCTATAAATATTTAAAATATCTTACATTCTATAAATATTTAAAATGACTTACCCACTATAAATATTTAAAATATCTTACCGTCTATAAATATTAAAAATATCTTACCATCTATAAATATTTAAAATGACTTACCCACTATAAATATTTAAAATATCTTACATTCTATTTTTAATAGAAATACCATCTTATTTTAATTTTTACCTATTTTATTTGTTTTTTTTACTTGCTATATATTAAATAATTTACTTTCTTGACTTGTTAAATTACCAGCTTAACATAATTTTTTTACAATCTTCTTTATTTTTTACATTCTATATTTAGTTTTTACTCCCTTTCTTATATTTTTACAATCTTATTTATTTTATTACATTCTTAAATTTTATTTATTACTTTCTAGTTTTGAAAGTATTACTAACTTTTGATAAATATATTACGCACTTTTTTAAAATTTACCTC
Source organism: Loxodes magnus (assembly GCA_946699065.1). NCBI lineage: Eukaryota > Ciliophora > Karyorelictea > Loxodida > Loxodidae > Loxodes > Loxodes magnus. The sequence goes on from CAMPDV010000306.1 coordinate 308,152, forward strand.
CTGTACATTATTTCAAACTTTCGTCGAAGTCATTTTAACCTTCTTTAAATTTTCTTACTTTCTCCTATTTTTTATTATTTAATACTTTCTTATTTTATTATTTACATTCTATTATTATATTATTCACCATATTATTTTCCCATTATCTCAAAAACTAATTTTGATTAGTTACTTCCTATTTTTAATATTTACTTCCTAAATTTTATCTTATTATCTCACCTCCTTAAATTTATATTAATTACATTCTTTCAACTTTAAGTCTAGCTAAACTTCATCTTTATTCTCCATTTTATTTATTCTATGCTAACTATCTAATTTCTCTTATCCTCTATAAAGTTCATAAAAATCAGTGTCAATTCCTTCTAATCTTTCTACTTTTTATTTCAGTTATTCAATTGTTTCTCCTTCCTCTACATTTAAGTTTATTTCTTCTTTATTTTTACTTAAAATCTTGACTTTTATTAGTTTTGGTTTTTGCTAATAAGATAGCTCAATTTTAGTTTCTTCAAGACGAAGTTATTTATATTCTTGGTTACTTTCACTAGATTAGCTATTTTAGCTCATTCAATTTTTCGGACCATTGAATGAAACTTTTCTACAGTTTCTTTTTGGGCACTGATTAGAACCCTCTTTTAAGTATTCTTCAAGAATACAAATTTGGCATACTTGATGTCCACAAGGAAGGGTTACGGGAATTCGTATTTAAGAGTCGAAATGGATTAAGCATGAGCTGCACCTGTTAGATTCAGCCATATTGATTATAATGGAAGTGAATTAAAGCAAATAGTTTAAATCTATTTATGTTTAATTCTAAACAAAACCTTAAGAAAATAAATAAGTTATTAATAATTAGATAGTTATTAACTAGTCTAAAGCTATTATTCAGAAGCTTTTCTAAATTAAGAATTCATATATTAACTTAGGTAAACATTTAGCTATTATTTGATTCATTTTAATCCATGTAATATCAACACTATCTATCTATCTATACTTATTTAGTCTATCATTTAGAACTTTAATGGAATCAATATTGCTACTATCATAGCTTTTGTATAATATTAATAGTTATCTATTTATAAAACTTTTACTTATAGTAGGAAGGATATACTTTTAGCATAATTAGTAGCTTTCTAAAGGATTATTTTGCTTCCTTAATTATTTTATTTTATTAAGGCCTTTCTACTAAGCTAGCCTTTTTAGTTTATTTTGCTATTTAGAAGAATTATATATAGAGTCGAAACCTATACTTCATAGATGAGAGACCTTATGAAAAGATAAGATAATTTAAAGTTAATAGATTGAAGAGAGAATTTGATTTATTTAGAAGCTGATACGAAAAGTTAGCTCATGATTACAGCTAGAAGAAAGACTTTTATGAATAATAGATGCCACATCTTATATCTTAAGATAAAATCATACTTAGAATGTATGACGCTTTCTAATAATAATGACTGTATAAACTAACAACCGATATCAACGTGTGTTATCTAACTAGATAGTCACATTAATGAGAGGAATAATTAATAAAAAGTAGATAATTTAAACAGAAGCAAGTGTAGAATCCATTTTATGTTTTTTAATTATTTATTTATTTAAAATAAAAGGGTTATATGAGTGACTGGTATGTAAATATTTAATCTCTATGAAGCATAAATAAATAAATATTTTACAGACCATTCTAAAGAAGATTTATAAGGAAATGATTTTCTAATGAAAATAACCATATAGCTGTTGGATTTTGTTATATGAATACTTAGTTTTTTATTTGTTTTTGCTGTAGATAATTAAATCAAACATTACAATCTTAAATAAATTCATCAGCTTTCATTAAGTTTTAGATCTTCAGTCTATAAAAGATATACCGACTCTTATTCTACCTATTTTTAATATCTCTTAAAATTATACTGGGAATTTCTTTGGAATTAAGAGATTAAAGATATCTCTTATACTTAATCACATTAAATTATAATGTAGAGTTCTTCAATTAATTAATATATTTTACACAATAGCAAACTATTTAATTAAAATTATCAAATCATAAGGATTTTTATATCTCTATTTTAGCAAAATTTTTTTATTTTATTCCCCTTTGAGATAGGTAGATAATCTTATTTACTTGTATCTTAAATATTAGAGATATTAAATCAGTTAAAATCTAGAAAATTATATGAATTGGTTTTAAACCTTAATTGCATAATTCATAAAACAATTATTTTATTTTATTTATGATATCCCTTCTTACATTCTTTTTCCTTATTTATCTTTTTACTAACTTTAGAAATATTTAATTAGTTACGTTGAAAAATTATAATAGCAAATGCTTTATCTAAATTGATAAACTTTTTATGTGGTTTTTACTTTGAAGCTTCTTCTAATAATTTTTACCATTCCTTAATGAATTGGGTCTTTCTTTAAGAATATTAATGAACATAGTTTCTTATTTTCCTAGACAAATTTTAAGATAATAATATGAGAGTTATAATTCTCTTTCTTTACTATTTTATAACTAATAAGGGATTTCTTAATAGTAGCCTATTTATCATAAATTGCTTATGAAGTTAATTTAATAAGTATTACTAGTAGTGGGATATCTTAAAGCCTAATATTCTTATCCCACCCCCTAATATTTCTCTAATCAACTCATACTTATTCATATCTCTTACAATCCTATAGTTCTAATTATTTCTACTTATCACCTTTAAAATTACTTATATCTTCTAGCTAACAATTTAACTTTATTCCTTTTTGATATCATTTGAACTTTATTTACTCAGTATTTCCTTACTTTTAACCTATAATTAACTAGCTTCATTATTTACAAATAAATAGCATTAAAAACTTGCTTAAGTTAGACTTAAAATAGAGAAGTGTATTAAAGAGTTAAGCTTTAACTTACTCTTAAGCTAACAAATGAGATAGACAATTTACATCTATTAATACTAAACTGTAACCTAAATAAATAATCCTTTATTTTCCAATTTAATAAATAAGAAGCTATATTATTCCTGCATTTTATACTCTAAAACATAAAAAGAAAGTTAGTCAGTACCTATAAATAAAAGGATTATAGTTAACTATGAAGGGATAAGTGAATTAATATCTTTAGTTATTAAATAAGTTTGAGATTATATAACTATAACTAAAAGTATAAATGGATGTATTTTCTTTATTTATATCTCTATTTAATATTATAAGCATATTTCAAACTCTTTAATCAGATAGTTATTAAAAAAGATATTAAGATTATTATTTTCATTTTAGCACTAAAGAGAGACTTTAAATTCAATCTTCTTAGTATTAATTTAAAATTAGAGTAGGCATTTCTAACTTAAATAGAGCCAGTATAGCAAGGATAATTTGTATTGATAAAATGAAAAATATATGAGATTCTAATTATTGTCCATTAATTCACATTTCAAAGAGAAGAAATAGAATAATTACTAAACAGTTTATTTTATTATATTTATAGCAAGAAGCTAAGACAAAAGTTTATCTAGCTTAATAAATTTATTTTAGTAATTTTTACAACTAAAATAGATCTAAAAATGGTATAATTAAGTATATTCTTTTTCGCTTAAATAGTAAATGAAATGCTTAGTTAGTTAATTAATTCCTATTTATTAGGGATTTTCATTATATTAAGAGTATTGTTATTTAACTAAATTATGTTGAATGTTTTTTGTCCTATCTATTGTTATTAGTTGTAGTAATGAAATTTTAAATTTGAATAGAAAGCTTGTATATTTAGATCCTAATCCGTACTCTTTTTTATTACAAAAGGTATTTGCTTTAGTTATTTTAAATTGGATAAATAAGTTTTTTTTATTTTTTCCTTCGGAAACCTTAGTAAGTTTAAAGCTACATTGAAAATAAGCTTTTATTATATAGATATTTTAATGCATAGTAAAGATAACTTTAGATGCTCTAACTGATCTCATATTTTAAATGATATCAAACTCCAAAGATATTACAAAAATATATCTCAGAGGCAAGATTAAAAGGCTTTAATAATACTGACCTTTCCCTTAATGATCTACCTAAAAGCTTTAGAAAAGCAAAGTATTACTAACTAATAGAATCTCTAACTCATCAAAAAGACATCGAGTCAAATAGTTTTAGATTTATAGATTCAAATTAAGATACTTAGATAGCATTATGAAGGTCTATTTGTAATTTTCTTATTTTAAGATTCTGGTAAAATGAAGATTTTAAATCTTCTTATGTTTGCTAATTTAGTTAAGTCGATGAAGGTTTATATCTCTAGTGATGAGTAAATAGAGATGACTTAAGTAAGATAACTGCGCATTGTATAAAATAGTGATTGATAGTCCGAGTGAAGAATTAAGATTTTAATGAAATTGTTAAGTTATAGACTAAAAATAGATTTCATATAATGAGGCAATCAAAAAAGAAGTAGAATAAAAGTGTCATCTCTTTACATCTTCCATTACGTTATAAGGATAGTAATTTCCAGTATGAGCATTCTTAGAACTTGATGTATTTGTCGATTTCAACAACCGAAAATAAACCTCTGATAAAGTGTACTTAAATATAACCAATAATAAGGTATCTCCAGTGGCTATAATGATACAGAATAATGAATATAGCAAAAATAAATCCAGCTAATTTTTTTATAATGTATGGAGTTACTTCTAATTCAAGTGTAGATATAAAGACAGCTTCTTGATACCATAGTTCTGGTAGATTTTAATCTGCTATCTTCTTTGCACTAAATTGTTTATATAAATTAAGGCATAATAACTAGAGTAAGGAAATTATCATATATTAACTTTTGAAGTATAAAGAGTGATCAAGTGTACTAGCCAAAAATAATCTATACAGAGCTTCTAAAGCTGAAAATTTTATAGTAAACTCTCAAAAAGGAAAAGCATGAGATGCCTTATTTACTCTAAAGCGTGATGATGCTACTGATTTAGATGAAGATTATCCCTTAAGATACCAGTTCTTTTGTATGGAATCATTCTATCAAGAATTTCCTTTAAATTTGATGAAGAATATTAGCACTAAAAGCTTTTAATTATTTAAGTACTCCTAATTTTTCTTCTCTATATATGAAACAGTTCTTAAGATCCTATCCTAAAAATAGAGAAGCAAGAATAGATGGCAATAGCAGTTTCAAGTTACTAAGAAGTAAGACTAAACGTAACATCTGAAAACCTGCAGAGTTATATAGACAGTATCTACCAATGTCTTAACTAGCAAATAAAGTACCAAATATCCTAAAATTAGACGTCTTTGCTTACGTAGATAATTAAACAGTTCTAATATATAAAATTTAACATTGAACAAGAAGTATAAGCTAGTCTAATAACTAGGTGAAGTACCTTTAAGTATATAAATAATCATACTTTTACATAAAAATTTCTAAAATCTAAATTTGATAAATCTTGTAAATAATTCTTCTATTCTATGAAAGGAGAAAGAAATTTCTACTAAAGAAATAGAGTTACGAGACTCGAGTCTTTTCTTTTTTATGATCTGAACCGTTGAAACTCTAAAGGAGAAATAATGATAGTAAAGGAAATTTTTCTGTCTAATTATAAGCTACTCAATGATATTAAAGGATGTTTTTTAGTAATCTTTCTATTTGAAGAAACATTTCATGTGAAATAGATGATTTGAGTTATATCCGTTATTTAAATCTTTCTGTTTATTAAATATCTGAAGAGATAGATTCTATATAAGAAGAGTAATCTGAAGAAATTGAAAATCGAAGTTGAATATGTTCTATGCTATAACCAAACTTAAACACCTTTGAATGTAGTGTGCCAAATGTGAGATATTAACGAATAAAAATGAGATAACGGAACATTATGCTCAATAGTAAAAATCCAACTAGCTAACTATTATAGGTGTAAATTGTAGTTAGTCAGGACTTATTATACTCGCTTCAGTTGTATAAGTGGTAGAAGAATAAGAAAATGAGGAAAAAATGAAGATAAGCAAGATTAAGAAAATCAAATTTAGGAAGAGAGAAACGAAGAAATGTAAAATTATAAAGAATCAAACTTAGGACTGGACTTAAATGAAAAAAGAGAGGGTAATGGAAATTAGTCAAGTTATAAGTATCCAGTTCTTGCTTAATCATTAATAATCTCATGCTTTATATTTTTCAATTTATATATTTATAATTCTGCATGTAATGTCAAAGAAAAAGAAAATTTAGATAGAGTTTTATATTTTAGTTCTTTAAAGCGACCAAAACTATCCCAATGAACAATTAATGTTTTCATGATAGTTCCTTGATTAAAGATTCAATCCCAAACTCTAAAAAAAATTTCATTTTGTATATAGATTTTACTATTGCTTCGTGATGCTTTCTGGTAAACCTTATAATTGGTACTTAATAGAAAAATTATGGCTAAGATTTTAGATTTACGTTTTAGTAGGCTTAGGAATGCCTGTAAGGAAGTAGTTTGCCTAAAGATTCTAATATAGTATAGTTTAAGAAAATCTAGTAGGCTATTATTTTAACTTCTTTATTTTATTCTTAAATTCCATTTCATGCATTTTCACGTTTTTAACACTGAAGAAATTATTTTTGACTATCTTGTCTCTTTATCAGCTAGTTTTTCTATTATCTCTATTTGATTCTTTATAGTCTTTTTATTGCAATATAATGCTCAAAAAGATGCTTAGACTGCAAATGAATAAAACTATATCCTAAATATCATAAGCAGTTCATCCTCCTTAAGATGGTAATTAGATTAAGGAAGGTTAAAATGAGAAAAGGAAGTGACTTAACTATCCTAAAAGTAACTTCAACATCTATGTTATGGTTGAAGATAACCCGACTTACTTTAATAAAGACACTTTATAGCATAAATAAATAATACATAACGTGATGTTAATGAGACTTGTATACATCGGTAGACTAAAGACCAATATATGAGTAATTACTATATCAATGATGATGGGTAGATAAAGAGTAAAGCAGAAAAAGAGACAAAACAATTATTTCTTAAAAATAGTAAAAAAGAAAACTCGAAGATTAAAAAGAAATTTCAAATCAGACTGAAGACACATTAACTATTATGCAAAACTAAGAAGAAATTATCGTTCCTTCTTACTCTAGTTATTTTCCTTTAAATCTATATTCTAAAAAGGAAATTCAGAGAATCATTCAATCATTTTTATCATTACTTAAAAAATTAATGATATTAGGGCTTCTATTATCTTCTCTTTAATTTAATAGAAGAGCACTTTTAGGTTTGCAAGAAAATCCGTTTAAGTTTATTTCTTTTTTTAGTAAGTTTATTATGATTGCTGACTAAGCATTTCAGACTCTACTTATTTTGACTTAAGTTCTTTGATTACTAAAATCCAATACGGACTTTTTGATACATTGATTATCAAAATCTTGATTTTTTCTCTTAATTTATCTTCAATTTAAAAATTACTTACTAAGATACCTATAAAGTTCAAATCTCCTAACGATATGAATGTGGCTTTATAAAATATATTATTGAGTAGCTTTACACTTTCTACTTGTTCTTAAAACCAAACATATATTAATTTCTCCACTAAATTTAGAAAAATTTTAATCTTTAAATATTCCTGCTAAGCTACAAGTTCTTAAAAATTTAAACTAATTTCTTTTCTCTCTTAAGCAAGTACTTGTCATTTAATGCTTAAATATATCTTTCTTTATATCCTAACTTCAATATCTAGACTCATATTTAAATTAAATGCATATGTTAAAGATCTATTCCTTTCTATCTTTAATTAACAACCTATTAGGAAAAAGTTTATAGTTGACTAGCTAGACACTAATATATTAGCATTACCTTAAAATGTTTATATATTGCTATCTTTAGCATCTTCTATGATTTTAAGCTTTTAAATAATCCTAACTTATCTATTTCTTTCTCAACCTATTTTCAGAAATATCTAGATGTTCTATCTACTTACTAGCATTCTCATAATATTGATATAGTTTTTAGGATATGAATAATGATCTAATTAGTAGATTACTAACTAGGATAGAAGTTAGAATAATAATAATTAGAAGCTAAGTCTTATTTGTTCTAATAGCTATATCATGGTATGTAGAGTATAAATAGGAATGGCTATTGATTAACATCTTAGCAGCACTATAATTTTAATTTCTACCTTTAGAGGAAAAGCTACTTAGATATTCTTTTCTAACTAGTAGCATAAATTTACAAATATTTATTGTTATAAAGAAATAAACCAACAGACAGAAATCAATAAGATAACTAGCATTTTCTAAGTTTGGAAACAGAATGAAAATAGATTAAAAGAAAAAAGATTGATATTAAATTAAAATTAGCTATATAATAAGAACTATAAGTGATAAATATAATTAGCAATAATTAATTGAAATATAATAGATATGTATTATTATAAGTAAACTATTACAACTACTATACAAATCTTAATAATATAATAATCATAAGTAAATAGTTTAAATCTATATAAGACTAAAAGAATTAGATAAATAATAAACTAGTAAAAGGTATTTAAATTGAGAAAGATCAAATATAATAAAATATTTATTACTTAATTAAAAATTACATTATTAGATTTATCTATTCAATTGCCAATACTTGCTTTCGACATTGTATAAATATCTCAAGCGTAATAATATAATCAATAAGGAATTTAATTTGGAAAAGCAGGAAAGAGTATTGATGCTATCGAATATTTTGATATAGCTATTATAATAGACCCTAAAAAAGCAAATTTTCATTTTAATAAGGAATTGTACTTTAAAAGTTAGAAAAATACAACGAAGCTCCCTAGAGCTACAATATAGATCTCAAGCAGAATCTAATAATGCAAGTGTTCATATAATAAAGTAGTTGATCCGAAAAAATTAGGAAAAACAAATGAAACCAATGAAAGTTTTAACTAAGCTATAAAAATAAGCAATGCCAATCCAATCTACTTAAAAATAAAGGTTTTTCCCTCTAAAAATTAAGAAATTATCGTGAAGGAATGTAATTTTTCAATCAGTCATTTAACTTGATAATAAATACGCAGATGCTTATTATGATAAAGGTCTTTATCTTCAAACCAAAAATAAGAATCAAGAAGAAATATAAATTTCCATAAAGGAAACTATCTAAAAACGAATCTTAAATTTCATCGAAAAGAGTCTCAATAAAGTCCGCCAATAAAAGAAAGAAAAACAGAAAAAATGATAAAGAAGTTCTTACAGTAAAAAAATGGGAATTAAGAGGTTCGAAAATGGACAAAAGAAATTTTATTCTGATAAGAAATTCTAGAGAAATTGCAGAAAATAGTTTGTGCCAAATTGGAACAACTAATCTGATAGATATCAAAAAATGTATGTCTGCCTGAAATAACCAAAGAATAGAGTGATAAAAAAAGAAAAGTTAAGATTAAGTGAAGAGAAAATGCACAACTAAAAAGCTTACAAAATTAAACTAATAAGTATAGCATTTAAACTTAAGAATTAGGTGATTAAAATGATCTTTATAATAAAGGAAAAAATAAAGAAATTTAGATCAAGCTGTAGAAAAAGATATTCAATATAAAAAAGTAAATTCAGCTTACTAAGCAAAGTTTTGATGGCTGGAGGTAAAAGTCATTTTGTGCTGTTTTGTAAAGGAAATATTGATGAAGAAAAAAATGTAAATTTAAATCTAAATAAAAATAAAAATGTTGTATTTTAAGAAGACAGTAGTATAATATCATAAGTTAAAAATACCTCAAAGAAGAAATATATAATTTAGATTTGAAAAAAAAAGTTAAACGTTTCAATACAGACAATATTTTTAAAAGATATTAAATAAATTTTAATTGAATGTTTTTAAAAATTAAAAATAATAATAAAAAGGAGTCATCAAAGGAAATTCAAATAAAATAAAGTGTAAATATAAGAATTGTTAAAAAAATTAATGAAAAAAAACATGTTAAAACTAAAAACTGCTAGTTTTTTAAGCGAAGTTAATTTTTAAAATAAATATAAAATATGTAAAAAAATATCGAAATATTTTAAGAATAATCAAAATTGAAAAAAAGAAAATGTCAGAAAAATTAAAAAAAACTAAAAAAAAAAAAGATTATTGTAAAGATATAAAAATTAAAAAAATTAAAAGAGTTAAGGAATAAAAAATCAAATTAAAAAAAAGGGAAAAAACATGATGATTTTGCTTCGTCTTTTAAATTTAAATTTATATTTATATTTAAAAAAATCAGAATAACAATACCAAAAAAAATTTTCGCTTTTTTATAAAAATATTCTTAGTACTCAATAAGCTTTGCTTACTTCAAGCCTTAAAATATTGCAAGTTTTTTTTTTTAAGCTTTGGGTTGCTTTTCATTTATTTTAGCTTGCTCTAACTAAGCTTTATGCTTTTTTATTTAAGTAGCCTTTTTCTATTTTTTTTTAATCTTGGTTTATTTATTTCATAAGATTTCTTCTGGCTTATATTCGTTTTTTTTCCTATTTTTTTATTTTTTATCTTTGAAGTTGCAATGTTTTCTTATCTTCTTCAGCTTTTACATAATTTTATAAGTTTTGTCTTTTTTTTTTTTTCTTTTAGTGCTTTTTTTTAAGACTTTTTTGATATCGACTTTCTAACCAGCGTACTTTTTTTTCTGTTTTGTTTTCGTTTTTAGCGAAAGATATAGCAGACTCATATTCTTCTTTTCTACAATTTTTTTTTATCTTTTTTTTAATATATATTCTTTTTTATAATAAAAGTTTGTTTCTTTTTTTTCTGTAACAATCTCGTTTATATTTAAGGTATTATTTTCTTTTTAATTTTTTTAATCTTTTGATATTTTTAAATTTTGCTTTTTTCTTGATGTTTCTGATATTTTTTAGAGTTAGTTTTTCGTATTTTGATCTCTTTTTTTTTAGTTCTTTTTTTTGTTTTACTTAATCATAATTTTTTCTTTTATTTGTAAGATCTCATTTTTTTGCATATTATAATTTTAAATTAAAGTATTCTTGATTTACTTGTACTTTGAATGAGAACAGTATATGAAACTTATAATTTTTATTTTTTTACTTTCGATTTCTCTCTTAGACTCTTTATTAAATTTTTCTAAAGTTTTCGAAAGTTCTTTTTTTAAGTTTTCGTTCAGTTTTCCTTAATTTGATTCTTATGTCTACTTCAAATTATTATTATTTATTTTTCTTTATATTGTAGTCTTCGATAATAACTTTTAAATTTCGGGATTTTCATTGATTCATTTTTAGATTATTTTTTTTCATTTTTAAATTTTTTGACTTGATTTTTCTTTTTAATTTTAATTTTACAAGTATTTTTTTAGATTTGTTAATAAAGTTTTTATGTTTCCTTATTTATTTTTGTTACCATTTTTGAAATTTGCTTGTTTAAAATTTAAGATTTTGGCATTTTTTATTTATTTTATTTCAATCTTTCTATTAATTTCGTTTTAATTTTTTAATTTAGACAAACAATTTTTTCAATATAAGGTTATAAATTCTATGTTTTGTAATTTTGTATTTTTTTTGATTATTTCATTAACATTTTCTTTAAAATATTTTTATCTTGTATATTATTTTTTTTGGCTTTACTATTACTTACGATTTACTTTTTAAAGTTTATATTTAATTTATTTTTTAATTTTTTTAAACTTTTTTGTAGAAATATTAAAACTTTTTTCTTTATATTGGCTTCATTAAAATGTATTTATTTTATTAAATGAAATATAATATAAAATTATAAATGCTTTACGTTTTTCATCTAGCGTTTAACAGGTTTAAATTTTTTCCATTTTTTATTTTTAAAACGAATAAAAAAAGAAAATATTTAATATAATAGAAAAATTAATTTTAGTTTAATAAAAGATATATTCAACTTAAAGAAAAATATGCGCAGGAAAAGATTAATTTAAGATGTAAAGAAAGAAGAAAAAGTAATTTGATATAAATTTAACCTAAAGCACGGTCTTCATAAAATTTCTTTATAATCCTACTTTTAAGCTTGATGCTAATTATAAAAAAATATAAAATCAAGAAATTTGAAAGAAATCCTAAACATCCTTTAAACCTTTTTAAATAATAAAATGCACTTTTATTGTATAATCTTTGAGAGAAAAGTTTAAAAATATAAAGTTTGTATCTAAAATTAAAAAAAATCGAAATATTGAATGAAAAAACATAAAAAATTAGAATCTTAAATAAAAAGTTAGAGATACTATTGAATAATAAGTCTTTTATTTTATAATAAAAAATAAAATATATTTAATTAATGGAAAAGTTATTTTATATTCATCAAGTTAAAACTTAAAACTTCATTAATTTTTTATAAAATAATTTATGTGAAGAAATGATAGAACATTTTTTTACTCTCTTTTGCAATATCTAGACTGCTCCATAAAAAATGCTTTTTGAATAATCAGAAGTCTGTTTAAGGAGAAATGAACGTCTTAAAATAAAAATAAAAATAATCCAATATGTTAAGAAATTATTTTTAGATTTTTTATATTTGCTCCTTCTTAAATGTAATAGTTTAATAACTTCTGAATAAATGTGATAAAATTTCACTATAATTTCTTTTAATGTAAAAGAGGAAATTAATATTGATATAATTAGCATCAAAAAAATTTAAAATAGATATTAATAGAGAATAGAGCCAGGAAATGAGTCATAAAGTGTCATCAGATAACTTGAAACACTCACCCCACGAAGTAAAGACAAGAAAAAGTGTCAAGTGTGAAATACTCAAAAATCTTGGGTTTAAAAATAAAAATACTAAAACGCTAAAATTTACAGTAATGGTACTGGAAACTAAGAAAGTGAAAAAAATTTAGAACAAGATTCAAATTAATCTATTAATATAAAGTTAAAGTGCTAGTACGATTATAATTTTGAAAATTTTTAAGTTCCGATTAACTCCTAACTATGGCTTAAGAAATTTCTTTGACAGTGAATGTGATAAATTGAAACTAATTTCGATGTCAATTGTAGCAATATTATGACGAAAATTGTTACGGAAGCCTTTACGGCTTTAAAATATCAAATAAATAATATGATTATAGAGCGTGTAGCAACTAGATGGCGCCCATTTCTTTCAATATTAATATTAAAAGAAAGTTTTCTCGTGCTTCTTGTAGTCATTCTAACCATCCAATGAGTCACGTCAGCTTTATCAAATTAAAATCTGTTTATTAAAAATTATTCTCAAATCTTGAATCAAATGCTCGAGTCTTCTTGAATAAGATCAAAATAAGAATTAGTACTTAAGCCATTAGAAGGCCCGTTAGTCAAATGTACATACTGCTAGCGAGGACCTCCTGGGTAAGTTAGATTTGTTTCTTCCGAGCTTTTCCACCTTTCCCCCAGGTGATATCTAGTGCGTGAATACTCGCAATACAGTATAAACTGCAGAATACACTGCACCAGATTACATACTAGTTTTTCTGACCACAGTCGACATCCATATATTCATTAAAAAAAGTAAACTCATAATTATGATATTATAGTTTAAACTATTGCTTATACAGCTTTAGTTGGATTGTTATTTTCCGCATTTTTTTAATTTACTTCTGTAAGTTTTATTCTGGTGGCTAAGCTCACATTCTTCTATTATTCTTACTAAAAATTTAATTTTATTCAAGGCTTTTGCAAAAGTAAAAATACAAAAAAAATTTTGAAATTATATGAATTTTTGAAATAAATTTTTATTAAATTAGAAAAAAATACAATTAGTATACTAATTAAACTTAATAGTTTTCAAAATTGCTTAAGTGGTATAAATGATAAATATATCAAAATTAAGATAAAAAAATAAATAGAAAATAAGTATAAAATAATTATTAATTAATTATCTAAAATTATATAAAAAATGGAGAACAGCTGGACATTGAATGTGGACCCCGTTGTTTGCAATCAAGTAAGCGGAGATGCGTAGTTTATACTGAACACCGACATTGTTTGGAAACTTTCAGCTTCAAGGGCGAAATATTCCATTCTGATCTCATCCTTTCTTGCCTTTTTTGAGGAAAGGTAAGTATTATTTAGGTAGTATCGTAGAGAGAAACAAGAAATTATACCATTTTGTAGATTCAATAAAGTCGAAAGAAGAACCTAATTCAATTTTAATTATATTAATTTAATTTAAAATATTCTTAAAAAATAAATTATAAGTTTAAAAAGAAGTAAAAATACAAAAGGCTAAAACTTTAAAAAAATTTAAATAATTAAATTTATTAATTTATTAATTTATATTAAATATTAAGAGATTAAAAAATCTAGTAGATGTTATAAAAAAATTAAGTTGAAATTATTAATATCATCTTAAGTTACTTTTAATAATAGAAATAAGTGAGTAAAGTATGTTGATCATTATAAAAATTTCATATTTAATCTTGAATTAAAATTTTGAAATTTAAATACTCTTTTACATAATCTTTATGAAATTATTATTATTTTATGATTTAAAAATATTAGTTATACTAATTATATTAGCATAATAATATATGTCTAATTAAAAAAAATTTGCTTAACATTTTAACAGAAATTTAGCAACTTAAATTTTTTAATTTTGTTTAAATCACCATAAATATCCAAATCGTAAGAAAAACCAAAGTAAGTAAAAAATTTATATGCAGTATTAATAAAATAAATAGAATATTGTATAAAATTTTATTTATTAAGGAGGTAATTTCTTAATCACTTATATAAAAAATAATTTATTTATTTGCAAAAATAAATTCTAAGACTTTCTTTGGTTTACATATAAATATAAGGACTTATTTAAGATAATTAGGTTTACACGTTAGATTTGTATTTTTTTAATAATAATTTAATCTCAAAAAGCTAACTTTAATAGAATAATTTAGTATAATATTAAAAATGCTATAATTAAATATTGAAAAAAGGGGAATAGTACAAGCAGTTAAATTCAAGTAATTATTTTGGTTATTGTACCCTTTAATTGGTGTATGAGGCGGTGTGCTTTCTTAACTATTTTGGGAATATGAGATTTAGATAAAGAGATTTGGAGTCTAATATTTCGCAATATTTACAATGGATTGCAGATTCGATGATGACTTGGCATTATCTACAAATTAGACGTAGAAAAGATTAATTCTCAAGCATAAATTCTAGTGAGGTAATTATGTGTTGTATTTAAGGCTTTCTTGATTCCGAAATTTGGTTCTTAAGCAAAATTAAAATTTTAATATTAATTTTAATATAAAATCTATAAATTATTTTTAATTTAAATAAAATTTTATTAAAATTATTTTCTAATGCTTCAAGGGCATATTATTAATTATATCCACTTCAAGACCGAAAAATCTTTCATAAGCATTCCATCCAAAATCTTTAATCCACCTAGTGATCTATCTAAAATTAGAAATAAAATCAGATAATTCAAAGTCTTACTCTCGCTGTTCTTTAATCGTACAAAAATATTATATTTTAGCAATTATATAATCATTTGAGATTTTTATTATATTTTTTATCTATTATTAACTTTAATAGACACTTTATTCTATAAATATTAAGCTAGAATACTGGATTTCAGATTTTTTATTGACTAAAAACAAAAAACATTTAGAATTTTTATTTAAGTATCATGAAATATAATCTTTTTGCTTTTAACAAAAAGAATTAAATTATAAAAAAGCTATAATTTTTGCTCTTTTCAATTATAAACAGTTTAATTTTATTATTTTCCAGTTCGCCATTCGTAATTTTTTAGCATAATTTGCTTATTTTTACCTCAGTTAAAACAGTTATTTCATTAATGATTATAAAAAAAATTTAACAATCTTTCTTTCAGATTTCAAAATTTAGCATAACTTCCACACCAAAAGAAATAAGAAAGAAAGTTATAGAGAATTATTTAATTATATAATATAATTTAAAAGATGGTGGGAGCTGAGATTGACCTTCTTGACTAAACTTTCTGGCTAGGAAAAAGTTCCTGTCTTGTCGCTGAGAAAGTCCCTGGTCAGAGTCATTTTCTGAAGGGAACGCTGTCTTTGAGATTATCCGCTCTTGGTAGGGGCTTGAAGCCTGGCTGCTCATAGCGATGGATCTCCCTAGCATCTGTGCCTGGAGCACAACAGGATATCCCCGTTATTCCATAAAAAGAGAGAATAGGGTCGTATAACTGGAAAGGAGTTTCAGTTCCCAAAATTCTTTTAGTTAAAATTATTAATTTAATTATTTAGTATAAAATTTATCACAACACTTTAGAGTTTTCCGTTCGATTATCAATATATCTCAAACATATTATGCAAAAACTTTTTCCTATTTACGCTTTTTTTAAAGAAATTCAAAGCATTATCTTACCATATGCCCTTTACATTTGCAGTATCAGCACCTCATTATTTTTCTACAAGGAGATTAGGATTCTCATAAATTGACGTAGATATAATCATTAATTATAATAATTCGACAATAAGTTTCATTTCTAAAATCTCAAGTGAATAAAATTGCAAGTTTTGTAGAAGTGATAATAATACACATGAGTTTCTTATTCTTTGAATTTTAAGACTAGAACTAATCAAGAGAAACAGTTTGAATGCCTATGTTTTTTATCTTATCATCTTTAAGCTTCTCTTTTAAGCTACGATTTAAAGTCACATCTTTAATTATTAAAATCTTCTGAATTTCGATGAAAAATTCATTTTTTACTTAGATATTCATATTTCTGATCTCATTCTTACTTTTTAAATATCTTTAAACTAAGGTCTATCCTTCAAATCTTTTAGTTTCTTTCTGTAATCAAATGAATCCAGTTTGCCTTATCTATACTTTTCCATATCTTATTAAAACTTCTCTCTAAAGCGCTTCTGAAAAATCACATCTTCCAATATTCAAATCTTCTATCCTTCAATGAAAAAATTCAATTTTTACTTAATTATGTTTTTTCTCTGTCTTGCTTCAAATTTCTTTCTTAAGCTTTTTTTTAAGTAATATATTCGCTTATTCTAATTTCTATTTGTTGATTTATTCATTCAGCTATACTTAGTTAAGCCTGATCTCTTTCTTACTTCAGACTTCACTCTTAAGTTTTGTATTAAATTTATATCTTAAAGTATTCTTAATTTATGTCTGTCAATGAATGAATCTAGTTGATAAATAGTTAAGATTTATCATTTTTTTACTTCAGAATCACTCTTAAGCTTATTATTAAAGTCACATCTTAAAGTATTTTAAAATTCTGACTTTCGATATTTTCATTCAGTTTTTCTTAATTATGCTTTTCCTTATTCTATTTCTTACTTCTCTCATAAATTTATTATTATAATCTGATATTCAAGAATTCTGTTTGAAATTCTTGAATCATAAATGATTAATTTCTAGATTATTTTTTCAACTTAATTTTCTTATTTTTATTGCTTGCTTTTGATTTTACAAATTTTCTATCTAGATTTTTCAATACCTTTTTACATGTTTTTTTATTAAAATTTTTAAGCTTTTTTGTCATTTTTATTTTAAAATTTGATTGTTTAATATTTTATATTTTTGGCTATTATTATTTAATAATATTTTTTATTTTTTGGCTATTATTATTTAATAATATTTTTTATTTCTTGTAATTTTTTTAAATTAAAACATAATATTTTTATGCTTGGCTATTACTTAAAATTTCTTTTTTCTATGTGCTTTTTATAATTTTTTTTTATTTTTTTTTAACTTTTGTCGAAAATTTAAAGCTTAATTATTTTTGGCTGCTTTTTTTAATTTATTACATTTATTTTCTTTATTAAAATACAATATAAAATTAAAAAGGTTTTACGTTTTTCACCCAGCGTTTAACAGTTTTAAATTTTTTTAATGCTTTTTAGCGAAATATTATTTTAGACTTCACTATATTTGTTTTCCTTTAATCAAATATAAGTCATATTTAATCTCCTAAAATAATTCCTTTAAACTCTTGTCTTCAATTTAATTTTAATATAATAATCCTTTTTAATCTATTGAATATAACCTTCATATTAAAATAAATTATATGAAGAATCTTTATAATTCTGAAGATAGTAAATAGATATTTAAGCTTGTATAAGTTATATAATAAACTTAGATTAAGAATTAAAAGAATAAATATAATCAATTCATTTCCTATTAATACTTATAAATCTATCATAAAGTGTTAATCATATCTTATCTGTCTATTAATTAAGTGAGTATCAAATATCTCTACAAACTATTATATATCAATAAACCTCCAGTTTCATAATCAAAAAATTAAAGAATAATGAGCTATAAAGTTATGTCTAAATAAAAAGTAGTTTAATTAATAAAGTTATTAACCTTGCTATGTATTTAGTTATCTCTAAAATGAGGTGTAAAGTATTAATGTTACAAATAATAAAAATGATATATAAAGCTTAGGATTTAATTTATATATAAGAAACTAAGATAAAATACTTGAAATAATTTATTTAAATTTACAATATTTCCTATAAATCTAGAATATTATTTCTTCATAAACTTGAATAATAATTATAATTATTTCTATAAATCCTAAGTTTACTTAGTATATCATATATAAGTAAGAAGTATAGAGAATATATCTCTTTAAAGGTTAATGTTCCCCTCCAGATATAATTCAGATGCTTTCTCTTATTTATCTTACGTAAGTATTTAAGTTTGTACTCTAAATATTTTAAAATGTTGTATTTACTAATTAACATTTCGGAAAGTTGAAAGAAGATAAATTACTTTAGTCTAATAATATTGCTGAATTTGAATAGCTAGAGAAATCAGAAATTTGAACAAATTTCATACTTGTTAATCATAAAAGAATTTTCCAATTAAATTAATTTCGTTCTAATACTCGCAAATTTTTCTAAGAACTAGCAACTTTTTAAATAATTCTATTCTTAATCATATTCCATCTTTAGTTTATAAAAAGAAGGAAGGAAAGATATATTTAAATAGAGAAATAAAAATAAAAAATAAATAGAAATTACTCTCTAGGATTAAGATATCTATTTATAAAAAAAATGATATTAAAAAAATTTGAATATTTATCAGCAGTTAGGATACTTTTTTAACTGGTTAATTTACTTAGAAGTAATTAGCGGAACAAATGCTAATCTAAAAAAATTTAGGACTAAAAGAAAAGAACGTTCATTTAATAAGATTCAGGATATGAGAAATTAATTAACTTTTTTTTAAGTATGAAAAAGCAAAAAATATCTAAATTATACAGACATAAAAGATAAGGATCTACTAATAAAGAGAAAATATAAAGACAACAATAAAATCTAAAAAATTTCAATAAATAATTTTCAAAAGCAGATTTTATTAAACGGCATAGCTTAGAAAGAGGCAACAAAATTGAAAAATAAAGTTTGCTTTTATCGACACTAGCAAATCTTGGTAAACTATTTGACATATTTAAAAAAGTTATAAAATAAATTAATAACCAAAAGAAATGGTTATAAAAGAAGTAAGTTATAAACAAATAAAAGGAGATAAGTAAAAGACTGGATAAAAATAATGCTGAATTAAAAATATAAAAAAGGTTTGAATTTGAAATAAAATAATAATAAAATCTAAAATTTCTATAAAAATGATTGAAAAATAAAAAAGTAAAGTTTGATAAATCTATTTCATTTTTTAACTAAATATACATTAGAACTATGAAAAGCTTTAAAACTAATTTCTTTTTTAATATTCCTATAATTATTTTATAATATATATATATTAAATTTTCTTTTTTAAGGAATTTTTTAACTACTTTGATAAAATAAGCATTTTACCTGTAAAAATTTAAGTTTCTCAGTTATTTCCAAATTATCTATTAACAACTTAATACTATCAAGTAAAATCAATTTAATCTAATTTACATCTATGAAATTAAATTCCTTTTTTAACATTAATCACAAACATACCAAATTTAAAGAATGAGT
Source organism: Loxodes magnus (assembly GCA_946699065.1). NCBI lineage: Eukaryota > Ciliophora > Karyorelictea > Loxodida > Loxodidae > Loxodes > Loxodes magnus. The sequence goes on from CAMPDV010000306.1 coordinate 328,018, forward strand.
ATATATAGCAAATAATATTAGGAAATTTAAAATTAATAAGTTGCTACAAAAAGTAAAAAACAAGTATAAGCTAAATAGCTAACATAATTTATTTTAAATCAATAATCAAGTTTATTCTAATTTAGCTCTTATATTAAAGTATAGAACATTTTGCTTCTTTTAATATGTTTATTTTATAAATAAATAGGAGCGATCCTCCAACTGACATTGACTTAAGATCTGGTACCAGGAAGTATCCATGGGCGAAGAATCAAACAAGAATCTTGGTAGGAGTCAAGAAAGAAGACAAAGAATAAAGAGGCATCAAGTAACGTTATTGATGAAAGATGTCAGATACTAAGGTGGGAGCATTCCGATCAAGCCCTATAGAAAACGAGACTCACATGATAACACTGAAATTTCTTATTACTTTTGAAGTGTAAACATTCTCTTCCACGGTTTTGATGTTTCTGCTTTTTCTCTTTAAATTCTTATTAATTTTTACCTTTCTAATTTTATTTGGTAAAAATACCGGGCTATATTTTTTAACTGAGGTATAAATAATGAATGATCAGTATAATAAATTACATTTCAATCTTATAATTTTCGCAATAATCTTAAAGATGGTTATAAATCTATTAATAATTCCTTTTTCTTTTGTAAGAAATTTTAAATATTGAACATAAATCAAAATGCACATAGTATTCTAACATTATACTATTGCATTTCCAAAATTTTGGTATATGATTTAAGATGTCTAATACTATATTACAGACATTATATGAACTCCTTTCATGAACTAACTGTAATATTTAGAATTATACAAATTATTTCTCCAAATATGTATATTAAGAGAAATTGAGATGTTTATAATTAGAAAGTCGCAAAAGAAGAGTTAAAAATAAGGAAGAGATCAGATTGAAAGAATAATGAAGAACTCTTCATAATATTTTTTGTCATTAAAAGGAGATAATAATTCTGACATTTAACAAAGTTAAAAGATAGGTATATAGTTTAAATATAATTTAAGATAACACTGTATTCTGACTTTAATTAATCTTTTCAATAAATTTATTAAAATTAAAATATTTTTTAAATAATTCTATAATGAAGATAATATATAATACCCAGAAAAATTGAGAGTTGGAACAAAGGTTTTCTTATCGAAAAGATTACTCGTAATACTACTGATCGATCTTTCTAAAATTAACAACTAAGATTTAAAAGAAAAAATATTGCCAATTATCAGTAGAAAAATAACTACCTGCAAAAATTCCTAAAAAGAGGCATACATTTAATCAACTAATTAATTTAGACAAGGAATAACTCGTGTAGATTATTTTCGACTACACTGATAAAGTCGAGAATCTCGAGCATTATGTTATCAGATTATAACAAGATTTATAAGATCATGTGGACGATGAGAAGCCATACACTGAATTTGTTACAAAATAGGATATTAATAACAGATATCAAGAAATAGAATGCGATATTGCTAGACTAGATGAATAAATGGGAATAGACTTTTAAAAATATGAAAATGCCTTTTAGCAAGTTAAAGAAATTAAGCAAAGGTTAGAGAAATTAGAGAGCTAATAGCCATAAAAAATCAAGATTCAATGATAATAGAAGAACAACCCATGATTTAAGAAAAATATTTCAAAAAATGTGCTACATATGTGGTAGTCAATATCATCTTTGAAGAAGATGCTAGGGAAATAAGGAAATTAGAAAAAAGATTTGAAATGGATTGACCATGTTTTATCCTTCCTCGGATGGTTAATTATGACGTAAGAAGATAACTCCAAGACCGTTCGGAAAGCTCGGAAGTGAACTTGGGTGGAGACACCGGGGAGTCCGAGACCCTGTAAAAGGTAATACAAGGGGTTATGGATCTTTTAAGGGAACACTCCATTAACCTTAAAATTTTTAATTTAATTTAATTTATAATGAAGATAATGATTAACGTTGAGTATTTAAAGTAGCATAACTTCGCTTTCTGTTTATTCTTAAGTGTCTTTTAATTTACATAACGGGGATATTCTGTTGATTATTTCTACAATCAGGGACTACATACTCCATATCTATAGATTTAAGCTTACCAGGGCCGGATAGGCACTCAGATACTTTCTCTTCAAGATCTCGAATCCAACTAGGAATCTCCCAAAGTTTAGTGATATATTAAGACAGATCTAAATGTTACTCACGCCATTTTTTTATTAAAAGAAGTAATTTAATTAATTTCAACTAAAAAAAATTTTGGACCGGAAGCTCCTTTCCGATTGCACGACCCGATGCTCTCTTTTTATGGAATAACGGGGATATCCTGTTGTGCTCCAGGCACAGCTGCTAAGGAGCTCCATCGCGATGAGTAACCAGGCTTCAAGCCCCTACCAAGAGCGGATAATCTCAAAGACAGCGTCCCCTTCAGAAAATGACTCTGACCAGGGACTTTCTCATCGACAGGAAAGGAACTTGTTCCTAGCCATAAAACCAGAAAGTTTAGTCACGAAGGTCATTCTCAGCTCCTACCATCTTTTTAATTATTCCTCTAAGGATAATAATTTAAGTAAACCTTAACTACATAAAATTACTCCTAAGTAGATAAAGAGCTAGTAAATGGTCTGTGATGAAAAAAATCAAAAGAGTTGAATGGATAAAAATAATTATATAAAAAAGTAGAAAAAAGAAATTAAAGAATAAAGTAAAGAAATGAAAAATCTTACCTGAAAATATGACGAAGGTAATGATCATTTATGTTACTTCATATCATAGCCTCTTTGATAATATTTTACCATATTTTTTTTATTTTTTAATAATTATTGTATAAATAGTACTAAATTATCCATTATTAATTTTAATCTATTTATTCTTAAATCTAATAAATTAGAAAAAATTTATAATTTTATTTTCCTCATAAATTACAAAAAGAAAGTTATCTAAAATATTTTTAAGTATTTTGATTCATTTATAATGAATTTATTTAATTTTATGTTTATATTGCTTTCTCTTTAAATTTTATAAAATTTAACTTTATTTATACATTTTTTATTATTTATTTTATATGAAATTTTAATACTTTGAGGTTTTTTTATATTATTTTAATCTAATTAAATTTAAAATTTTTGCATATTTTAAAGGACTTCATATTTTTTTAAATCATTTTTTTTTATTTTTTTAGTACTTAATGTATTTTTTCTAATAATTAAACTCAAAAACATCATTTTTTTAAATTTATAAAAGAAAAATAAATAAAAAAATAAATTTTTATAAATTTAAAATTCTTTGCTTTTCCTTTAAATTCTTTTTAATATTTTATTTTAATACAGTTAAACGCATTCTTTTTCCTAATTTTTTAAAACTTGATTTGTATTTATTTGTTAAGATAAAATCCTAAATAAAAAGATGGAAGATTGAAATTTTTTATTTTTAATAATAAATTCTCTTAACCGAAACGAAATAAAAATAAAAAGTTTAACAAAAAACTTTAAAAAATATTTAAGAAAATTAGTTATAAAAAAATTTATAAAAAAGCTATTAAATTAATTTTAAAAATAATAATGAGAATAAATTTTTTAAATTAATTAATTAAGAATTTTTAAATCATTGCATACAGTTTTCTATATTGAAAATTTTTATCATCTTTATAAAAATATCTAAAAGCTATTAAATTAAAAAAATTATTCTTTAAAAATAAGAAAATACTAATTTTAGTAAAATAATCAATTAATTTTTTATTTTAAAAAGTTTTAAGTAAAAAATAATTGATTAAATTAATCTTTGATTTTATTGTTTTTAAAGAATAAATTTTAAATCCACTTATTTAAATAAAAAATAATAAAGTTTGGCTTAAAAAGTTTAAAATAATTTTTATTTTTGCTTCTGTTTTTGGAAAAATATATTAACTTATTATTTTTTTTTTATTAACTTTCTAAATTTAATCATCTAGTTATGAGATAATTTAGTTCTTTATCCCGTTTTAAAATGAGCAAACGTTCTTCTTTCTAATTTTCCCTAATTTTAAAAATTTTAATTAAATATATTGTATATAAATTTCCTAATATTTAATTCATCTATTATAAAAAAATTTGATATTTTCAATGTTTTTTTAATTATTTATTATTATTTATAATTAGCTAATTAGTTAATATTTACAATATATCTTTGATACTTATGAGAAAATCCTTCTTTGCTATTAGAAAAAATGTAAAAAAGTGTTAGTTAGATTATGTTTATACATATTCTATACTGTAATTTGTTTCATTTTATTTCTCTTATTAAAAATAAATTCTAAAATTTATTTTTCTGAAATAGATAAAAACCATAAAAATATCTAATTTTCAAATCCCCAAGCTTCTAAAGGAACTTCAAAAATTTATAAACAAAAGATTATGAAAAAGCAGAAAAAATAACTAAAACAATTTGTTAAGCTGTGCTTAACTTAAAGGAAGATATTAAAAAACAATAAACTGAAATCTATTATTTTAGGAGGATATTTAGAACACTTAAGACAGTTTAAGCAATCAGGTTAAGTAAAATTAAGTTTTCTTTAAATTTTTAAATGACTATTCTGCTAGATTTAGCAAATAAAAATTATCATAAGAATGTAATTATGTAGAATATTCATTAAAAAAAAATCTAAGTAACATACTGAAGCTAATGAAGTGTTTAATAAAATCTAAATAGTTAAAAGGGAGCTTTAGAAGAAAAGAAAAAAAGTTGTACCTGATCATAATGTTAAGGAAAATTCTTAAAAAATTTAAAATAATTAAATTTTTCTAGTAATTATTCGGGAAGGTCATGTATCTTATATTAAGCAAGGAAAAAGACTGAATTATTGTGAAGCAAAAGGGCAAGAATATACAAAAAAATCAAGAAGTCACTATAGAGAAAAGTTCTAAGAAATTTTAGATTTTTGAGATTCAGAACTTATAAAAAACCCCTTTTGAACATTTCTATTAATCTATTTAGTTTCATACTTTTGGGTAGTTCGGAGAGCGATAAAAGTATCTGAAAAGAGCAAATAATTTTTTCTATAATAGAATTTCTCTTATTTTTTAATTTAATTTTAAAATTTAAAATTATTAAAATAAAATCAAATATTTTATTAAAATCAAACTCAAAATATTTAAAATATTATTTTATCATAATTATTATTATTTGAAAGATTATAACTTTTAGTTCTAAAGAAAAAATGAAATTAGATTATTGGATTATTTATTCTTATCTTATAGTTTAAGTTAATAAATTAAATTATAATTTTATTCTTACAATATGATTAACTAATTACTAAATTAAATTCATAAACGTTTAAATTTTTTTAATTTATATCATAAAAGTTTATTAAATTTAAATTTTTAGAAATTTCTATATTTAAGTTTATTATTTATGTTTTTTAACTTTTTCTTTTCTTATTTAAAAAAATTGTTACATACTCTTTTTTTATTTTTTTATTATACTATCAATTTGCAAAATTTAATTTTTATATTTTCAATTAAAAAAAATTTTAAAGCCGAAATTAAGAAAAAATTACATTAAAGTTACCTCATTATTGCTTTTTTTAAAGATTTATAATAACTAAAGCAAGATATATTAGTGAAGATACATCAAAATCAGTATTTTCTAAGTTGCTAGAATGTGTTAAAACATTAAGCACTTTTATTTGAATACAAACAAGTCGCAATTTCATAAAAAATATAACAATAAGAAAAATTGGAATAAAAATGTATTTATTTATCTGAGAATATATACAGAGAAATTTAGCTTATACATTTAATATTTTAAATCTAAATTAATTGAGGATTAAATATACATTTATCAATTAAAATATTTTTTTAATTCTGAACTTATTTTAAATAAAATATTTTTAGTCAATAAATTCTTTTGATTTCCAATAATTATATTGAAATTAAAAATTTACTAAGATAATTACAAGAAAAATAAAAATGTTGTTTTGATCTAAAAGATTTTAGTATAATGATAAAAATCTTAGGTGGCTAGTCAATGAATAAAGAAATCAAGTAAACTAGAGTAAAATTAATGGATGTCAACATTATTAAATATTAAAACTAAAAAATTAAAGACGCTTTTCTTTTATTTTTCACGCTGAAATATTTATCATTGTAATTTTATTTCTACTACTTTAAACCTTATTTTAGCGAAAAATAAATTATAAATAAAAAATTTAAATTACAAAAATGTAAATATAAGAAAATATAAAAATATTGAAATAATATGCATTTCAATAATTGATTAAACGCTTATAAATATATTATAAATAACTGTTAAAAGCATATAATTGAAAATTATTTAAATTTAGTCTCTTTATATTTAAAATATTTATTTTTATTTAAAATAGTATTAAGTTAATTAAATAGTGTACTATAATCAAAATATTTAAAAATATTAAGTTAAACTTGTTTCCAAACTTTTATAAATTTTTAAAGCAAGCAAAACAAATATAATGCTTATTAACAAATGAATAATAGTTTATTTAATAAATGCCTTAGTAATATTATTATTATTTTTAAATATTATTTTGATAACTTACTTTCTGAAAAAAATGATAGTAAACTTCAAGAAATGCCTTTTTATAATTAACTAAAAGTATTAGAGAAAGCAAGAAGTGTTAATTTTTTATCACATGATGTCTTCAAAAATCAACTACAATAATTTATAAATTTTGGAAAGGAAAAAGAAGTTACCCTTGAAATTCGGCTGAGAAGTCAATGAAGAAATAGGGAATAGACAGGTACAGGCAGTACGAGAATTGAACTTTGGAGGGAGTGAGTGAAAATTGCTCAACATATGTTGATTATTGTCAATTTTTAGGAAATTGTATGCTCAAGATTTTGAATAAAAAACTCATTCTGATACTGGAGTAATAATTTGAATAAAATGGATAGAGGCTGATGACCTAAGGAAGATAAAGGGATAAATTTTGAACCATCTAATACGCCTAGAGTAAATACCTAATTAGAAGAGCAAGATTAAAATCTGGAAAACTTAAAACTCTTTAATATAAGACAGTAAGAACGAAAGTTAGCTGCTGACAAAATGGAAATAGAGCAAAAATAATTCTTAGCCATCGATAGAAAGTAACTAAACAAACTAATTAAAATTCTATTACTGAAGAAGTCACTATCACCTTTACAGCAATTACAAAAAATTTAAACAGAAATAAAGAATTTAATGAAGCAAATACTACTGAAAAAAGAACAAGGAAGAAAAAAAGCATGATTTCTGTAAAAGAAAAAACTTAAATAAATGAACTGAATGTTCTGCACGCAGGCTGGAGCATTACACAAGAGAAAAAAATCAATCTTAAGAAAGGAGGATGCAGTGAAGCAAGAAGGATGTGGAAAGAAAATCTGAAGAAATTAGAGCACCCTGTTTCGAAAATATATATCAAGAACTTAATATTAAACAGCAAGGTACATGAAATACTACTATCCAGATGGAGTTGAAATCTCTTAATAAAGGAAAATATTAATTGCTATTATTATTATTATTATAAATAACATTTTATTTTCAAGCAAAATAATCAAAAATTAGAATTATATTTTTTCCTATCTTTAAAGTTTTTTATTTATAATATTTTTGAAAATTAATTAAAAAAATATTTCAATAGCATTTAAAATTTAAGTTTATATATATAAAAGTTAGATTAAAAATTGATATCTTCAGAGATATTTCGACCTCTTTCCCACCTACCTCTAGAGTTATCCAGTTGCTTAATAAAATTTAATGATTTAAAAAATTGTTATTAATCTTTGTATTATTCTTTTATAATCTCTGTTTTTATCTTCAGTTTAATCTTTTTTCCCTAAGATTATTTTAGTATATTATTTATAATTTTCTTGCTATTTCTTTACATTCTTTCAGTATTATTTCTTAAATATTAATTGTATCTTATTACTTTTTTTACATTTAAAATGTTTCGCTAGAAACTTTTAAATCTTTTGCAGAGATACTTCTATGAATTGCGAAAGAATTTTTACTATCTTAGTTTTATGTTTTCGATCTTTATATCCTCTACTTGCACTTTGTAATTTATTTAATCTTTTCTTTCAATTTAGTATAAAATTTATTGCGCTTTTATACTATATAATATTTTCCATCCTATTATTTTATTTTAACCATATTTGATAGATTAAAGATTTTGACTTTATTGCGTAGTTCAAAGGTAGTTAAATTTTCTCTCTTGTGACATTAATCTTAAATAATTTTATTTTTGTTTCTATTAATTTATGTAATGCTTTCAGAAACTCTTAACTAGAAAATCACAACATATTTATTAAGTTGTAGTAAATTAAGAACTCTTAATATAATACTGACTTAATCTAGTTTTAGGCTTTACTTCAGAGGTTGTAGATGTAATTTGACGCATAATTTTCCAGTTAATTTTTTCACTTTTCTTAATTATTAAGATGTATTTTACTTTATTTTCTTTTGAATTTTATACAAATGCTTCTTGTAAATTTTTTATATTTTTTTAAATCAAAATCAATATATAATTTTATTTCTTTTTAAACAAAAATAATATTAAAATATCATAATTTAATTTATTTAATTTTCTAACTCTATCATCCATTTTCCAATATCTTAAAATTATCCGACTTTAGAAAAGTATATCTTTAATTAAAAACATTAAAAGATGTGAATTTTAATTTAAAATTGATATAATTGAAAAGATGGTGGGATCTGAGAATGACCTTCGTGATTAAACTTTCTGGTTTTATGGCTAGGAACAAGTTCCTTTCCTGTCGCTGAGAAAGTCCCTGGTCAAAGTCATTTTCTGAAGGGAACATTGTCTTTGAGATTATCCTCTCTTGGTAGGGTCTTGAAGCCTGGCTGCTCATAGCGATGGAGCTCCCTAGCAGCTGTGCCTGGAGCACGACAGGATATCCCCGTTATTCCATAAAAAGAGAGCGTCGGATCGTGCAATCGGAAAGGAGTTTCCGGTCCAAAAACTTTTTTAGTTGAAATTAATTAAAAAAATCTTAATTATTCTTAATTTTCTTATTTTAATAACTATAACTTTAAAGATTATTTCTAGAATATAATATTTTAATATTTGCTACATATTTATTATTCTAGTATTAGTTGCAATTAATTATGAACATTTAAAACTTTTATTAGTTAAATATGATTTAATATTAGAATTGATTGCATATATGGGATATATTAATAATAAATAGAATTATAAATAGGTTAATGGCTAAAAATAGTATTTATTTTATAATTAAGTTATTTTATAAAACATAATAATAATATTAATTTTAAGTTTTCCGTTTTAGGGATTTCCAACCCCGTCAGGAATACAGCAGTTCATGCTCCATGCTGTTAAATATAAAAGTTCGGGTCGCCTAATTTTAGCGAGATTGGAACTCGGATTTTTCCAGGTTTTCTCTCCTTTAACTTGCCTTGGTTCCATCTTGATCTTGTATATTGTACCATCCGGGTTGCAATACATTCTTTTCATCCTTGCTTCTTCTTTTTTCTTCTTTTGTTGTTCTTTTATCCAATAGTTTCTTTATTTCTATTAGAATTTCTAACACTTCCGATAAAAATGTCATACACTTCCACAGCAGAAACATTTTTTTTTATTTTGAATTATTTTCCTTGATTTGTTTGCTCTTTCTAGGCTTCGATTTCTATTTGTATAGCTTCAGTTTCGCTTTACTCTTTCTTAAAAGTTTACAATTTCTCTTCTATTTTTCCGAGTCTGTTATCCAGTTCAGTCTGTTTCTAAAGCTAATTTTACGGATTCGTTAGTCTGACTTTGTGAGATATTCCAAAAGGCGTTAAGATCTCTTTCCTAGGACATAAGTCTTTACTCAATTCCTTCTGCTAGGTCTAGCTTTGCCATCAGCATATCATTGTCCTTCTTCAATCTCTTGACCTCTTCCTGGAGGTTCAGTACCACTTTGATAAGTTACTCCATGCTCATCTGGCCAGAAGGGTTGAACTCTGATACCTCCTGGTGGAAAACAGACTTCATCTGTTTCCTCGGTTTCTCACTTGCGGTTGGGGTTTCTAAGTGTATATTCTTCAAGGTTGGCTTTCGTTCATTTTGTTAGATTCCAGGTTGCTAGTTCAGTGTTGGTTAAGGTTGTGATAGAGAAGATTGTTAAGATTATTAAGACTTGGTTTCTTGCTTCCTACCTTCCTTTTTGGTTTAGGAAGAGGTGGTGTAGAAGCCTGACTTGAAACCTTCAACCATTTTTTTTATTTTTATAAAGCATTTACAACTATTTTACATTATGTAATCAACTAAAATGTAAGTAGTATGCCATTATTGCAACTAGTAAGTATTCCATAATCAACTTTAATATATCAAATTACCATGATCCAATATTTTGTGCTCTATGTGCAAAAAAGCCCAAAATATTTAATCTAATTAATTTACTTGCTAGAAATGTAATTAAGTTCACTGGTTAGATTAATAAATTCAATCTATATAATAAAAGAAAATAAAAGATAAAGTTTAATTATAGTAGCTTTAAGAGGAGGAAAAGTAGGAAACACTAGAATAAATAATAGAAACAGAAAGAAATAAACTATAAGTAAAGGAAGCATTCTAATAGCCTTGATAGAATAAATATTTATAAGACTTGGTTTTCTAATTTTTAGATTTAAGAGAAATATGTGCTTTATAGTAAGTCAACAAGTATTTCTACCGTTTTTACTACTAGCTAAAAAAATAGAAATAATGAAGATATATGATGATGCTTGTCTTACTAAAAATAAAATAAAATAAAGTCTAAAATAACTTGCATATAATAATATAAAAAGTGTTTAAATAGATGATAATGACTTATCTATAAGAGCATGTTAAGAGATTAAGACAAAACTAGATGAAATTGTTTGAATAAAGTAATAAAATAAACCAAGCAACTGCTTAATTAATATACAGGAAATGTAAATGTAAAATTGACCTAAGTAAAATGTTTCTCTTCCTGATTTTTAGAACTTTAGATCTTTAAAATAATTATTCTTGCTTTTTATAAGTTTAGAAGACTAAGAATTAATCTCCTTTCAAACTTAATTAATTTAGAATAATTAAAACTATGCTAAATTTCTGGAATAACTGAAGCTTTTTTAGTAAATTATTGCTTAAGTATAGATTTAAAAATATTACGAATTGATAGTAAATAGTTAAATTCAGAGCAAGTAAAGATTTACTTAAAATAGAAAGGATTTTTACTTTAAGAAATGCTAATTAACTGAAATTAAGATATTGACTAGTTTTTATATTTTTATCCTAATTTGAAAAGACTTAACTTCAATTGAAAATAAAACTTAGATGACTAAATTTTAGGAAAATATAGATGAGATAGCACAGAAGAGATGTAAGTTTGGCTTTAAAATATCCAGCAATTCAATAAGTTTCTAATGCTTTAGTTCGCTTAGTTAAAAGTTTTAGAAATAATAAGTTTACAATATTTTAACGATAGTGATTTCTGTACTTTAATCTAACAAATTTCTAACTTAAAATATCTTAAATGAATCAAAATTAATGTATTTTAGATAAGCATAGAATAATAGTCAAATGCTTTAACTTAATTAAGGGAATAAAACCAAATCGAAACTATTTCACCTAATTTGAACAATACAAATTTAGAAATAATAACCTTATATAATTGCTCCTAACTTAGAATAGAAAACTTGTGACTTTTACTAATAAAATCCTAATAAATATAAGAGTTTAATTGCTTTTAAAATAGTTTATATCACAAATTTAGAACCAAACATCGAAAATTTGAGAATAAAATTTTGAAATACAAATGCATTTAAATAAGTAAAATTTTAATAATTTATAAAGCTTTAATCTATAACTATTGATAACTGTTAGTGATTCAAAGACTTAATTTTATAATTATTAATAGAAAATTCTCCTAATTTAGAGCAATTAAATTTAAGAAAATTGTAATAAATAAAGGACCCAACTATTAAAGAAATAGGAATTTACAGTTAACATATTAAAAAAATAGAGTTGTAAAGTGTGAATTTAATTACTGAAGAAACTTTATGCTTTTTATTTTAAAATTTCAATACATTAAGAGAAATTTTCCTTTCAAATATTTCAAATATAAAAACTTAAATGCTTTAGATAGTAAACAATTAAGTTAAGAGCTTATCTCTTGTTGACTGTTCTTTTTAAAGGCAAAATTGAATATAAGAAATAGCAAATTTATAATCATTAGTATATCTAAATCTTCAAAATTGCTACATTTGCAATAAAGATTTGCTTTGAATCATTAGAAATTTTAAAAATATAGAAAATTTGAATTTGAGTAATAATTAATCTTTGTCGTTTGATGGATTTCTGCTGAAAGACGAAAAAGTTATATTTAATCCGTTCTGAACAAAATTAAGATTCTTGGATATAAATGATTGCGCTTTATTGAAAGTAGAATTGGCTATTTTTTTAAAAGGTTTATTTAAGAAGATTAAAATAAAAATAAGCGACCAGAATTTAGCAAGATTTTATGGAAATTTAGATTTTGAGTTAAAATTTAAATCGCTTTGAAAAACTTAATTCATTTGTTAAAAAAGATTTAATTATAAAATAATTTTAAACTTAATCATAAAAAAAGTAAAAATTAGAATTTTTTGATTACTTTAAGCGAAATTACTTATAAAAATTTAGCATGTTTTTTATATTAAATTATTTCCTTTAAAAAATACATTGTAATAAAATTCTGAGATTTAAATTAATTAACATTATAAATATTACAATTTGAAATTAATTAATAATACGATTATTCGTTTTAACCTATTTATATTAATTTTTTTTATTTTTTATCAAATACATTTTTATCTATTTATGTTAATTTAAGTTTTGAAAATCAAATTAAAAATTTAAATTATTCAAGTTATAAAAAAAATTGGTACTATTTAATTATAATCTCTTTAATTTTAAAAGCAAAATAGTTGAATCAAATATTTTAAATTATAAATTAATAATTAAATTTTTAGTCATAAAATTTAAATTAATACTTTTAGTTTCATTTGAAAAAATAAATTTTTAATTAACTAAAAGAAATAAAATATATTATCTTTATTAGAAAAATAGTTTTTAATTATTTTTACAGATTATGCTTTTATAAATATTATTTAAATTTAGTTTATTTTTTCTCTTAACAATTTTAAAATTTCCTTCTTTTCATTTACAATTTATTAGTTTTTTAAATTAATCTTTTTTAGTATGAATAAGATAATAAGTCAATATTTAATAGAATGGTATGAACAAAGTTATGAAAATCTGATTTTGATTCTAAACTTTTGGGTTCAAAATCTTAAAGGGAATGCAACTGGAGAATTTCCAATTTTGCCGATTCTTGAATTCTATGGTTATGAAGAAACCATTAATTACTCATAGCGATCAACGACAGCATTAAGTGATCATCAATATATCTATTAGGAGACTTTTCTAAGTAGTTGCTCGATAAGAGTTGCGCTTTTCCAATACATCCCTCGGAAATATTTAATCAATAAGATATTAATCCATATAAGAAGCATCAAATATAAAATATAAGTAGAAGCACTGTTAATTTATCTCTTTTTTCAGTAAAAATTTAAGCTATTATAAATTTTAAAATTTAGTTCTTAAATAAAAAGGTTCTAATTTTAATTTGCCATAATCTTCTTTTTTAACTTTGGAAAAGAAAATAACATGATACCAAATGAAATTATCTTAGAATTAGAAGATTTAAACTAAATTGAGAAATTATTAATTGCTTGAAGCGATTCGTAATGCAAATAATTTTTTAGTATATTTAGTCTAATAAAATAATAGGCAAATTTTAACAATTAATGAAGATTTATTTACCTTATCAAAAATATTGCCACGTAATTTAGACGAAATAGAAATTTATAAATTATTGCAGGAAAAGATTAATAAGCTTATAAAATAGATATTAGGTGATAAAAATTAGAATAATGTAGCTATTAATGAATAAAAAGAATAAATCATTTTAAAATTGCGTTTTTAACTAGTACTTTATAAACTTTTTAAAAATTAATAGTTAGTCATTATTAGATTAATACATTTTTTTTGAATGAATAATAAGATTATGGCAAAATTTAATAATTAATAAATAAATATTATGATTTTTAAGAGCAAAAAGAAGAAATTAAAATATTAAACATTCAAAAAAATTAAATAGATTTAGAATTTTATTGAAATTAAAAGGCTAAATATAGTTAATTGAAATAAAAAAATAAGTTTAGATAAAAGAAATGAATCAATTTAAAATATTAACTAAATAAAAGAAAAAATTGAGAAAATTTAAGAATAAAAAAAATAACAAAGCTTATAAAATATTATATATAAAATGGATTTCGGCCGCGTCAAACAAACTAGTAGGTAATCTGGTGCAGTGTATACTGCATTGCGAGTAATCTTGAACTAGATGCTACCACGGGGAAGGGTGGATAAGCTCCGTTGAGATATACCTAACTTACCCCGAGGGTTTTCTCAAGCAGTATGAAAGTTTGACTGACGGGCCTTCTAATTACCGACTTAATAACTAATTCTTATCTGGACCTTATTCAAGAAGATTGAAGCATTTGACCCAAGATTTAAGAATAATTTTTAATAAGAAGATTCCCCATTCGGAGAAGCTGACATGACTCTTCGAGACTCTAGAATTTTAAATAGAAACATGAGAACATTTTCTTAATATTAAATATTAATATTGAAAGAGCTGCGCACCAATGAGGCGCTACGCGATTTATAATAATTTTTATTTATTTATTTATTATTTGTTTTAACAGAAATAAAAAATAAAATTTATTAAAATTTAGTGCACACCATTATGAAATAATAAACTCATAAAGAAAAGGTATAAATTTTGATTTATTTGCAGTTAAAACAACGATTTTTAATTAAGTTGGATTTAAAAATTTATAAAAGATAAAATAAAGTTTTTATCAAGAACAATTAAATTTTAAAAATTAATAAGAAATGTTTTCAATATAAAATATAGCAACAATATTATTTCCTTTTCCATAAGTTTAACCCGATTAGTTAAAATAGATTAATTGATTATTTGGAGGCATTTAATAATTTGATTTCGAAATAATAAAAATAGTATTAGGATTAAATTAGCTAAAATTATAGATTTTTGTAATTTGTTTTTTATTTTAAACATAACTGATCGAAAAACATTTGAGCTTATATGTTAAAACATAATAATGAAATTTTACATTGGAATAACTTAAGTAATTATTAAAATAAGATTTCCAAAAATATGAAATTTATAAAAATAAAATTTTAGGAAGTAAAAATTTCTGAAAAGCGAAAAATATGGAACTATTGTAAAAGGAACTGCAACTTGATTGATTACATTGACATATGCTAAATGTTGCATTTTGATTTGAAAATATTTGTAGTTTAAATAAAATTTAATAAGAATTACAAAAATAAAGATTTGAATTAAATAATCCGCATTTAGTAGTTATTTTGATACTTTAGTATAATTAATTTTAAACACCTTAATGGTTTGAAATAGATTGATTTAAATTTGAAGAATAGAATGCCAGAACATATTCATTTATTAATAAAATTAAGCTTAGATAGACTAAATATGTTATTTAAGGAAAATTAGAATAATTCGAAATAAATAAAAACATTTGAGTAAAGAAGAAAACGAACATATTAATGATTTAAAAGAATTAATAAATAAAAGTTGAATAGCTAAATTTAAGCTATAAACATTATATTTTATTCTGAAGTACCAATTAAAAAATCAGTAAAGTAGTAAAAAATAAATCTATAGATCAATTTAATAAAGCTTAAAATAGAGATTTATTTGATATTTTATAATTTGAAACATAAATGCAATGATAAACGTTTATTAAGAAGAAAAATAAAAATGAAGAGTTCCATTCTAAAATAATAAAAAAACTGAATTTAAATAAATACAAATAAAAACAATAGTAGCAAATATAATATATATTTATAGCAAAAAGTAATTAAAAAATATATTACCTTTACTGTAATTTTGAAGAACTAATTGTTTAATTAATTTTATAAGAAAATTAAATAGAATAATATTTATTTAAGTTTAATAAAGAAAAAGAAGCATGGCAATAGTTATTTACTAATATTTAATTAACACTTGTAATTAACTAGAGTGAGTAAAATGATTATATTATTCCAGAAATAATGCGAAATTTAGATAAAAGAACTGGATGTTCTCACTAAATAATAAAATTGAGAAAGCATAAAATAAATTAATTAAAAAAAATTAAGAAAATACTTGAGATTTAACAATAATTAAACTACAAATGATTATAATTAAATTGATAATAATTCTTTAAATAAAACAATTATATTATGATTAAAGAATGTAATATATACCAACTTAATATTCTAAAAAATTTACAAGTTTAGAACAAATGTTACGAGTTTAGCTCAAACTTTTAAATAAAAATTAGTATAAAGAAAAAAAAATGTAGATAATAGTGTTACCTATGCCATATATTTAAGAAAATAATAATGACTAACATACTAAAAGTTGAATAGCTTAAAGATATCTGTTAGCTTGAAAACTAAAGTTTATATGAAAATAATAATTTAACTAAAGAATAAAAATATATGAAGCTAAATAGTAAGTATTTTTAAAAATTTAAGTTCAATTATCCATATCTATTTAAACATAATACTAAAATTTTGATTTGAAACTATTAAAATAAATAAATGAGTAAAAACATAATATGATTACGAAAAAAATGTTTAAAAAATAAAATTTAAAAATAGAAAAATAAATAATAAAAATTAACTTAAAGTAGAAGACATTATAAAATTATAAAAACTCATAATATATTTAAAAATGCATATAATGTAAGATATTATTATCTGCTGGTACTGGAAAATATTTTTTAATTAAATAATTAGAATAATTTTTAATGAACTAATGTGCAATAACTGGTGAAGCTTCAAAAGCAATTGACGGAGTTACTGTATATTCTTTACTTAATCTAACTTGTAAATTTAAAGATTTAACATAAAAAGTAATTAAGAAAAATAAAATTAATTATAAAATATAAACTGAATAAGTATAGATGAAATAAGCAAGCTCAGTAATAATTATTTTAAATTGAAAAAAGACTATAATAAATAAATGAAATATTGAGGCTTTAATATAATTTTTGTATGAGTTTTTGCTCAGTTACAGTTAAAGGTAAGATTCTCAATAAATTTAAAAAAGCAAAAAGATATAGAAGGATTAATTTAAAATACTGTAGTATTTCTAGAATAATAACTGCGATAATTAAATTTTTATAACAAATTTTAACAAGAAATGGATAAAGAATTATATAATTATTTATAAGTTTTTAGCAAATACTTAGATTTTAAAATTAAACTTTGTTTTTTTAGAAAGAAAACATAATCTCATAATTTAAACATTTTATAAAGTTTAAATAAGCCTTGTATCGAAGATAAAGCCCAAGAATTATTAAAATATAAGGACTTGAAAAAATATTTAAAGTATTAATGCTTGAATTATGTTAACTGAAAATTTAATTACTAAATCTGGATTAATAAATAGAGCCACATGTTTCAGAAGAGATATTTCTGATGGGATAAAGATTAGTTTTAACATTAATTAATGTCTATGAATTGAAAGGCAACTAAAATAATTAACTAAATTTAAAAAAGAAAAAATGTAATAATTTGGTACACATATTTTCTGTAAAACATAGCTTTACACTCGATGACATTTAGGATTATAGAAATTTCCTTTAATATTATGCATAAACTATTCATGAATTTTAAGGAACTACCATTGAAAAGTTTGATTGATATTGGAAATACATTACAGGCTAAAAGCTTTTAAAGAATTTACATTTAAAAGACTTTTAAATATAAAACGAAAAACTTTGATTAGAGAATTTAAATTAATTAAGAAATCAATATTTGAAATTAAAAAATAACTTTATAGAAATAATTCAATAATTAAAAATTTAAGAATATTAAAACTTTCAAAATTGTCATTTTTTCTATAATTATGGAATACATAGTCTAATGATCAATTAGTAAAATAGGCAAGTTAATATGAAAAAACTACATTAACAAAATGAAGATGATTGCTTTTTAATCAAAAAAGAGTTAAAAAATGAACTAATAAATTTAGAAAATATTTAAATTAAAAAAAGAAATAAAAGAAGATCAAAAAGACTTTAACTAAAGCCAATAAAAATTAAGATAAAGTTTCTTAAAAAATAATCCTAAAATTTGAGTATAGAATCTGAAACCGTATAAGAATAATGTCTTTAAAATAACAAATATTTAAAAAGATAAAAATCTAAATAAAAAAGAATGTCACGATGTTAATAAAAATTATGAAAATCATTCAAAATAATATAATAAAATAAAGAAAAAAATAAACTAACAATAATAATAGTAACTAGAAAGTCCAGAAAATTAATTTATAAGATTTTATAATCCAAATTCTTGATGCTGATTAAATTCGTTTTTCGCAATTCTATACAAATTAGATAAATTTAAAGCTGATTCTTAAAATATTAAAATATAAATTAGTCAGAAATTTTTAAATGTAGAATGCTTTAAATTAGAAAATGTAAAGGAGCGATTCTTAGTTAAAATAATGAATATGTGATAATTGCTAAGTATTCAAGAATAATAATAAGATTAATAAGAAGCAATTTTTTTATCTTTAAATAATTAAGTTTGTTTTTTAAAGAGACGATAAACTTATTTTTAAAATATTAAAATATTTAATAAATGCTAGAAATAATAGCTAATATAATTAAGATTGTGAAAATTATAAAAAAGAAATAAATAGTCCTATGATTGATTTGCATTACTTTAAATACTATTTAATAAGTAACTAAAGCTAAAATATTATATTTTCTTCTTATTTTTTACATTTACCAACAATAGAGTATATTTGCGAAAAGAATATACATAAAGTAACTTTAAAAAATTTAATCGATTTTGAATAATAAGTTTAGGATTTGAAGAGTGATTAAAATTTAAAATGTGATAATTTAAAGCATAACTAATAAACTAATAAGGTCAAGCAACAAAATTATTATAAGTAGTATATATTATAATAGCTATTTATAGAACAAAATAAATAGAGTAAAATTAATAAAAATTAAAAACCAAATTTATAATATAAATAATTTCTTGATTTAACAAACTTAATATAACGAGATTAAAGTTAAGTATCGATTTAACAAAATATATACAAACTGAAAGCAACAGTTTATCATGAAGGTGAAACTTTAGAGTAGGACTATTCTTAAATTAACGGTTGAAATAATTTTTATTTTAAAATAAATGATCGCCATAAAATTAAAAAGGTAAATTTCGAAGAAATGACATAAGTAGTAGTATTAATTTATGAAAAATCTCAATATATTTCATAAAATTGCATAAATTTTAAAAAATTAACGTAAATAGTAAAATAATAACAAGAAATTTAAAAAGAAAATTATAGAAACCATCAAATTAAATTCTAAAAAAAGCTAAAATAAATAAGCTTGTAATTATTCAGATTTACTTTGAGTAAATCAAAGACGAAAAAAAATTAAACTTTGTAATTATTTTAAAAAATTTAATTTACATTTGAAAAAAAAATTATTTCTAATTTAAGTAAATAACAATTTTGATTTTCGAAAATAACTATTCTATCTTAAAATTAAGCTTAAGTAGAAATTTTTTATATATAAATAAAATTTATATTTACTAGCAAAAGTTTTTAAGCTTTTATTAAAAAACATTATTTGTCTCAAATGCTTAAAATTTTGTTTAAATTAAAAAAATCCTAATAAAAGCTTTTTTTAATTAAATTTTCTTTATAAACTTAAAATTAAAGGGCAGTAATCAATATACTTGATTTAATTTTAAAACCCTTAGTTATGTAGCAAATCAAGTGTATATTATACTCGAAGTGATAACTTTGATAAATAAAATAAATTTTACACGAAAAAGTTTTCATATTTATTACAAAAAATTTTGAATTTTAAATTAAATAGATAATTTATTTGTTGTTTTATTTTTTTAAAAGATATTCATTTGATTGTAACGACAAACATTATTCATGCAAATTAAAATTTTTGCTTATTTTCTATTATATTACTTATTGAATTTCAAAATCGTCTTTAAATTTTGTTGATTTTGCTGATTTTAAAAATTAACTTAGAAAAAATTTATTTTTTGGCTTTACTTTTTTTAGTTTTTTAAAATGTTTTTTTAGATTTATTCCAACTGGTCGTTTATGATCTTTTTTTTGTATATCAAATTTTCTACAATCTATAAATTTAGTTGAATAAAGAGGTCTGAGTCTTAAGAATAATCTTTAGAGTTTGTTTCTTATTTATTTATTTATTTATTTATTTATTTATTTATTTATTTATTTATTTATTTTTTTATTTATTTATTTATTTATTTATTTATTTATTTATTTATTTATTTATTTATTTATTTATTTATTTTTTTATTTATTTATTTATTTATTTATTTATTTATTTATTTATTTATTTATTTATTTTTTTATTTATTTATTTATTTATTTATTTATTTATTTATTTAATCTTAATATAATTGAAAGTTATAAAATAATAGAAGTTTAGCAAGAAAAAATGAAAAGATTTCTATTAAAAGTGAAGAAGAAAAATAGTTTATCTTAGTCCCTAGTATGATAACAAAGTTCCACGGCAGCTCAAATCTTTTATCTTCTTCATCAAAATCTTATTCTATTAATCTAATAAATCGGATGCTTATAAAAATTAATCCTAACTTGTTTTTTTCTATGAATTTCATAAATTTAGTTTTAGTTTTTCATCTTTTTTTATTTCGTTAAGATTTTTGATTATTTTCAAATTTGTTAAAACTTTATAATTTTTTTTCTTCTATCTTATCTTCTTAATTTTAATTTCCTATATCTATTTAAATAGTTGCATTTTCAGAATTATTAATAATTTCCAATATGCTTTACATTTCTTTTGCTATTCGGTTATGTCGTCTTTAAAAAATTTTATTTTTTCTTTTTAAAAATTCTGTAAATAATTGATGACTCATATGAGGTCTTGCTTAGATTCAAGTGCTTAAAAAATTTACCTTAAAATTCATATGTTCTTTCTTTGCTAACATGCAATTAGCATCAAAATTAAAGTTCTAAAAGTTTTACATTAATCAAACTTATCTTTTAATTAATAAATGTTTTATATAATTTTTTAATTCTCTCTCTATATATTTATGATCAAATAAATCTTTAAAATATTAAAGCATATAGCTCACAGTTCTCTTTTTAATTTTTAATTTGTTTTTAGAAATTTCTATTATTCTACTATTGTATTTTTAACTTAGTAAAAAATAGTGACTCCGCTTTTAGTCAAATCTAAATTTGAAATCTCTTTATAAACTTTATTTTAAAAAATTTCTTTCACAAATTCGTTAAAGGTCTAAAATTATTGCTATTTTCACAGCTTGCTTTCTAAAAGTTACTCATGAATAATTTTTGATGTTGTTAGATATCTAAAAACTCTGTCTGCTATTCCAATAAACTTTTCGTTAGTCCATACATTATTGAGTAAAATGCATCTTGAAATGGCTTTATTTATTTAAGAAGGATCTATCTAACATATTAAACTTTTTTCATTCCAAACATCAGTATTTAGTAAGTTAAAATAAAAATATCAATTTTTTGCGATTTCTTATATTTTTATTTCGTTTGCTTTATTCAATTAACTCTTTATTTCCTTTAAATTTTAACCTTTTTAAATTCATTTAAATTTAACGTAAATTAAAGTTAGGTTTTTCTAAAAAGCCATCTTACATCTACTTTTCAACAAACTCATTTTATAATTTACTTCCGATGCGATATTCTTGAAGGTTTTGTATAACTTTAAGACCTACTTTTAACTTTTTATTAAATTTTGTCGATTTTCTTTATTAAAAGAGACATTTTTTAGTTTGAAGTGCTTTATCCTTGAAAATTATATAACTTAATATCCATTAATGCATTAATATTTACCAATATCTTAAATTCGCTAAAGCAATTTTTTCTATAATTGTAGTATTTCTTCATATCAAATAGAGCATTTTTTATAATGTATAAAGCCTGCTATTTTAGCACTTTTTATTTACTATCAAGATTATCCTATACTAAAGTGGTTATAATTAATAGTCGAAATTTGATTCTACCATGATTTCTATGATTCTTGGAATTTCTTTACTTATTTAAGCTCTTTTCTATCAGCATAAAAATTTCTTAATTATAATTAAAATAAATTTTTATTAAATGCTAAATATTATAAATAATTGTAACTAGCTATTTTAACCTAATAATTGATTTGCATGCTTTTATATAAGAATAATTAAAATTAAGCTATGAATAATTCTTAAATCTGGATCGAATAAATATATTTAATTAAAAGTCTATTAAAACAATAATCCAATCAAATTATTTTAATCTACTTTACTTATTAAAATTTAGCTTTATCAGAGTACAAATATTTGCTTACTCATAATAATAAATTTGTAAAAGTGATAACAAATTTAAAACCTTAAATTCAAGTTATCACAAAAAGGAATAAATTTACAAAATAAAATTTATTGATATAATAAGTTTAGTTATAAATAGGCAAAATAGTAACTTTAAAAATAGAGAAATGTAAATCTTAAAACAATCACTATTTATTTATTTCCAATAGTATTATAAAAATGCTTTTTATGGAAACAAATGGATATCTAGAAGCTGTAAAAATAATGTGATTATTTGATCAAATATTTTTAAATGAATATAGATCAGTTTTTTATTATAAATAAAATCTATTTTTACGAAAAAATTTTGAAATATTAAGTTTTTTTACTTTTTCCTAATTAGTATAGATAAGGTGTTATTTCTTTAAATTTTTTTAGTTTATACTTTATTAAATCGTAACGAAATATGAATTATTAGATTAATTTAGTTTATTATGCTAAATGTAAATATTTTCTAAAACTAGATATAATTTAAATAATCACATTTAATAAATATGCAAAATCAAATTTTAGTGTATATTTGTAAAGATATTAAATGAAAAATTCAAATTTAAGTAAAATTGTTTTAGTAAAAATATATCTTAATTAGATCAAAATATAACTAATGGAAGAATTAAAAGTTAATTACATAATTTGCATAAATAAGCAACTAATTTAAGAAGCAAAGAATTTGATACTTCTATCTTTCTAAATTTGATGCTTGTCTTAGCAAAAAAGCAGAAAAAACTACTAGTATAATATTAAAAACTGATTTCTCTTTTATTGATTTTTAATAGTTTTAATTTTGCAATAAAAAAGATTTAATAATTACATGCAAAATCTTAAATGACATAATATTTTTTCCATTTTCTTATAAACATTTCTAATAAATGTTAATATTATGAAAGAAATTTAGTAATTTATATTATATAACATTTTAAAACTTTTTATTCTCTTTTTTAAAGTTGTTAAAACTTTAAAAATAACAAAATTGAAAAAAGATTAGTTTACTTATAAGATCTAAATTGATTCATTTTTAGAAAGAATCGATATAAAAGAACTATCTTCATTAAAATAAACTTGCTAAAGCGTAAAAACCTTATAAGCAAAAATCAGAAGGATAATTACAAAGTTTATTAAAATACTGTAAACATTTTTAAGATTAAAAAGTAATTAGTTATAAGATTGAATGGCTATGATTAAAGCAAAAATCAAAGAAAAATAAAGATTTATGTAATTATAATAAACTTGAGAAATTGAAATTTCTAGAAGGACTTAATCACCTAAATATTTACTTCTAAATTATTTTAACTAAAATAATGAAACTAAAAATGAATGTAGATAAATAAAATCTTAATTAATAAATTAGTTATTTTATAAATTAGTTATAAATAAAATTAGATAAATTATATCATTTATAAAAATTAAGGAAATAAAATCTTAAAATCAATTAATAAGGCCTATAATTATATTGGTAATTATTATAAATAAATAAATAAATAAAATGAAAGTATTTAATGTTAAAGAAAATGTGAATCAGAATTATTAAATTTTTTATATGGTTAATTAAATAATAATATTAATTTTGAGTTTTGCCTTTTAGGGATTTCCAACACGTCAGGAGGACAGCAGTTCATGCTCCCTGCTGTTAAATATAAATGTTTGGGAAGTCAAATTTTAACGAGATTGTGAACTCGGGTTCTCCAGGTTTTCCTTCCTTTTACTTGATATGGTTCCATCTTGATCTTGTATATTGAACCATCCGGGCTGCAATACATTCTTTTCATTCTTGGTTCTTCTTTTTTCTTCTTTTGTTGTTCTTTTATCCAATAGTTTCTTTATTTCTATTAGAATTTCTAACACTTCGATAAAAATGTATACGCTTCCACAGCAGAAACATTTCTTTTTTATTTTGAATTATTTTCCTTGATTTATTTGCTCTTTCTAGACTTCGATTTCCATTTGTATAGCTCCAGTTTCGCTTTACTCTTTCTTAAAAGTTTACAATTTCTCTTCTACTTTTCCGAATCTGTTATCCAGTTCAGTCTGTTTCTAAAGCTAATTTTAGGATTCGTTAGTCTGACTTTGTGAGATATTCCAAAAGACGTTAAGATCTCTTTCCTAGGACATAAGCCTTGATTCAATTCCTTCTACTAGGTCTAGCTTTGCCATCAGCTTATCATTGTCCTTCTTCAATCTCTTGACCTCTTCCTGGAGGTTCAGGTACCACTTTGATGAGTTACTCCATGCGCATCTGGCCAGAAGGGTTGAACTCTGATACCTCCTGGTGGAGAGCAGACTTCATCTGTTTCCTCTGTTTCTCGCTTGAGGTTGGGGTTTCCGTGTGTATATTCTTCAAGGTTGGCTTTCGTTTGTTTTGTTAGATTCCAGGTTGTTAGTTCAGTGTTGGTTAAGGTTGTGATAGAGAAGATTGTTAAGATTATTAAGACTTGGTTTCTTGCTTCCTACCTTCCTTTTTAGCTTAGGAAGAGGTGGTATAGAAACCTGACTTGAAATCTTCAACCATTTTTTTATTATATGGTTAATTAATATTTTATAAGTAAATACATTAAAAGTGCGATATTTTAAATTTGTATATATTAAAAGTAAAAATTCAAAATATCTTGCTAAAAAATATTTAGAAAATTATATTATACCTGAAGTGATAACTTTGATAAAATAATTTTTACACGAAAAAGTTAAAGGAAAAAAAATATAGTGAAGTCTTAAAATAATGTCGCTTAAAAACGTTGAAAAAAAAAATTAAAACTACTAAACGCTTAGTTTAAAACGCAAAGCATTTTTAATTTTATATTATATTTAATAAAGAAAATAAATTAAATAATTTTTATTAAGACAATCTAAAAAAGGTAAGTTTTAAATTTTCGACAAAAGTTAAAAAAAAAAAATAAATTAAAAAAAGTACATAGAAAAAAGTAAATCTTAAGCAATAGTCAAGCCAAAAAAAAATTATGTTTTAATTAAAAAAAATGAAAAGATATTAAAAATAATATTAAATAACTATAGCCAAAATATTAAAATACTGAACAATCAAATTTTATATAAAAATGGCAAAAAAATGAAAAGATTTAATAAAAAAACATATAAAAAGATATTTAAAAATCTAGATAGAAAAACTTGTAAAACTAAAAGCAAGCAATAAAAAGAAGAAAATAAAGTTAAAAAAATAATCTAAAAATGAATCACTTATGATTCAAGAAATTTAAAATAGAATTCTTGAAGATAAAATTATAATAATAAGCTTATGAGAGAAGTAAGAAATAGACAAAGAAAAAGCATAATTAAGAAAAACTGAATGAAAATATATACAAACAGAATTTTCAAATACTTTAAGACGTGATTTTAATAATAAGCTTAAGAATGAATTCTGAAGTAAGAAAATGATAAATCTTAACTATTTATCAACTAGATTCATTCAATGAATGACATAAATTAAGAATACTTTAAGATATAAATTTAATACAAAACTTAAGAGTAAAGTCTGAAGTAAGAAAGAGATCAGGCTTAACTAAGTAAAGCTGAATGAATAAATCAACAGATAGAAATTAGAATAAGCGAATATATTACTTAAAAAAGCTTAAGAAAGAAATTTGAAGCAAGACAGAGAAAAAACATATTTAAGTAAAAATTGAATTTTTTCATTGAAGGAAAGAAGATTTGAATATTGGAAGATGTGATTTTTCAGAAGAGCTTTAGAGAGAAATTTTAACAAGATATGGAAAAGTATAGATAAGGCAAACTGGATTCATTTGATTATAGAAAGAAACTAAAAGATTTGAAGGATAGACCTTATTTAAAGATATTTAAAAAGTAAGAGTGAGATCAGAAATATGAATATCTAAGTAGCAACTGAATTTTTCATCAAAATTCAGAAGATTTTAATGATTAAAGATGTGACTTTAAACCGTAGCTTAAGAGAGAGAAGTTTAAAGATGATAAAAAAAAAAACATATGTACTCAAAATGTTTCTCTTGATTGTTCTAATCTTAAAATACAAAGAACAAGAAATTCTTGCATATTATCACTTCAACACAACTTGTAATTTTATATACTTGAGTTTTTAGAAATGAAACTTATTGTCGAATTATTATAATTAATGATTATATCTACGTCAATTTATGAGAATCCTAATCTTTTATCAATCAAATAAATTTCTAATTTTCTTCTTTGCAAATTTTTCAATAAAATCTCGTTAAACTCTCAAAAACGAATGAGTAATAATCTTTAATTAAGAGTCTTAGATTAGAACTATAAAAAGTATTAATTTAATGTTTAATAGCTTTAGGATTTTAACCACGATATAATTTTACAAAGCACAATTAATTTTAAAAATAATAGTTTTATTCAATAAAAAAATATTATGATAATTTAAAAATGGCACCTAAGAAATAGATTTCTCCAGTATAGCTTAGCTAGATACTATAGATGAACAATACTTTTTGTAGTTAGAGATCAAAAAACTAAAAACAGTAAGTGATCTAAGCCGATAATCTTAGAATTTGATGATATCCATTATCTACTTATAAATGAAAATAAAATTATAAGGCAAGAAATAAACTGGATTACTCTATCTTAATAAATATTGCTGTAAATTAATGCAATTTAAAATAGCCTAAAAACGATGCAAATTTAAAGATATTTTGGATTAGAGTAAACCTAACTAAATGAAGAAAATAATCCAAGATAATTGATCAATATCTTTTCACCGAAATTTTAAAATTTTAGTAGAAAAATAATGAGGTGCTGATACTGCAAATGTAAAGTGCATATGGTAATATAATGCTTTTAATTTCTCTAAAAAAAGCGTAAATAGGAAAAAAATTATTTACATAATATGCTTGAGCTATATTGATCATCGAACGGAAAACTCTAAAATGTTGTAATAAACTTTATACTATATAATTAAATTAATAATTTTAACTAAAAGAATTTTGGGAACTGAAACTCCTTTTCAGTTATACTATCCGATGCTCTTTTTTAGGAATACTGGGAATATCCTAATGTGTTCCAGACACAGCTGCAAGGAAAATCCATCGCTATGAGCAGCCAGGGTTCAAGCCCATACCAAGAGCGGATAACCTAGAAGACAGCGTTCCCTTGAGAAAATGACTCTGGTCAGGGACTTTCTCATCGACAAGGTAGGAACTTTTACTAGCCAGAAAGTTTAGTCAAGAAAGTCAATCTCAGCTCCCACCATCTTTTAAATTATATTATATAATTAAATAATTCTCTAAAACTTTCTTTCTTATTTTTTTTGGTGTGGAAGTTATGCTAAATTTTGAAATCTGAAAGAAAGATTGTTAAATTTTTTTATAGTCATTAATGAAATAACTGTTTCAACTGAAGTAAAAATAAGCAAAGCATGTAAAAAAAATACGAATGTTGAACTGGAAAATAATAAAATTAAACTGTTTATAATTGAAAGGAGCAAAAATTATAGCTTTTTTATAATTTAATTCTTTTTGTTAAAAGCAAAAAGATTATATTTCATGTTACTTAAATAAAAATTCTAAATATTTTTTGTTTTTAGTCATTAAAAAATCTGAAATCCAGTATTCTAGCTTAATATTTATAGAATAAAGTGTCTATTATAGTTAATAATAGATAAAAAATATAATAAAAATCTAAAGTGATTATATAATTACTAAAATACAATATTTTTGTACGATTAAAGAACAGCGAGTAAGATTTTGAATTATCTGATTTTATTTCTAATCTAAGAGATGTCATTAATAGGATCAAAGATCTTGGAGGGATTGCTTATGAAAAATTTTTCAGTCTTGAAGTGGATATAATAAATGAATTTGCACTTGAGCCATTAGAAAATAATTTTAATAAAATTTTATTTAAATTAAAAAAAATTTTATAGATTTTATATTAAAATTAATATAAAAATTTTAATTTTGTTTAAGAACCCAATTTCGGAATCAAGAAAGCCTTAAATACAACACATAATAGCCTCACTAGAATCTATGCTTGAGAATTGATCTTTTCTACGCCTAATTTGTAGATAATGCCAAGTCATCATCGAATCTGCAATCCATTGTAAATATTGCGAAATATTAGACTCCAAACCTCCTTATCTAAATCTCATATTCCCAAAATAGTTAAGAAAGAACACCACCTCATACACCAATTAAAGGGTACAATAACCAAAATAATTACTTGAATTTAACTGCTTGTATCATTCCCCTTTTTTCAATATTTAATTATAGCATTTTTTGATATTATACTAAATTATACTATTAAAGTTAGCTTTTTGAGATTAAAAAATACAAATCTAACGTGTAAACCTAATTATCTTAAATAAGTCCTTATATTTATATGTAAACCAGAGAAAGTCTCAGAATTTATTTTTGCAAATAAATAAATTATTTTTTATATAAGTGATTAAGAAATTACCTACTTAAGAACTAAAATTTTATACAATATCCTATTTATTTTATTAATACTGAATATAAATTTTTTACTTACTTTGGTTTTTCTTACGATTTGGATATTTATGGTGATTTAAACAAAATTAAAAAATTTAAGTTGCTAAATTTCTGTTTGAATGTTAATAAAAATTAGTTTAATTAGACATATATTATTATGCTAATATAATTAGTATAATTAAATATTTTTAATTCATAAAATAATAATCATTTCATAATGATAATGAAAAAGAGGATTTGAAATTTAAAAGTTTTAATTTAAGATTAAACACAAAATTTTTGTAATGATCTTACATGTTTCACTCACTTATTTCTATTATTAAAATTAACTTAAGATGATATTAATAATTTCAACTTAATTTTTTTATAACATCTACTAGATTTTTTAATTTTTTAATTTCTTAATATTTAATATAAATTAATAAATTTAATTATTTAATTATTTTTTTAATTTTAGTCTTTTATCTTTTTATTTATTTTAAGCTTGTTAATTAATTTTTTAAGAATATTTTAAATTAAATTAAATTAAATTTAGTTAGATTCTCCTTTCTGCTTTAATGGACCTACAGAATGGTTAAAATTCTTGTTTCTCTCTACGATACTACCTAAATAATACTTACCTTTCCTCAAAAAAGGCAAGAAAGGATGAGATCAGAATGGAATATTTCGCCCTTGAAGCTGAAACTTTCCAAACAGTGTCGGTGTTCAGTATTAACTACGCATCTCCGCTTACTTAATTGCAAACAACGGGGTCCACATTCAATTTCCATCTGTTCTCCATTTTGTTATATAACTTTAGATAATTAATTAATAATTATTTTATACTTATTTCCTATTAATTTTAATATATTTATCATTTATACCCTTAAGCAATTTTGAAAACTATTAAGTTTAATTAGTATACTAATAGTATTTTTCCTAATTTAATAAAAATTTATTTCAAAAATTTATATAATTTAAATAATTTTTTGGTTATTTTAACTTTTGCAAAAGCCTTTTATAAAAATAAATTTTTAGTAAGAATAATAGAAAAATGAAGGCTTAGCCACCAGAATAAAACTAACAGAAGTAAATAAAAAAACTGCGGTTAATAATGATCCAACAAAGCTGCATAAGTAATAGTTTAAACTAAAATAACAGAATTATGAATTTACTCCCTTTTATAAGGAATATATGGATATCGGTCGCGGTCAGGAGAACTAGTATGTAATCTGGAGCAGTGTATAATGTATTGCGAATAATCTCGCACTAGATACCACCACAGAGAAAGGTGGAAAAACTCGAAAGAAAAAGCCCAACTTACCTGAGGGTCCTTGCTAGCAGTATGTACATTTGACTGATGGGCTAATTAATGACTTAATTACTAAATCTTATTTTGATATTATTCAAGAAGACTCGAGTATTTGATTCAAGATTAAAGAATAATCTTTAATAAACAGATCACTCATTTGGAGAAACTGACGTGACTCATTGGACAGTAAAAGTGGCAATAAGAATTATGAGAAGACTTTCTTTTAATAATAATATTGAAAGAACTGAGCGCCATCGAGGTGTTACACGTTCTATAATCATATTTATATATCTGATATTTTAAAACCATAAAGGCTACCATAACAATTTTCTACACAATGTTCTTACAATTGACATCGAAAGTAGATCCGATTTATCACATTCACTGTCAGAGAAATTTCTTAAACCATAGTTAGGAGTTAATTGGAATTTAAAAATTTTCAAAATTATAATCATATTGCACTTTAGCTTTATTCTAATAGATTAATTTGAATCTTGTTCTAAATTTTGTTTACTTTCTTAGTTTTCAAGTACCATTACCGTAAATTTTCGTGTTTTAGTATTTTTATTTTTAAACCCAAGATTTTTGGTTATTTCACTTTAGGCATTTTTTTCTTTTCTTTACTTCGTGGGTGAGTTTTTCAAGTATTTGGATGATTATTTATGACTCATTTCTTGGTTCTATTCTCTATTGATATACTTTTGATAATTTTTTCTTAATTTTTTAGATGCTAATTATATCATTATTAGTTTCCTCTTCTTCATTAAAAGAAATTATAGTGAAATTTTATCACATTTATTCAGAAGTTATTAAACTATTACATTTAAGAAGGAGTAAATATAAAAAATCTAAAAATAATTTCTTAACATATTGGATTATTTTTATTTTTTTTTAAGACGTTCATTTCTCATTAAACAGACTTCTGATTATTCAAAAAAAAATTTAGGAACAGTCTAGATATTGCAAAAGAGAGTAAAAAAATGTTCTATCATTTCTTCACATAAATTATTTTATAAAACATTAATGAAGTTTTAAGTTTTAACTTGATGAATATAAAATAACTTTTTCCATTAATTAAATATATATTTTTTTTATTACAAAATAAGAGACTTATTATTCAATAGTATCTCTAACTTTTTATTTAAGATTCTAATTTTTAATGTTTTTTCATTCGATATTTCGATTTTTTTTATTCTTAGATACAAAATTTATATTTTTAAACTTTTCTCTCAAAGATTATACAATAAAAGTGCATTTTATTATTTAAAAAGGTTTAAAGGATGTTTAGAATTTCTTTCAAATTTCTTGATTTTATATTTTTTATAATTAGCATCAAGCTTAAAAGTATGATTATAAATAAATTTTATGAAGACCGTGCTTTAGATTAAATTTATATAAAATTACTTTTTCTTCTTTCTTAATATCTTAAATTAATCTTTTCCTGCGTATATTTTTCTTTAAGTTGAATATATCTTTTATTAAACTAAAATTAATTTTTTATATCATATTAAATATTTTCTTTTTTTATTCGTTTTAAAAATAAAAAAAATTTAAACCTGTTAAACGCTGGTGAAAAACGTAAAGAATTTATAATTTTATTTTATATTTCATTTAATAAAATAAAATAAATAATATTTTAAAAAGCAATATCAAGAAAAAAGTTTTAATATTTCTACAAAAAAGTTTAAAAAAATTAAAATAAATAAAAAAAATCACTTTAAAAAAGAAAATCGTAAGCAATAGTAAAGCCAAAAAAACAATATATAAGATAAAAATATTTTAAACGAAAATTTTTATGAAATAATAAAAAAAACATGGAATTTATACTTTAAGTCTTTATCTCATTTTTTATCTAATAATTATTTATATGGAAAATAAAATAATTAAAACATTAAATTTCTATCAAGTTTCTTTGCTATAAATTTAGATTTATTTAAATTTAGAGGCTCTTATTAAATTTTGCTTACATTGAAAGCAATGCATGTATTATTCATTAAATGACCTGATTATAATTTGTTATAACTCTTTATAATTTTTTGCTATTTTTTTCCTAGTAAAATAAAAATGTTTGATTATTTCAGATTTTATAACTCTTCAATTTTTTATTCTTTTAAAGTATATAATTTCTTAAGAGATATTTGATTCTTTATGCAAACATCGTTCTTTTCACGTTTTAATTTAAGATTTACTTACTTGCAGTCTCTCATCAATAAATCCAGCAATCTTTGAGCTTGAAAATCAAATTAAAGAACATTTATTTATGATTTTTTTTCTTATTTATACCAAATTTTAAATTCAAGATATTTTTCTTATGCTTGGCTTTTATTTTTAGCTAACAAATGGTAGTTTTGGGTCTTATGTTCTTAGAAATAAGTTTCTATTCAATCCTTTGAGTTATGTAGTTACATAAAATTTTTGTACTGTCCCCTTTGAAATTTCTTTAGTCAATCTAGGAAAATAAAATTATTTAAGATTTTTTAATGAGAAATCTCAAATCTTTATTATATAGTTAGTTGCTAATAAGATTAAAATTAAGCATCTTCATTTTAGAGTCAATTTTTTATTTAAGAGCTTTTCCTTCTTGAATATCTGTCATCTACTTTTCTTTAATTCTAGTAATTTTTGTGCTTTAATTTCTTCTGTGCAAAACTTATTTTATCTATTATTCTTTAAAAAAGTAGAGTTATTTCTGCGTATCATTGAAGCTAATTAATTTGAACTTAGCATCCAAAAAGAACTAATATAAATATAGATATTAAAGCTAAATTACTTGCAGACTTAAATAATTAAATAGGAAATTTATAATGTAGTTTTCTTAGTAAATAGATAATTAACCTAAATTGAAATAAAATTATTTATTGCTCAAAGATTAATTACTAAAAGTACCAAAAATTAATATTTAATAGATTTTAGAAATAATTTAATCTAATAAGCTTGTATATTAAATAGAGTCTTAATCAAGAGTTAAATACATCATTATTTTAAAATAACTGCTAATTATATAAATTGCTATAACTTAAAAATCTAAAAAAGAGACTAAAAAATTTTATAATATAGTTGGTTATGACTTTCTAATACTCATAATTAACTATAGGACTGTTTCTTCTTAATATTTTTATTCTTTAAAACAAATATATGATATGGTTAATTTCCTTCATTACTAATCTCATTCCTTTTGTTTTGCATTTATAATTTTATTAAATTAATAAAATTTCTAACTTCAGAAACTCAAAATCTTAAATTATTTTTATTTCAAAATTAAAAGACTAGTAAGATCTAACATTATTAGAATAAATTATATTTCTTTAATAACAATTTTCTTTCAATTTATCTTAACTCTATACATAAAGATTAGGCTTACTTTATTTAAAGCTAAAACATAGAAACATTTTATTAATCTTTATTTCTTATTTAGATTTGTTTTTTTACTTTTTTTTAATATTTTCTTATTCTTAAATTTTAAGAGAAAACAACAAAAATTAAAATTTTAGTATAAGCAGACAAATCTATTCTTAGTCTTAACTATATAATTATTATTTAATGAAAAGTCCTTAAATCAGAATTAGATTTATTATAATATATTTTTAAGTTTAAAGATATGAAATATTTCTCTCTCTGATTCAAATCTAATAAATATTATTAAATTTGAGTATTTAATCATTAATAGTTTAAGTTTGATGATTTAAAAGATTTTGAAAAATTGACATAAGTAATGCTTATAATTAATTAATAAAACTTATTTAAACTAAGTTTTAAAAAATCTATGAAAAAAAGCTTTAGAAATAAAACTTTATGTTCTATAAATTAAAATCTAATTTATTTTATAAAAGAATTGCTAAAA
This sequence comes from Loxodes magnus, assembly GCA_946699065.1. Classification (NCBI taxonomy): domain Eukaryota; phylum Ciliophora; class Karyorelictea; order Loxodida; family Loxodidae; genus Loxodes; species Loxodes magnus. Next base: position 362,091 of record CAMPDV010000306.1, read on the forward strand.
GTTTTGCTTAAATGCTTCTGTAGAAAGCTTATACTTTAATTTTATCAAAAAATAATGAAAAAATAAAGTTTCCTTATAATTAATAGCTATCCATAATTAAATTTCCTATCTTTTTTTAATATATCTTGTATGTTTAGAATAATTCAAAATCTTAAAAAATATGATTCTAGAAAATTAGTAATTTTAGAAATATAATTAGATTTTGAATTTATATTAACTCATTTTTAAATAAAAAATATAATAATTTATTAATTATAAAAATATTTTATTATAGTTCTAACTTTTCTTATTTAAAAATGTATAAATAAACAATAATTTCGTCTAAATACATTTCTATGAATTCTTTTGGAATTTTTATAATAAACTTACCTGTAAATTTATTATCCAAGAGCTTTTGAAAGCATCTAGATTGTTCTTACATTGACTACTAAATAAATTTCTGACAATTCCAACTAAAATAACTACTATAATTGCCTTATTTTTTTAATAAATAATAAATGAAAAATAAAATAAAATTTGCTTTAATATTAAAAAGGGAAATAGCTAATATTAAATTGTTAAACTTCAATCATTTAAAATTAATTCTTAATAAAATTTTATTAAATAAACTATTGTGGTATATTATTTTTCTTTATCTATTCATTTAAAATTGCTTTGTCTAAAATAATTATTTTATATGTCTTATTATCAATTTTAAAATCCTATTTAGTAATCAATTTATAAGTTATATATCTTTTTCTTTCATAGATTTATTTTTCTATCTTTTGCTTTATTTATATATTAAGTAATATAAATACAGTTCAATTATTTTTAAATATATTAATTTATTAATTTAAATTAATTTTTCTCATAAAGTATTATACTTAATCATAGTTTGTTTTCACGAAATTTTAGAGTATTCTTCAATAAATTAAATCGATTATTTTTTGCTATAATTTTAATTTAATAGAATATTTATAAGAATTTCATCTTAAATAAATTATTTTTAGATCATTTTATTCTAAAATTTACATTATTTTTTACTCTAAGGATATCCCTACATTTTTAAAAATATACATTCCTTGGAAAGCAAACGTACTTTCTACTACTATCTTTAAATAGTTGCTAAATACTATTTTTATCTGATATTAAGAAATAAAGATACCATTAATGGATTTGAGGAAATTACTTTACGTGAGATTCTCCAAAATTTTAATTTTCCTTCGATTCAATTTTATTATTTTTTTATTAATTTCTTGTTAAAAGATTCGTGTCAGAAATATTATATATAAATAAATAAATAAGGAGGAGCAATCCTCCAACTGAAACTGACTTAAACTCTGGTACCAGGAATTACCCCATAGGTGAAGAACCAGCCAAGAGAAGACAAGACAAGATCGAAGAAGCATTAATTAGAATTAATGATGAAAGATGCCAGATACTAAGGATAGCATGCCGATCGCAGCCCTATAAAGAAAAAATTCACAAGAGAATGCTAGAACTGTGGAAGACTTCAGCAAGGAATTTTTTTAACTTTAAAAATCTTTATTAAAGAACTGCGCACCATTGATGTGTTACGCGCACTATAATCTCATTTGTTTATTATTTATTTATTTAACTAAATTTAAAATAATAGGATATATATAATCACACTATTCTAATTATTACATAGTGCTGCGCTCCATTGAGGTGCTACGCCCAGTTTAATCAAAGTTTTTTTAATGAGAAGATATTTTATTACTCTATTTAATTTAAAGACTTAATTTTTTATATTAAGCTTTTAATTCTTAAACATAAAGATTATTCTAACCTACTTATTATTTAAATAAAGTATCTAAATTTAATTTAAAATTTATGAAAGAGATATACTTTATCAGAAACTTAAACTGTTTATATAAAATTCGTTGCTTTTATTAGAATTGCTTAATTCTTAAATTAATTTAGTTATCTAATATCAAGATTTTCATCATTTTTTTATTTAGAAATATTTGATTGAGATTTAACAAATCAATTTAAAGTCTAAATTTTTTAAAATTTTAAGAAATTATTGACTAAATTTAATTTATGCACAAATCTATTAGAAAGCCTTAGTTTATTGAATGATTTTTATTTAAAATTAGAATAATTTCGGAAATAATTATTATTATGAATGCATTCTGAATTTCAATAAGTTTAGTTTGATAAATTATGTAATAATTATAAGTCAAATTTAATTATAAATGTTTGATAGATTATTCATTTTCGCTACTTATTTTTAGAATGTATACCTTAATATAAATCTGCATTTCAGCTTTAAGGCTTAAATTTAAATAACTTTTTGATTTTATTTTAATTCTAAATTAAAGGAAATTAAAAAAATGTTAAATCAACTTAATTTTTAGCTATTTTACTATATTGTGAATGAGATATATAATATCTTTAGCAACTATTATAACTTAAAAGTTTTAATATCCTTTTACATTAAGTTACATAATAATTAGCAGCACTGAATTATCTACATCTTTTAAAGCATAAATCAATTAAATTTAATCTATAATAAAGTTTTAGTTACTTTGCTAAATCAATTAATTATCTTCTATAATTATTTCATTCTTTTATAAAAAAAAAATTGTTATAAAATTAAAATGAAAATTAGTAAGGATGAAAATATATGGAAGTGTATCTTAGTGCATTTATAAATTAATATTGGAGATAATCATTTTTAGCATCAAAATTTTCACCTTCTTCTCTTCATATTTTTCTACTCTAATTTTATTTTAAATAAAATTAATTTTTAATTTTTAAAGACATTACTATTAAAAATCATTTAAGATTTTTAAAATTTTTATAGAACTCTATCTAATTAATTGGTTGTTTCAAATAGATAACTAAAATAGATTAAATTTAATGAAAAATGTATCTTAATTTTATAATTTACATTTATAAGAACTAAGCCATAAATTTATTAAGTATATATCTCTTATTAAAAATTTAAGCCATCATTATAAATAAAATATGAAATAAGTTCTGACTTAAATATAAATTTATCAACATTTATTAGCATACTTTGAAATATTTTACTAGAGTATGAATTTTTTTTTATTTTGCGAGCCAAAAATAATAAATAATTATGATTAATATTTTATGGTAGTGCTTGATCTTTTTCTCGAGGTTTATAAAACATTTTAGTTAAAATCTCTTTTATAAACATTTATTTTTTAGAATTAAATAATTTTAATATATTCTTCACTAAATTACTTTATATACTCTTTAGTATAGCTTTTAATTAATTTCAATTGAGCTTTTTGTTTTAAAATAAAATTTGGTGGTTTTATTAAATTTTTTATGTTTCTTCTTATTTTTTATTCATCATTATTAATTAAAATACATTTCTTTGATTAAAGATTTTTCTATTTTTCTAATTTAAGATTTGCTTATTTTAGGTGTAATCAAACATCATAAAGTTTAGCTTACAATGAATCTAAAAATCGTATATTAACATGGAAATTTTAAAATTTTTCTTTTCAGATTTCGATTTAAAATAGATATCAGAAACTTAATTTTTTTTATGGATAACAATTACGAGGTGATGCTGGAACTTTATTTAAAAAATAAATTTTAGTATTTTTCGAATTTTTTCAACTTTCAGTTTGGAAAAAATTATTGCAATAGCTCTTTTAAAATCATCAATTAAATTAGCTAGGAACATAAAAATAATTTAATTTAATGATAAGAATTTTTAATTTTAAGTTATAGATATTTGTTGTTTCTTTTAAAATGTGGTATTTTTCAATCTATTTAATCGCTTTTTATTTAAGAATATTTCCATGCTTGAGGAACTGGTAGCTAACTTTTGCTTATTTAGAACAATTTCGTCTATATTTTTCCATGCTTATAAAATTTTATCTTCTGCTCTTAAGGAAAGTAAAAAGATTTCAAGTTATTTTTGAATTAAATAGTATGAACATAATGACTTAAAATAACTAATTTGAAGGTAAAATGATAAATTAAAGTTGCTTGTACACTTAAATTTATTAAATAGGAAAGTTATAATATAATTTTAAAATTCAATTAATTATTAAGAAAAATATAAAAATTAAATAATTGATGCTCACAAATTATTAAATACCTTTAAACTTATAAGTTCATTTCTCTACTAAAAATAAAAGGCACTGAAAATAAAATAGACTTAAAATAAAGAATATCAACTAAAGATGTAAATAAATAATTTAAATGCATACACTCTTATTTTAAAATTAAATAAAAATAAAGAGTTAAAGATATAATTATTTAGAAAGACTTGATAAAATCCAAAATTTTAATAGCCTTAAAATTAAAAAAATTTAATTTAGACAATTCTTAATAAATTTTACTTGCTTTTTGATTATAAAACTTAACTTTAGAATTGCTTTATCATGATGCTTTTAAATAAATTAAGTACTCTTCATATAATTATAATAAATGAATTATTTCCTTCTATTATTAATCGCTTATATACATTTTTTAATTTTTTGCTAAATTAATAATTAATCATATATAAAAAGTCTATTAACTTACGATTATTTTTATTCCAAAATAAAAAATTCTAGTATTCTCTATCTTAATTCGTATATTCTTATTTTTTTAATATTATTTTTTTATCAATTTTTTTTTGATTCCACATATAAAGCTTAAGTTTGTTTTATTTCAAGCTAGAATACAATTTTTTTAATTTTAGTTTTACATTTTCACATCTACTTTCTTATTAAATAGTGTTTTATTTTCAAATTCTAGAAGGATGAAAAAATAAATTTACATAATTTATATATAAAATCTCTCTTTAGACTTAGTTATATAATGATTCAAATTTTACTAGGAACATAAGATTAGAATAGATTTATTGTGGTAATATTTTTTTAGTTTGAAACAAATTTAAACTATCTCTCTGAAGTTAAAGTGCTAAATATTTGCTACTCATAATCTTAATTTAAATTTATTTTATTTTAGTTCGAAGCTCGACTTTAATATTAAGTTGTAGACAATTATCGTTAAAATTAATGAATTTACCTAAAATTTAAAAGTTATTTTAAATCTTAATTTTCTTAGATTTATTAATTGATTCTTTAAAATATTTAATAAATATTCTAACTATTTTAAAAATTTATTATTTAATTAGGAAATTAATTTTAAAAGAAATACAGCTAAATGTAGAAATTAAATAAATCTCATTTGTAGATAAAATATATTGATATCCTTTAATCATTATAAAATCTTGTAAAGTTCATTCATATTATTTTACTCTTAAAGTAAATAATTATAAAATTTAGTTTTTATAAAAATACTTTTATTTTCTATGGAAATATTATGATTAATGTATTTTAAAGATTTGCATTTAATATCTTTTTCTTGGATTTTCTTCGAGATTTTATAATGAATTTAATCTGATTATAACTTAATTATGAATTATAAGCAAAGCTATTCGAATTCTTTTAAATAAACTTAGAACCTTATTTTTATTTAATAAAATTAATTTTTAAAGGGAATCAATAAGAGCATCTTGGTGTTAACAATTCACTAAGAAATAAATAAAGGAAGATGGCTAAAACATAAGAAATAAATAATTTAGAAAATAAAAATTTCTATTTATTATAAATTCTTATATGGATAACTATTTCTAGCATTAAAAAAATTAAATATCATTCATTTAATAATCATTCCTCAAAACTTTTTTATTTATTTTATTCTTAATTTTTAATTTTAAAGGTCGATATGTATGAGAAGCAATGAGATAGAAAATTGTGATCTTTGTCTATTTTAACCTAAATTTATAATTATCCTGAAATTTCTGATTTCTAGGGTATTTAAATAAGCAAATATCATTCATACTTATTTGAAAGTTATAATAAAACTTTTAGAATATTGGTTCTAAATTATTTTATTTTTAAGTAGCTAAAAGTAAATAAAAGCTTTAAAATACTCTTGTAATAATGAAGAAACAAATTTAAAGAAATAAGAAGTTAAATAAATTAAGAAGAACTTAGATTATAGTCACTATTATCTTAGTAATCTATTTAAAAATTTCGAAAATGATTACACTTTAAAATACCTCTAGGAAATTAACTTAATAAAATAAATTTAAGGATAGCGCACTTGGATTATTTATTTAATCTTTCGATGTTAGGAAATGTCAATATTATCTATATGATTCATAAGTAATTTTATCATAATTTAATATGCTCTCTTAACTTTTACTCAATCGCTCGGAGTAAAAATAGGTAAAAAGCTAAGTTAAAAGAAGGTTAAATTAATAAAATTGTTTAAAAAATGTTAGTAACTTAGGATTATAACTCATTTAAATATCAATAATTGATAGTAAACTTAATTATAATAATGAATATATCGATTTATACATACAGCTTATATATTATGTTTTATACATTAATATCAAATTTATTAAGATAAATTATGAATAGATATATTTGCTAAAAGCTTAAAATAACTAATTTTATTAATTTTTTAAAAGAATAAAGAAATTTACTTTGCTGAAAAAACAATAAATGAGAAGCTAAAAAGTGAAATTAATGCTTGAAAAGTAGAGATATATTAATTTATAAAATAAATTTTATTGTCTCATTAAGAATCATATCTTTAGCTACATTTATTACTTGTTTGCCTCCTCTCTGCATTTAATTTTATTTCTTTAAATAAGATTCCTTTAAAAAAAATCTATTTTCTCTATCATAATTTTTTCAACTATTAATCTAAATTTATCCAAAGTTTTCTACTGGCAAAATTTGACAAAGTCCATTTATATTACGCAGAATACTGACGGGAAGATAATAGAGAAATAAATGCTTAGAATGATTCAATGAATACTGAAAAGAACTATTCCTAAAGTTCAATTATATATTGAATAAAAATGTCAGCAAGTTATTCAAATTTCATAATAAATGCGTTTAATATTTCAGTACTAAATGATAGAGACTCTCTTTCACTTTTTTAAATAAAGTCTAAATAATTTTATTAAATTTAAATAAAAATTTAGCTTGCTTAAGAAGAGTTACCCTAAGAGACCTTAGTATCTAGCATCTTTCACCATTAATGTTACTTGATGCCTCTTCAATCTTGTCTTGTCTTCTCTTCTCTTTTCTTGTCTGTTCTTCACCTATAGGGTACTGAGACTATTTACTAAGCAAGCGAAAATGAAGATCACACAATATACATTCCTTAACATGATTACCTTCTTGATTGCTTGAAATTTTCTACTTGCTTAAATCAATGTGAAATTTTCAGAGGAGGGTGAGAAGGAAGCTTTAAGTCAATCATTCATAAGGATATAGATGTTCATTGCAAGATTCAAGCTCAACTATGTGTTTTATTAAAAAAGATAAACCCATTCTCTTTTTATAATCACAATCACCTTAAATTTTTATGAGTTTGGATTACCTAAATCTTACACACTTAGTAATTTCTGAAAAAAGTTTTCTTTAAGAGACTAATTGCAATTAAACAAGTTGCAATTTCATTATATCAACTTAATATTCGTTATTATGGATATCTTTAGTTGTAATAGAACATTTTTCACCTAAAGGTAGTAATTAATTTGTTATCAATTAAAGTGGCCAAATATTCAATATATAAAATTCTGAGATTCAAATTGAAGATAGTAAATTTACTAGCGATGAGGGTCTTATTTTATTTAGCTATTAAAGTAATATTTTGATGAACAATATTCTGGATAAACTATCGAGATTGACAGTTAAAGGATCGAAAGAGTAACGACCCTTTATACCTAGGTCATATAATAAAATAAAGCATCAGTTTTGAAAAGCAAATGGAGAATAGACTAGTAGCAGCATAAAAGATGTAAACAAGAATACCGAGAAAAATAATAATGAATAAGGGATTAACACCATATAATTCAAAAATATTGTTAAAAACTTTCCTAAGCTCAGTTTTCAGTTATGAGGCAGAAGTGATTCCATATTGCAAATAATTTCTAGGAAAATAAGTGATGGAGCAATTAGAGATAATATAGAAAATATTTCTATAAAACAGATAATCAAAAGTTTAAGAAAATGAAAAAGCTAAAATTTATACTGAGCAGTTTAGTAATCTTAATAAATTTCCAGTAATTACTTACACTAAGTTGAACAAATAATTTAGACAAGAAATTATCGTTATATTTAATTTAGAACCCAATCCTTAGCTTTCGAAAAGATTTTTAAGATCATCACTATCCTATAGATATTCCTACTGTATGTGTGGAGAGTATGATACATTCGAGCACATTTTTAAATGAATATACTATTCTTATATAAGATATTTACTATTGTAAAAGATTGGGAATTATGATTTAAGACGCCTTATATTATAAGATTAAGGATTTATAAATTCCCTTCCGAATTCTTATTTGGGATATTTAGATTAAAAAATATTTCCCAAGAAACTTATGTCAAGAAGACTAGAATTATTAGAAATGGAAAAAGCATAAAAGGAAGAAATAAAAGATGAGATTAAACTAAAGTATTTAAAATTGTTAAGATCAAGATTATAATTAAAAGCAATAAAAAAATTTACTAATGTCTATAATTGAAGGAAGCAATTCTTGCAGTTATAGATGTATAAAAACTCTTTAAGTTTAAAGTTTAAATTTAGAAATAATATAGAGAAGATCTTTACGAACAATCATAGATGTCCTTTTTTAAGTGCAAAAGGAGATGTTAGAACACGAATTGTAGTTTATGAAATTTAAACATTGCATATAACAAAAAACGTTGAGATTAAGAGGCTAATTAATAGGAAATAAAGGAAAAACAAAAGACTCATTGTTCGATTTTTGTAAAGAAGAGAACTTTATATTTGAATAATATTGCATGGCAATAAAATTAGAATTAAGAATTGAGGTCAAAAATATTTATAGATGATGGTAAAAGTAATTAAAAAGGGAAGAATCATTAATCGTGCAGTTTGAGAATATAGGATTGCTTAAAAGAAAGACACTTAGTTATGACAAGTAAAAGCCCTTTCTGTAATGAGGCAAGAGAAAATGAAAGCCATATCATAGAAAATTGTTCAGAATACAGAGAAGGAAGATAATAATGTTTTTGAAATCTTAGAGCAATAGGAGTAGAGAGATAAGGAATGGAACTATTTGATATAATATGAGGTACGGCAAAATTCGAAAAATTCATTAGAACCTAAGAAGAGTAAAAAAGAGCTAAAACTGACTTGATAATAAAAGATTATATCAAAAACATATTAGAAAAAAGAAAAAAAGGATACTTAGAAAAGAAAATTGAATGAAAAAAAGAAATAGGAAAAGATTATAGAGCAGGAAAAGGATAGTTTTTATGAGTTTATAAAAGCTTGATTAAGAAGAAAAGAATTAAAAATGAAATTTAGTAAGATATGTAAGAAAAAATAAATTAAGCTTGCAATAAAGATCTAATAAAGCGTAGATAGATAAAAGACAGAAGAACAAGAGTTAACAGTGAGGAAAGTGAGGAAAGTGAGGAAAGTGAGGAAGATATGTAAATAATAAGAGAAGAATTTCTATTACCTGAAGGTTTACTTGAAGAAAAGGACATATATTGAGATATGTAAAGAGCTGCGCACCAACGCGGGGCTATGCTCTATAACCATATTTATTATTTATTAAAAAAATTATTTTTTAAAAGATAATGTGGATGTAATTATAGATGCTTCATGCTTACTCTTATATTTTTATGAGATAATTAAAAATAATTTTAGTTTGTCAACCATTTTTTTATTTCTTAAGTCATTTTTTATTAAAATCTTATATATATATTTTTTAATTATTTTTTCATGGAATACATGTTTAAATTTGTTTTAGATTAATTAATTTCTAATACTTTTTTTAGTTATAAATTGTTCATTCTTCAAAATCACTAGTATATTTTTTTTAACCATCGTACTAAAATGTTTAATATATAGGCATTATGATATTAAATTTTTTAATATTATATAATTACATTTTTTTCAAAGCTAAAAAATTTGCTAAAAATTCATTTTTTCGAGTTTGAATTTTTAATTTGTTATTTTTTAGGTTTTTTATATATACTTGTTTAATTTTCTGTCTTTTAAAAATATTTAAATATTTCGTTAATTTAAATTTTTAAATTTAATTTTTAAATAATAAAATTAATTTATCAATTTTTATTTCAATATAATTAGTTTCTATATACTAAGTTGTTTTTTAATCTTTATAAATGGATAACAATCAGTGTCCAAACTGTGAAGAGTAATTTGATTAAGACAAGCGAGTGTCTAAATAGTTACCATGTGGCTGCATTTCATGTTTAAATTGTCTTAAAACAGTTTTTTAGTTTACAAAAGAAATTAAATGTGTACAACATAACTAAGTCTATAATATAAAACCTGAATAGTTATAAGGATATGTAGTTTAACAGCAAGCGTAGTAGTAAATATCAAGACATTAATAGATCTAAATTGTTGATTAAGTAAAGCTTCAAGAATAGTACCAATGGTTAAAGGGATATTAAGTCTTGAAATAAAGTTATCATAATGAAATAAAAGAAGTTGTTTAAGACAGTGCATAATTTTTGTAGAGTATCTAGGCCATGTACTTTCAGTAGATATTAAAGATTTTAACTGATTAGTTTTCTGGTACTAACAGTTAGATCAAGAATTTAATGTAGCGTCTGACTAAGCTTCAAGTAGTACATGAATTTTAATAATAGCCAATGGGTTAATAATAATAAAATCTAAGACAGAATAGTTAATAAGAATTTAATTTAATATCGTAAGAGATAGCTGAGTTAAGAAGAAATTAGAGTTAGCAAATGAACATCCAAAACTTAAGAAATATTATCTAGTCAAGTATGTTCAAAGTATGTAGTTATTTAAATTAGAATTCCAACGGCTAGTAATTAACTGTGAATGAGGCAGAGATGCTAATTCAAAATTATTTCAAGCAGGTAAATGTAGTGAATGAGATTTGTTAAGTATCAAGCATTGCAATATAACCTTAAGTTTAGATCTAAGCTTAAATTCAAGATTAACAAAATTTGAGCAAGTATGTAATTTAAGATTTTACAAACATAACGTTCGAAAATTTAAATTAATTCTTAAACCAGATAAAGGAAGAGAATTTCAATCAATTAACGTTGAAGTAAAATCCTCTAAGCAAACCAGGATTGGTTAACTAAGTTTAAATTCTGTTGCAATTATCAGAAGTGACAGATTAATAAATACATTAAAAGCTGAGCTAGATAATCCAGTTATGTAGGTCTCAATAGGGAATAACTCAAGTAGCTTCCAATGCCTTAACAATGCTTAACTTTATGAACGTCACATTCGCCAATCAAAATCTCCAAAACATTGACTTTACTAATTCAGATCTTTCGGACACCGCCTTCACCAACTGTAACTTCGCCAACTCTAATCTCTCATTAACTAACCTCCGTAACACCAAGTTCATCAACTGTGACTTATCCAACGCCAATCTAACCTAAATCTCATCTGAATACCCACACATATTCACTGGACACTCTTCATCAGTAACTTCGGTTGTCATCTCACCAAACTCTAACTTAATAGTATCTGGATCATTTGATAAAACTCTTCGACTCTACAACATAGCTGAAGGTACCTGTAAGACCATGAGTGGTCACACAGATTCTGTATATGCTGTGGCTATATCCAGTGATTCAGAGTTCATCGTATCGGGAAGTGCAGATAAGACGGTGAGATTATGGAACGTCAAGACAGGTACCTGTAAGACCATGAGTGGTCACACTAGTTATGTATCTGCTGTGGCTATATCCAGTGATTCAGAGTTCATCGTATCGGGAAGTTATGATTATACGGTGAGACTATGGGACGTCAAGACAGGTACCTGTAAGACCATGAGTGGTCACACTAGTTATGTATCTGCTGTGGTTATATCCAGTGATTCAGAGTTCATCGTATCGGGAAGTAGAGATAATACGGTGAGACTATGGGACGTCAAGACAGGTACCTGTAAGACCATGAGTGGTCACACTAGTTATGTATGATCTGTGGCTATATCAAGTGATTCCACTTAAATCATATCTGGATCGGTTGACAAAACTATTCGTTTATGGAACTCAAAAACTTAATAATGTACAAAGGTCTTTTCGGGACACACAGATTCTATTTATTCGGTAATATTCTCGAATAACAACAAGTATATCTTATCTGGATCATATGACAAGTCAATAAGAATATGAAATATCAATACTGGATAGTGTGAATGTGTACTATTGGGTCATACAGACACTGTGGGTAGTTTATCATTATCTAGGGACAACTAATGGTTAGTATCAAGCAATGGATGTATTTGGTCAAGTTTCAACTAATCAAAAGATTACAACATTCGAAGATGGAACTTAGGAAGGATATTGAAAAGTGAACAAACAAATAGTTAACAATAGGTAAGTTCAAATTTAACATTCAATTATTCAATAGACTGACTGGAACAAAGTATATAATGACTATGGATTGCGATTTTAGAATTGCGTAATGAGTAATACTATTATGAGTGTGGAGGACAAGTAGAGATACATCAAGTGAGCCTTATGGAGTTAAACTATTTAAACTAATTAATTTTCTGTTTAAGAATTTAAAATTGTTAAGTCTTTATTTTAATTACATATGTTCTTCTTTTTAAAATTATTTTAAGTGAAAAAAAGTTTTTAAGATTGTCGATTTTTTTCCTAAGTCTTTTTATTGAGCCTAGTTATTTTTTATTAATATAATTTTTAATTTAAGTTTAAAATCAAGTGTTAGAGTATTTACGAAATTTCTCTAGTACTAGTAAAAAAAAATTTTTTTGAGGTATGTACTAGAGTTAAAAAGTTCAAATTTTTCAAGCGTAAGGAAAATTTTTAAGGTATACAATCAGCTAAATAATTATAATTTTCAAGTGTTAGGAAAAATTTTTGAAGTAAGTACTCAGCTAAATAATTTAGATTTTTCTAGTGTTAGAAAAATTTTTGAGTTATGTACTAGAGTTAAAAATTTTTAAAATTCTAAGTCTTAGAAAAATTTTTGAGTTACGTGTTAGCGCAAAGTTTTTTTTAAATATGTTATAAAATTTAATTACGTTCGTTATAATTTTTAAGTTGCACAATGTAATTTTCCGATAGGAAAAATGTAGAATACTACATTTAAATGTGAAGCAGATTAAATTTCCATTAGATAGAAGCCCTGGAATCGTGAAAAACGCGAAAGCCTTTTTTTGCTCAGCGTTTTACACTATAGGGGTGAGTTGGGACGGAACAAGTTGGGGGATTTCGGGATAAGTAGAGGGTCAGAAAGGAATAAATTAAAAAAAAAAAAGTTTTAAAGTATAAAAGGGTTTTGAGAAAAAATGGGATTAAAAAAGATAAAGGATATAATTTTTTATTTTGGTTTCGAATTTTTTTGATTTTGGTTTTGAAGATTTTTTGATTTTGGTTTTGAAAATTTTGATATTGGTTTTGAAAATTTTCGATTTTGGATTTGAAAACCTTTGATTTTGATTTTGATTTTGGTTTTGAAAATTTTGAGTTCGGTTTTAAAAATTTTTCGATTTTGGATTTGAAAACTTTTGATTTTGTATTTTGATTTTGAAGATTTAAGTTTTGGTTTTGCAAGTTTTTGTTTTTTTTTTTGATTTGAAAATTATAAAGGTCATAAAGGAAAAAATTTCCAAAAAAAAGTTTAAAAATATAAAAGGGTTTTGAGAAAAAATGGGATTAAAAAAGATGAAGGATATAATGTTTTGATTTTGGGTTGTGCTAATTTTTTTTGAATTGGGTTGTGATAATTTTTTTGATTTTTGGGTAATGAAATATTTTGATTTTTAGAGTTAATAAAGAAGAAAAAATATTACGAAATAAAAAAAAAACAAAAAAAATCAAATAGAAGAAAAATTTAAAAATAATGATAAAACAAATAAAATAAAAATATGCTAAGAAAAGTAAGAAATGATAATTAAAAAGATGGTGGGAGCAGAGATTGACCTTCTGAATCATACTTTCTAGTTTTATGGCTAGGAACAAGTTCCTTTCCTGAAGTGAGAAAGTCCCTTGTCAAAGTCAACCTTTGCAAGGGAACGACTTCATCTTGATTATCCACTCCTGATAGGAGATGAAGCCTGGCTGCCCAGAGCTATGGAGCTCCCTGGCAGCTGCTTTTCGAATGCAAAAGGATATCCACGATATCCAATGAAGGCAGTGTTGGGATCGTAAACTGCAAGAAGTTGCGGTACGAAATACATTCAGCTTAAAAATAGATTAAAAGAAAAGTATAAAATAAAATTTTTTGCAAAATGAAGAAAAGCAACACAAGAAGTAAAAAAAACGATATTATTACAAATATGAAAGTTAATAAAAAAAACAAGTATAAAAAATTAGATTGAATTCATAGTGAAATAAAGAAAAATAAAGATAAAAAATGAAGTGTTGCAATAATAAAATGATCTGAGATATTACAAAGTAAAGAAGTAAAGTAAGATAAGAAGAAAGATTTGCAGTTTTAAGAAGTATGCTTTGAGATAAAAGAAGTCATAAATGCCTTGAAAAGAGAAGAAGAAAAGTAAGAAAAGAAGATAGAATTTAAATTTTAAGTAGTAAGCTTTGAAATATAAATAAGTAAATATTTAAAAAAGTGAAGAAGTAAAGTAAGAAAAGAAGATAGAATTTAAGTTTTAAGGAATATGCTTTTAAATATACGTAAGTTATAAATATCTAAAAAAGTAAAGAAGTAAAGTAAGAAAAGAAGATAGAAGTTAAGTTTTAAGGAATATTTTTTTAAATATAAATAAGTTATAAATATCAAAAAAAGTGAAGAAGTAAAGTAAGAAAAGAAGATAGAATTTAAGTTTTAATGAATATATTTTTAAATATAAATAAGTTATAAATATCTAAAAAAGTGAAGAAGTAAAGTAAGAAAAGAAGATAGAATTTAAGTTTTAATGAATATGCTTTTAAATATAAATAAGTTATAAATATCTAAAAAAGTGAAGAAGTAAAGTAAGAAAAGAAGATAGAATTTAAGTTTTAAGGAATATGCTTTTAAATATAAATAAGTTTTAAATATCTAAAAAAGCAAAGAAGTAAAGTAAGAAAAGAAGATAGAATTTAAGTTTTAAGGAATATGCTTTTAAATATAAATAAGTTATAAATATCTAAAAAAGTGAAGAAGTAAAGTAAGAAAAGAAGATAGAATTTAAGTTTTAAGGAATATGCTTTTAAATATAAATAAGTTATAAATATCTAAAAAAGCAAAGAAGTAAAGTAAGAAAAGAAGATAGAATTTAAGTTTTAAGGAATATGCTTTTAAATATAAATAAGTTATAAATATCTAAAAAAGTGAAGAAGTAAAGTAAGAAAAGAAGATAGAATTTAAGTTTTAAGGAATATGCTTTTAAATATAAATAAGTTATAAATATCTAAAAAAGTGAAGAAGTAAAGTAAGAAAAGAAGATAGAATTTAAGTTTTAGTGAATATGCTTTTAAATATAAATAAGTTATAAATATCTAAAAAAGTGAAGAAGTAAAGTAAGAAAAGAAGATAGAATTTAAGTTTTAAGGAATATGCTTTTAAATATAAATAAGTTATAAATATCTAAAAAAGCAAAGAAGTAAAGTAAGAAAAGAAGATAGAATTTAAGTTTTAAGGAATATGCTTTTAAATATAAATAAGTTATAAATATCTAAAAAAGTGAAGAAGTAAAGTAAGAAAAGAAGATAGAATTTAAGTTTTAAGGAATATGCTTTTAAATATAAATAAGTTATAAATATCTAAAAAAGTGAAGAAGTAAAGTAAGAAAAGAAGATAGAATTTAAGTTTTAAGGAATATGCTTTTAAATATAAATAAGTTATAAATATCTAAAAAAGTGAAGAAGTAAAGTAAGAAAAGAAGATAGAATTTAAGTTTTAAGGAATATGTTTTTAAATATAAATAAGTTATAAATATCTAAAAAAGCAAAGAAGTAAAGTAAGAAAAGAAGATAGAATTTAAGTTTTAAGGAATATGCTTTTAAATATAAATAAGTTATAAATATCTAAAAAAGTGAAGAAGTAAAGTAAGAAAAGAAGATAGAATTTAAGTTTAAAGGAATATGCTTTTAAATATAAATAAGTTATAAATATCTAAAAAAGTGAAGAAGTAAAGTAAGAAAAGAAGATAGAATTTAAGTTTAAAGGAATATGCTTTTAAATATAAATAAGTTATAAATATCTAAAAAAGCAAAGAAGTAAAGTAAGAAAAGAAGATAGAATATAAGTTTTAAGGAATATGCTTTTAAATATAAATAAGTTATAAATATCTAAAAAAGTGAAGAAGTAAAGCAAGAAAAGAAGATAGAATTTAAGTTTTAAGGAATATGCTTTTAAATATAAATAAGTTATAAATATCTAAAAAAGCAAAGAAGTAAAGTAAGAAAAGAAGATAGAATTTAAGTTTTAAGGAATATGCTTTTAAATATAAATAAGTTATAAATATCTAAAAAAGCAAAGAAGTAAAGTAAGAAAAGAAGATAGAATTTAAGTTTTAAGGAATATGCTTTTAAATATAAATAAGTTATAAATATCTAAAAAAGTGAAGAAGTAAAGCAAGAAAAGAAGATAGAATATAAGTTTTAAGGAATATGCTTTTAAATATAAATAAGTTATAAATATCTAAAAAAGTGAAGAAGTAAAGTAAGAAAAGAAGATAGAATTTAAGTTTTAAGGAATATGCTTTTAAATATAAATAAGTTATAAATATCTAAAAAAGTGAAGAAGTAAAGTAAGAAAAGAAGATAGAATTTAAGTTTTAAGGAATATGCTTTTAAATATAAATAAGTTATAAATATCTAAAAAAGCAAAGAAGTAAAGTAAGAAAAGAAGATAGAATTTAAGTTTTAAGGAATATGCTTTTAAATATAAATAAGTTATAAATATCTAAAAAAGTGAAGAAGTAAAGTAAGAAAAGAAGATAGAATTTAAGTTTTAAGGAATATGCTTTTAAATATAAATAAGTTCTAAATATCTAAAAAAGCAAAGAAGTAAAGTAAGAAAAGAAGATAGAATTTAAGTTTAAAGGAATATGCTTTTAAATATAAATAAGTTATAAATATCTAAAAAAGTGAAGAAGTAAAGTAAGAAAAGAAGATAGAATTTAAGTTTTAAGGAATATGCTTTTAAATATAAATAAGTTATAAATATCTAAAAAAGTGAAGAAGTAAAGTAAGAAAAGAAGATAGAATTTAAGTTTTAAGGAATATGCTTTTAAATATAAATAAGTTATAAATATCTAAAAAAGTGAAGAAGTAAAGTAAGAAAAGAAGATAGAATTTAAGTTTTAAGGAATATGCTTTTAAATATAAATAAGTTATAAATATCTAAAAAAGTGAAGAAGTAAAGTAAGAAAAGAAGATAGAATTTAAGTTTTAAGGAATATGCTTTTAAATATAAATAAGTTATAAATATCTAAAAAAGCAAAGAAGTAAAGTAAGAAAAGAAGATAGAATTTAAGTTTTAAGGAATATGCTTTTAAATATAAATAAGTTATAAATATCTAAAAAAGTGAAGAAGTAAAGTAAGAAAAGAAGATAGAATTTAAGTTTTAAGGAATATGCTTTTAAATATAAATAAGTTATAAATATCTAAAAAAGCAAAGAAGTAAAGTAAGAAAAGAAGATAGAATTTAAGTTTTAAGGAATATGCTTTTAAATATAAATAAGTTATAAATATCTAAAAAAGCAAAGAAGTAAAGTAAGAAAAGAAGATAAAATTTAAGTTTTAAGGAATATGCTTTTAAATATAAATAAGTTATAAATATCTAAAAAAGCAAAGAAGTAAAGTAAGAAAAGAAGATAGAATTTAAGTTTTAAGGAATATGCTTTTAAATATAAATAAGTTATAAATATCTAAAAAAGCAAAGAAGTAAAGTAAGAAAAGAAGATAGAATTTAAGTTTTAAGGAATATGCTTTTAAATATAAATAAGTTATAAATATCTAAAAAAGCAAAGAAGTAAAGTAAGAAAAGAAGATAGAATTTAAGTTTTAAGGAATATGCTTTTAAATATAAATAAGTTATAAATATCTAAAAAAGCAAAGAAGTAAAGTAAGAAAAGAAGATAGAATTTAAGTTTTAAGGAATATGCTTTTAAATATAAATAAGTTATAAATATCTAAAAAAGTGAAGAAGTAAAGTAAGAAAAGAAGATAGAATTTAAGTTTTAAGGAATATGCTTTTAAATATAAATAAGTTTTAAATATCTAAAAAAGCAAAGAAGTAAAGTAAGAAAAGAAGATAGAATTTAAGTTTTAAGGAATATGCTTTTAAATATAAATAAGTTATAAATATCTAAAAAAGTGAAGAAGTAAAGTAAGAAAAGAAGATAGAATTTAAGTTTTAAGGAATATGCTTTTAAATATAAATAAGTTATAAATATCTAAAAAAGCAAAGAAGTAAAGTAAGAAAAGAAGATAGAATTTAAGTTTTAAGGAATATGCTTTTAAATATAAATAAGTTATAAATATCTAAAAAAGTGAAGAAGTAAAGTAAGAAAAGAAGATAGAATTTAAGTTTTAAGGAATATGCTTTTAAATATAAATAAGTTATAAATATCTAAAAAAGTGAAGAAGTAAAGTAAGAAAAGAAGATAGAATTTAAGTTTTAAGGAATATGCTTTTAAATATAAATAAGTTATAAATATCTAAAAAAGCAAAGAAGTAAAGTAAGAAAAGAAGATAGAATTTAAGTTTTAAGGAATATGCTTTTAAATATAAATAAGTTATAAATATCTAAAAAAGCAAAGAAGTAAAGTAAGAAAAGAAGATAGAATTTAAGTTTTAAGGAATATGCTTTTAAATATAAATAAGTTATAAATATCTAAAAAAGCAAAGAAGTAAAGTAAGAAAAGAAGATAGAATTTAAGTTTTAAGGAATATGCTTTTAAATATAAATAAGTTATAAATATCTAAAAAAGTGAAGAAGTAAAGTAAGAAAAGAAGATAGAATTTAAGTTTTAAGGAATATGCTTTTAAATATAAATAAGTTATAAATATCTAAAAAAGCAAAGAAGTAAAGTAAGAAAAGAAGATAGAATTTAAGTTTTAAGGAATATGCTTTTAAATATAAATAAGTTATAAATATCTAAAAAAGCAAAGAAGTAAAGTAAGAAAAGAAGATAGAATTTAAGTTTTAAGGAATATGCTTTTAAATATAAATAAGTTATAAATATCTAAAAAAGCAAAGAAGTAAAGTAAGAAAAGAAGATAGAATTTAAGTTTTAAGGAATATGCTTTTAAATATAAATAAGTTATAAATATCTAAAAAAGTGAAGAAGTAAAGTAAGAAAAGAAGATAGAATTTAAGTTTTAAGGAATATGCTTTTAAATATAAATAAGTTATAAATATCTAAAAAAGTGAAGAAGTAAAGTAAGAAAAGAAGATAGAATTTAAGTTTAAAGGAATATGCTTTTAAATATAAAGAAGTTATAAATATCTAAAAAAGTGAAGAAGTAAAGTAAGAAAAGAAGATAGAATTTAAGTTTTAAGGAATATGCTTTTAAATATAAATAAGTTTTAAATATCTAAAAAAGTGAAGAAGTAAAGTAAGAAAAGAAGATAGAATTTAAGTTTTAAGGAATATGCTTTTAAATATAAATAAGTTATAAATATCTAAAAAAGCAAAGAAGTAAAGTAAGAAAAGAAGATAGAATTTAAGTTTTAAGGAATATATTTTTAAATATAAAGAAGTTATAAATATCTAAAAAAGTGAAGAAGTAAAGTAAGAAAAGAAGATAGAATTTAAGTTTTAAGGAATATGCTTTTAAATATAAATAAGTTATAAATATCTAAAAAAGTGAAGAAGTAAAGTAAGAAAAGAAGATAGAATTTAAGTTTTAAGGAATATGCTTTTAAATATAAATAAGTTATAAATATCTAAAAAAGCAAAGAAGTAAAGTAAGAAAAGAAGATAGAATTTAAGTTTTAAGGAATATGCTTTTAAATATAAATAAGTTATAAATATCTAAAAAAGTGAAGAAGTAAAGTAAGAAAAGAAGATAGAATTTAAGTTTTAAGGAATATGCTTTTAAATATAAATAAGTTATAAATATCTAAAAAAGTGAAGAAGTAAAGTAAGAAAAGAAGATAGAATTTAAGTTTTAAGGAATATGCTTTTAAATATAAATAAGTTATAAATATCTAAAAAAGCAAAGAAGTAAAGTAAGAAAAGAAGATAGAATTAAGTTTTAAGGAATATGCTTTTAAATATAAAGAAGTTATAAATATCTAAAAAAGTAAAGAAGTAAAGTAAGAAAAGAAGATAGAATTTAAGTTTTAAGGAATATGCTTTTAAATATAAAGAAGTTATAAATATCTAAAAAAGTAAAGAAGTAAAGTAAGAAAAGAAGATAGAATTTAAGTTTTAAGGAATATGCTTTTAAATATAAATAAGTTATAAATATCTAAAAAAGCAAAGAAGTAAAGTAAGAAAAGAAGATAGAATTTAAGTTTTAAGGAATATGCTTTTAAATATAAATAAGTTATAAATATCTAAAAAAGCAAAGAAGTAAAGTAAGAAAAGAAGATAGAATTTAAGTTTAAAGGAATATATTTTTAAATATAAATAAGTTATAAATATCTAAAAAAGTAAAGAAGTAAAGTAAGAAAAGAAGATAGAATTTAAGTTTTAAGGAATATGTTTTTAAATATAAATAAGTTATAAATATCTAAAAAAGTGAAGAAGTAAAGTAAGAAAAGAAGATAGAATTTAAGTTTTAAGGAATATGCTTTTAAATATAAATAAGTTATAAATATCTAAAAAAGCAAAGAAGTAAAGTAAGAAAAGAAGATAGAATTTAAGTTTTAAGGAATATGCTTTTAAATATAAAGAAGTTATAAATATCTAAAAAAGTAAAGAAGTAAAGTAAGAAAAGAAGATAGAATTTAAGTTTTAAGGAATATATTTTTAAATATAAATAAGTTATAAATATCTAAAAAAGTGAAGAAGTAAAGTAAGAAAAGAAGATAGAATTTAAGTTTTAAGGAATATGCTTTTAAATATAAATAAGTTA